>PVIU01001198.1:0-176542 GCA_004026605.1 Ondatra zibethicus | reverse complement strand
TACTATGAAAAACCATGAAATATAGGATAGATTGACATGATTGCTTGACGTGGCAGGCACTGGAAATCGGAAGAGAAGGGGGGAGAGTTTCAGTAGAGACAGGAACAGTATAATGTTTATGGGAAAACTGTTAAAATTGGACCCCTGCCTCATGCCAAAGCACAAAATAAAGTACATGTAAACTAAGGACCCAGCTGTGGATGGCTGTTGGGAGGACTAAGTATGAGTCCGTACATAACCCACTGCCACTAAGGACGGCTGGGCCACTTCCGACTCACAGTGCTCATCCCTGCTAGGTAGTCAATCTTGTAATGATTTATTCACTAGAATAAACATGTGCCCCATGATCTTTAAAAAAAAAACAAAAAACTGTGTGCCTTCCATCTTATTTTCTCCCCAGGAATTATTGGCTGTGGATACTTTGATCCGTGTAGAAAATTCAAGCCTGAAGTATGTGAGATGATTGGGAATCTAGTCTCAGTGGGCCGAGTGCTGTGGCAGTGGACCAAGGTGACTGCAGCTCATTAAAAACGACACACTCAGGTTGGAGAGATGGCTCAGCAGCCAAGAGCACTCTTTGCTCTGGCTCTGCTTCCAGCACCCTCATGGTGCCCACAACTGTCTGTGGACTCCAGTTATAGATGATCGGATGCCTGCTTCTGGCCTCTGTGGGCACTGTACACACATGGTACACAGATATACATTGAGACAAAAACGCTTGTACACATAAAATAAAAATAAATAAGTCTTTAAAAAACCTGACGAACTCCATAGGGTACATTTTTAACTCAGAAAAACCTTCCTCTGTGAACAGGTACTACAGGGAGCATTTTCTGAGTTAGTGGTGTGGGTGAGCTTTGGATCATCTGACTTCAATCAGAGCAATCTGCAGAAGATACTTGGGGATGCAGAGACAGTTTAGTCAGTAAACTGTATGTTGTGCAAGCACGGGAACCTGAGTTTACATGGATCCTGAGAATCCATGTAAAAAGACAAGCTTGGCAACACATTCCTGTAATCCTAGCTCCGGGAGGCAGAGACAGTAGGACCTTATGGGGTCGCTGGTCATCTAGTTTTGCCAAATCTTTGATCTCCAAGCACACTGTGTCAAAATATAAGGTGGAAAATGATAGAGGAAAGATGTCAACCTCTGGCTTCTACACATGTGCACATACATGCGTACATGCACCTGCATACACAGCAACAACTGCACACACAAACCACACACAAGAGACTAGCTTATTTGAATCTGAAAGTGCATAGTCCTTATTCTTGCCTGCATGATCACCAGTTCATCTTCAGTTTTTGTTACGATGGATTTTCATGTCCACAAAGCCGTGCATTTATAGGAAACCCATATAGTGTATGTGGTTTGTCCATTCACTTGTCCATTTGCACTAGTAAGGTCGGCCGTCATTAGGCATGGTTTCCCCCAGTTTGTGTGGTTCTTGGGAATTCATGGGAAAGGGACTTGTTTGAGGCTGACCGGTGGTGGTAGCGCCACAGGAGTTGGAGGTTGTCTCCTGTACATTTTTCTTGAGTCCACCCTATTTAAGGATTCCTGGCTTTAAAATTTTTTTATGTTGCTTATTTATGAATTAATTTTTTTCTAACGTCGATGCTGTGATGAAAGCATGAACTTGGTTTTGGTTTATTTACCCTCCAGGTCCTATCTCAAATAGGATACGTGATGGGGGCTGGAGAGGTGGCTGAGAGCACTGTCTGCTCTTGCTGCCTGCACAACCACCTGTGACTCACAGTCCTGGGGTCTGATGCCCTCTTCTGGTGTCTCTGGGCACTGCACCCCTGTGGCGCACAGACATACACATGCAAACAAACACATAAAAAATCAAAGTGAAGGAAAATATTAAAAATAGGGTGTATAAGTTAGAATAGTCAAAAAGACATTTCTATGCTTAGTTTTTATCTGTGAATTAAATTGAGAGTATTAACCTCGTTTCTCATCTCCAGGTGAAGATGCTGCCTACACCCTCGAAATTTCATTATATCTTCAACCTTCGCGATCTTTCCAGAATTTGGCAAGGGATGCTAACCATAAAAGCCGAGGAGTGTGGCTCAATCCCGATCCTCATGTCCCTCTTCAAACACGAGTGTAACAGAGTGATCGCAGACAGGTGTGCGCTGCAGCCCTGAGGTTTATACACGTGGCCTGAGAGGCTAAACGCCTAGATTAACACTTGTATTACCTTCTCAGATCCGTGGAGTAAGGATTATTGTCTCAGATTGTGTGTGTGCGCACACATGCATGTGTGCATGTGCCTGGTATCTTTTTCAACTCCTCTCCACTATTTCTTTGTGGCGAGGTCTCTCACTGAATCCAGAGCTCACTAATTCAGCTAGACTGATGTGCCAGAGAGCACCAAGGCTTCTCCCGCCTCTGCCTTCCTACAGCTAGGGTGACAAGGGGCATGCTGCTGCTCCTGGCTTTTACAACAACCTTGGCTGTCCACACCCGGGGCTTCGTGCTTGTGTGGCAGCACTTTGTCCACTGTGGGCCACTTTTCTTCTCTTTCTCTCACTCTCTCTCTCAAGATTTATTTATTGATTGTATATACAGTGTTCTGTCTGCATGTATGCCTGTAGGCCAGAAGAGGGCACCAGATCTCATTACAGATGATTGTGAGCCACCATGTGGTTTCTGGGAATTGAACTCAGGACCTCTCAAAGAGCAGCCAGGGCCCTTAACAGCTAAGCCATCTCTCCAGCCTCTGTCATCAGTTTTCAATGAGGCTTGAAAAGCATTAATGCTGTTTCCCACTTGCCAGTCTGTTTAAGACACTTCTCTGTCAGTTCATTCCATGCTGCTGTAACAGCTCCTCCTACTGGGCTACCTTACCATTGAGAACTGCTACAATTTAGCAGTGAATTTCAGCTGCGTATTTTCTAAAATCTGTAATCATTGCCTGGATGGAGTCTCGTAGCGTCCTGTTAAATTTTGGTCGTCTCTCTGAGCTGTAGTTTCCTCCACTGTGGTATGTAGGTGAAGCCACCAGGCTCCCGAGGTCACAAAGTGGGAGCGGCAACACTCTAGCACATAGGTGGGAGTCTTCCTGTGTTAGCAGCCCTCTGTCTTCCCTCCATGGCACTGCAAGTCTGATGCAGCGAGGGTCACGTGCTTGCTCCTCACTGCCCTGCAAGTCACAGGGATCTGTTGACTTCACCTAAGCCACAGGGCTGTGTCTTTCTCCAGATGGAGGGCATAGCGTTTCCTGTCATGAGGCGGGAAGGTGCAGCGCTGGGTAGAGAGGTCGCCTCTCTCTTCTGTCTTCTTTTCAGTGACCTCTCCTTTCAGGTTTATAACCCCTGAAGATGAACAGTGGTTCAATTCGCAGCTCATTCGGGCTGTCGAAGAGAATATCAGCTCTGAGGTCGCGTCAACTATTCTTCCCGAACCATACTTTGTGGATTTCCTCCGTGACATGCCTGAACCCACGGGTGACGAACCTGAAGACACCGTGTTTGAAGTGCCCAAAATCTATGAACTGGTACTTATTTTTATCTCTTCGAGGTTTTCAGGAAACATTTTATTTCTCAGCATGGATGGAGGAAGATGTCATGTCTTGTGTCAGCTAAGGAGCCATTGACAGTTGATGGCTACTGGAAGAGGGGGAGTCACTTTCCTTCAAGGCCCCGAAAGGCTACCTATGTTCTAGGAGATGGTTCAACACCCATGCACACACAGGCAGCGCTAAATATACTCAAAATGGGTATCAAATTGAGAGATATGTAGATATAGATGGATGGATGGATAGATAGGTAAGGATAAACATTGTAAACTATATGGAATTCAAATTTTAAAGTTCTTAGATAAAGTTTTATTGAAACATAGTCATGTATACTTGTTTATATTTTGTCTGTGGTTGCTTTGCAAGAGCAGAGTGGAGTAATTGCCATAGAAGTGTTAAGGATCACCAAGCTGAAATATCTACTAGTTTAGCCGTTATGGAAGTTTGGCCAGCCTTTGCCAACAGTCCCGAGATAGAAAATGTTACTTTGAAAGTGTGTTGTTCAACAGCCTCGGTCCCTCGATAAAATATTGAGGAATTAGTGTGATAAAACTACCTTCCTATATTAATAGATTGGGGGCTGGAGAGATGGCTCAGCCAGTTGGAAGCACTGAGTGCTCTTGCAGAGGACCTGGGTTCAGTTCTCAGCACCCACATGGCAGCTCACAACTCTCTGTTGTTCAGTGCCAGGGTGTCTGACACCTCTGGCTTGAAGGGCATCTGCATACCTATAGTTTACAAAAACTCATTCAGGAACACACATGCACATAAATATAAAATAAGCAAAAAGAGGTAGATTTAATGAAATAAAACCAAGATTTCAAATACATCTGGGGGAGGGGAGAAGATCACATGTCAACGTAATTATAAGGAGCAGGCTGAGCAAAAGAACAAGGCTTTGCTTCAGGGCAACAAAGTTGTGGATTTGGTCACATAAATGACGTAAAATTTCTGTGTATTTTCAAACAGCTAAACTATGAAAACAGACTAAAAATAGAAAACATAAAATTTCTGTGTATTTTCAAAAAGCTAAACTATGAAGACACAGACTAAAAACAGAAAAAAATACTTGCTACATCAAAACAATTTGGATCCTACAAATTATTTTCTTTCTCTTATAGGTGCCAACCTTTGAATTTCTGTGTGAAAAACTCCAGTTTTACCAGAGGCAGTTCAACGAGATCATCAGGGGCACATCTCTTGACCTGGTGTTTTTTAAAGATGCAATGACTCACCTAATTAAGGTTCTGTTGACTATTTCCTGGGATATGTGGATGTTGTTAACTTGGTTTCTTAGGTAAATGTGCAGTGAGAGCATCCATCCTGCCGGGCAGCACCGAGAAGAGCAGCCATGGTTGAATCAGCTCCCTGTTTCTGAAAGCAGTGGATTATTAAGAGCCCGCTTACGTGTGTTTTCCAAGGGCAGATGGATTTCGTGCCCAGAACTTCTGGCATTCTGATTCTGAGTGCTCTCCATTCTCAGAGGAAGCCCCAATAGCCTATAAAGAAATGCTCTTTCTTAGAATTATGCTTAATTATTGTGGGTGCAGGCGTGTGTGCCCATGCTCACAAGAGGTCAGGGGAGGATGTCGGGTGCCCTGCTCTGACATTCTCCACATTATTCCCTTGGCACAGGATCTCTCATTGAAACTGGATCTCTGGTGACCCTCCTGTCTCTGCCCCTGATAATGCCAGGAGTGTATGATCATTCCTGGCTTTTTTACATGGGTTCTGGGATTTGAACTCAGGTCCCCATGATTGCACAGCAAGGTCTCTCTCTCTCTCTCTCTCTCCTCTCCTCTCTCTCTCTCTTTTTTTTTTTTTGAGACAGGGTTTCTCTGTGTAGCCCTGGCTGTCCTGGAACTCACTCTGTAGATCAGGCTGGCCTTGAACTCACAGAGATCCGCCTACCTCTGCCTCCTAAGTTTTGGGATTAAAGGCGTGTACCACCACGGCCAAGCGCGTAGAAAAGACTCTTATCTGCTGAGCAATCTCCATAGCCCTGTTGTGGGAATCTTGTTGCCCAGGGATGAAAAGACAATTTTTCAAAGTGTCAGCATTATGGCTGGAGAGCAGATTGGGGACAAACTGATGAGAAGGGAAAAGAAAGGTGCATTGGACTGATGGGGAGAAAAAGAGCTGTTTGTTAAATTTTTCTGGCCTGACAAACCTCTCCACCAATGTAATAATCCGAATCAGACCAAATCAAACCAAATTAGAAAAAGGCCCAGGTTTAATGGATGCCAGCGCTCCAGGGTGGCCCTTCAGGCCCCCGGGGAGGAAGACCGGGAAACCATGGAGAGGGATAAGGAGAACCAGAAAAGACCCTGTGTTTGTTCTCTGGGGGGCAGTTTAAAGGGCTTGTGGGAGTGGTCTTGACCCTCCATGGGGAGGGGTCATGGTTTGACAGGCTTTCTTGGAGGTGGAGTTTGGACTGAAGCAAGCCCCAGGGGAAGGAGCTTGAAATGGAACTTCCTACCCAACATTCCAAAATGGATGCCGGGAGCTGGGGTGAACCCCCTAACCAAACAGTCCAGACTTTTTTGGAAAAGGGTGTTAGGGGCTGAGGTGACACTTTCAACCAAACCACTATTTAGAGGTATCATGGTGTGATCCATTGATGAAAAGCCAAACAAATTATTCCCTTATGTGATTGGATGATGGAAGAGGAATTCTTCCTAGCCATGATGACATCATGCATGGATACAGTCTCAAAGTTAGTGGAATTCTTTAATGCCTCAAGGTTTCCATATGATGCATCTAACACATTAGTTACTAAACTCCCACCATGATAAGGACTCGGAGGCCTTGGGACCCTCATCTAGGTGTAAAGATGTGATGTAATCCATGTGTAACCAAAGTGTCATCGCTGGTTTGTCAGCAGATGTATCATGTGTTTAAAAAAATAGTAACTTTTAAAGGGGCTGGAGAGATGGCTCAGTGGTTAAAATCACTGGGAACTCTTCCAGAAGAGCCAGGTTCGGTTCCCAGCACCCACACAGTATCTCGACTGTCTTTAGCTCCAGTGCCCGAGGGTTTGTTGCCTCTTCTGGCCTCCTTCAGCACTGCATACATGCAGTACACAGACAGACACTCAGACAAAACATGTGCAGACATAAAATAAATAAAATCTTTTAAAATAGATACATTTATGGATAATAATGGATTCAGTGAGCCACCTCTCTTCTTCCTAGTTGGTGGCATTAGCATAAAAGACTAAAAGACGGCTTTTTTTGTGGTGTCTTTGCATGCCCAGCATAAGCTCTGAGCCCCCATTTGCCCCTTATCTGTACTGCAGGAATCGGTCATGGAGAAGCCACACCAAGTGCGAGGGTAGCTCCCACAGGCTTTCTGTAAAAGTGTCTCCTTCACTCTTGCTAATCACAGAAGTTTGATACTTTGCGAAGAGAGATGGCAGTATTCCTTGTCCATCAGTATCTGTATGATTCCTTGTAACAAACAGACGGCAGACAATACACAATCAACTTTAACCCTTCCTTACACTTTGTGTATCCTTAGCATCCACGAAGTCTTAAAGAAATTAAATGAGGGCTGGAGAGATGGCTCAGAGGTTAAGAGCTCTTGCTGCTCTTCCAGAGGACTGGCGTTTGGTTCCTGTGACCCACATTGGTTAGCTCTCAACTGCCTGCAACTCCAGCTCCAGCAGATCTGATAGCCTCTTCTGGCCTCCTTGGGTACCTGTACAACACGTACCCCTACCCCACACATACACACAAGTAAACATAAAATAAATTTAAAAAATAGAAGTAATGGCACGTGCACGTAAGCACACAGAACAGTTATGAAACAGGAGGGAGTAAACCCTACTTGTTCTGTTTTATGGTGCAGACACAGGTGGGCACAGGAAACCGACGGGGCTGGAGAGCCAGCTCAGCAGCTGAGAGCACTCGCGGCTTTTGCACAGGACCTGAGTTTAGCTCCCAGCACCCATGTTGAGTGGCTTGTTATCATCTGTAACTCCAGTTCCAGAGGATCCAGCACCCTCCTCTGACCTCTAGAGGCACCCCCACAACACACACATGTGATACACACATACGCAGATGTGACATACACGTGACATGAACACATAAATTGAAAAAAGAAAGAAACTGAGTTAAATAAAACAACATAGCATGTTAAAACAACAGCAAAAGCCAAGACATAGCATTATTAAGAAAGAGTCTAAAGTAGTCTGGAAACACATGGTCAGACTTTGACCCTGTTAGTACAAGAAAATGTAGACATTTGCACCCATTTTTCTGATAAACTCTTATTTCAAAAAATAGATCTCTCGAATAATCCGAACTTCCTGTGGGAACGCATTGCTGGTGGGTGTCGGTGGCTCAGGAAAGCAGAGCCTTTCGAGATTGGCATCTTTTATTGCTGGATATCAGATATTTCAGATAACATTAACCAGGTGAGATGGGATAAAACTTAATGGCGTGTTATCCCATAGTTAAATGTTTATGTTAAGAAACCGAAAGCTTTGGTTTATTGCTTTACCTCATTTCTTTTTTGAATATTTGTTACTTATTTTGTGTGCATGTGGGCACACATATATATATATATGTGGGCATGCCGAAGCATTCAGGGGCCTGTTTTCTTCTCCCACCATGTGGGACCTGAGGGATTGGATTCAGGTCATCAGGCTTGATAGCAGGTACTCTTACCCACTGAGCCATCTTTCTGGTCCTCTATTTCTAAGTAAAATCTCATATATAAGAAGATTTACACAGAGTAGGGATAAGTAGTATATCCACAGCTAAAGACCTACATGATGACAGCACCAGTTGACATACCAATGTGGATGGGAGATATTGGTCAGACCCTGCCCATAGATGAAGAGCTACAGGCTATCAATGGCCACAGAGAGGAAGAATCAGTTCTCACCAGGGATGGACCGCCTGATAGGTTATAGTGGTTAGCCCGAAACACACCTTGTAAGAGTAACGCTAAATGGTAGGTCGTGTGTATGTGTGTGTGTAAGGGGGATAGAGGGAAGAGAGAGAATAATGATTAGCAGAAGAGATAAAAATTGAGAGAGTGAACTGGACAATGGTGGTGCACACCTTTAATCCCAGCACTTGGGAGCCAGAGGTAGGTGGATTTCTGTGAGTTCGAGGCCAACCTGATCTACAAGAGCTAGTTCCAGGACAGGCTTCAAAGCTACAGAAAAACCCTGTCTTGAAAAAAAAAAATGTAATCAGAGACTACCTGTTTGTTTCTTGGCTGCCAAGACCCAAATAATCTTATAGAAACTATATTAATTGCAACACTGTTTGGCCAATAGCTTAGGTGTATTCCTAGCTAGCTCTTACATCTTAAATTAACCCATTTCTATTAATCTGTATATCACCACATGGCTGTGGCTTACCGATAATGTTCTGGCATCTCTCTCCTTTGGTAACTACATGGCATCTCTCTGACTCCACCTTCTTTCTTCACGCATTCAGTTTAGTTTTCCTGCCTAGCTCTATTCTGCCCTGCCATAGACCAAAGCGGTTTCTTTATTAATCAATGGTAATAAGATATATTCACAGCATACAGAGAGGAATCTCACATATTCTCTCCTTTTTTGTCTAAATAAAAAGGAAGGCTTTAACTTTAACATAATAAAATTACATATAATAAAACAGGTATCAAACAAGAATTATAGTTACAATATTCCATTTGTATCTAAATTTTTATATATAATTTATCTTTTATCATGACTAAGGAAAACTATAACTGTCTTCAAGTCCATCAAAGACCCCAGAAGGTATAATATTATCTAAGTAAACAGGAAGTGCATTGTAAGCAACTTTCAAAACTCTAGAATTGACAGAGAAATCTTGCTGCTTGAACAGTCGCCCAAAGTTCTTCTGTAACATTGGGGCATCTATCTTCAGCCCTTAGACCCTTAATATCTGATAGACTTTTCCATGAAGCAGGAAATCTGAAAGATTGTTTCACCTATATTGGTAGTTTGTCAGTTACTTTCTTCTGTGTCTTGCAGAATGTCTGGCAGACTCTTTTATGAAGCAAGAACCCTGAAAGACTGTCTCACTTTCTTTAGGCAAGTTCAGCAGTCATTTTTCTGTGGGTCCTGCATGTCCAGTTCATACAGTATACCATCAAGCAGTCCAGGCAAGAGCAGTCTTTTGCCCAAATGGCTAATCTTGTCACATTGAAGGCAAATTCCATAACAAGTTTCTTTAATGCCATTAACCTCTCTGAAGTAATTGGTGCTGCCAGGAACAGACATGACTTACTGTTGAGAAAAGTCTAAGTTCTTAAAACCTTTCAAATGCCATATTCTGTAAGTCTTTGAAGTGTTGAAGATTATCTAACTGAAGTATATCTCTATATATCTAGAAAACTTAACATGACTACAGTTTGACTATTATAAATGACTATTAATCTGTAATTTTAATTATATATTACATTTTTAAATGAGCTGCACAAACACAATACCTTAAGCAAGAGCAGAAATACATATACACAGTGTAATAAAATCAATCTTAAATTTGTATCAATAAACCAAGATCCATACCAATGCCAAGTGTTCATTTCTATAGCATATCACCTTGTTTTTCTTTAGAGATTGATTGTGAATGTTAACCATTTATAATCAACCCTTTTAAAATGAAAATAAACATTCATAAACAATAATTTTGAGAATTTGGGCATTGTTTCTCCAAACTGCTTCCTACTGTTTGTTGGATGAAGTATTTTCAGGGTTCATGGAGACCTTTTAGTGGGTTTTGTTCCATCAAACCACATTAGCCTGGAAGGAATCCATCGATTCTCATCTTCTGTGGAAACGAAAGCAGGACCTCTTTTCCAAAGTAACATATCCTTAGATTCAAATTTTGAAGTCAAGATACCTTTAAAATATATGTGTTGGTTTAGCTTAGCAGCCCTCAGAATCAAATGTATCTCTGCAGTTAACTCATTAACAGTCAACAATTTAAAGCAAAAACAATAGTATCCATAATCCAGACTCTCTGTATATTTTCCATCTTTATGTGGCATTTTGATATTACTTTTACTATCTCCTTAAAGACTTTGTTTTAGTTTTAAAACTATTTCTTTCTAAATACGTGTACCCATTTTCTTTTTTCTTTTAAGTCTATGTAAATTTTTTAAACATACTATGACCCATTCAGAGGTTTATTTTTTTTCTTCTGAATCTTTCTTTATTGAATATCTATAATCCTTTTCTGACGAGAAGCGCTTCTTAGAATGCTAAGCTGCATTGTCCAATATGGCAGAGGTGTGCTCACCACCAGCTCTATGAGCCATGCTCACCACCCCAGCTCCAGGGATGCAGCATGTCTATGTCACCATTAAGAAACGTGTAGTACTCTGCTCACAAACCCCATTTAAGAGCTCCATAGCAGGACCTCCTGAAATAGCCAGAGCCATTTGTGCAACCAGTATGAATCAGGAAGCCTTCTCTTAAAGAAGCCTCACAGTTTTTGTTGCTAAGGCTAAGTCAAGAAGCCTCCTCTTAAAGGAGCCATGCCTCTGCTCACCACCAGCAAAAAGAGCCTGTTTGAAAAACTGGGGCTACAAAAAACTGCACTTGGCTCCCGTTTTTGTGAGTTTAGAAGTCCTCTTTTTTATTTTTTTTAAAATATTTTTTAGGTCTTATGTAGATCCATGCCAGATAGTGGGCACCATTTGTAAACAGAGACTGCTTGTTCATTTCCTGGCTGCCCAGACCTGAATAATCACACAGAAACTATATTAAATATAACACTGTTTGACCAATAGCTTAGGTGTATTCCTATCTAGCTCTTACATCTTAAATTAACCCATTTCTATTAATCTGTGTATCACCATGAGGCTGTGGCCTATCGGTAAGGTTCTGGTATCTGTCTCCTTTGGCAGCCACTTGGCATCTCTATGACTCTGCCTTCTCTCTCCCTGCATTCAGTTTTCTTTTCCTGTTTTGCTCTATTCTGCCCTGCCATAGGCCAAAGCAGCTTCTTTATTAACCAATGGTAATAAAACATATTAACAGCATACAGAGGGGAATCCCAAACAGTGTTGGAATTAATATAGTTTCTGTATGATTATTTGGGTCTGGGCAGCCAGGAAAAAAAGGTACAGTCTCCACTTACAAAAAAAAAATTGAGAGAGCATGAGGGAGGACATGGGACGAGAGGGAGAGAGAGAGGTGCAATGATGTGAACACAATACTCATGTATGAAATTCTCAATATGTAATTAAATAGCACAAAATATGTTAAATAGAAATTAGCTAAAATGTGTTAATAGAAATTAATTAAAGATTGGGAGGTTTAACATTTTAAAAGATAGACTGATGACTTCTCTTGAGATAATTGGAAAAGCTGCCATCAGAGTCTGCGTTCCGGTGGCTGGCTAAGCCATGGCTTTCTCCTAAAGTGGAATCACAGAGTCTACCTCCTAGTGGCTGGCTAAGCCATGGCTTTCTCCTAAAGTGGAATCTCAGAGTCTGCCTTCCAGTGGCTGGCTAAGCCATGGCTTTCTCCTAAAGTGGAATCTCAGAGTCTACCTCCTAGTAGCTGGCTAAGCCATGGCTTTCTCCTAAAGTGGAATCACAGAGTCTGCCTTCCGGTGGCTGGCTAAGCTATGGCTTTCTCCTAAAGTGGAATCTCAGAGTCTGCCTTCCAGTGGCTGGCTAAGCCATGGTTCTGTCCTTAAGTGGGCCGTGCACTTCTTCCAGCTGGTAGAGACTCCCGCCCCCAGTACTTCTTCCCTTGTTGGTATTGAGCCAGATTCTTGCCTGTATCTGAATCTGTGATCCCAGTGACACTTAGGTCTGCCAGGAAACAGGTGGCTAGAAAAAGCCCCTCTTCATAATCAGTAGCCCTCTCACCACAGTATTTCAGTTACTTAGGCCAAATTGCATAACGTATCTGTAGGCTCTCCCTGTATCTAGCCACTTAGTGAGCTGTGCACATGGCTGCCATATAGAATTTGTCACTAATTTTATTCATAATTTATTGTGACTTCCCCACCCCCAAAACCAAAGTCATCCAGACCTCAGATTAGTTTTCGGTGTTAGATGTATATTCCCTCCGACAGTATCTGCTGACTAGGATGGCTGGAAAGTGTTCATGCTCGCTTTCCTGTCCCATTGTTATTTCTGGGTCACTTCCGCTAAACGCACCACTTCTCTGTTCTTGAGATGTACATAACATACTTATTTTGAATGGTAACATGAAGTTCTTTATCTCTACTCCCCGTTTTTTTTTCTGGCAGACACCATTACTCAGCATGTGTTGGAGCCAGTGCAGAGTTTTGCTCTAATTATCATGGTTTATTACTGTGCCTTGCGATAAACTATGATTATATATGTTAATGGGTTACTTTTAAGTTAATGTGTATGTGTGTGCCTACTTGTCTGCATGCTCAAAGCGTGTGTGCAGTGTCCACAGAGACCAGAAGAGGACACCAGGTCCCCTGGGACAGGAGCTACAGGCACTTTTGAGCTACCCAGTGTGGGAGCTGGGAACCAAACTTGGGTCCTCTGCTACAGCAGCGACCATGCCTAACTGCTGAGCCGTCTCTCCAGCTTCATTCACATCTTTGAAAAATCACCTGCTGCTTCTCTTCTAGGTCTTACAATGTGAGCAATCTAATAGAAGACTTAAAGAACTTGTACAAAGTTGCCGGAGCCGAAGGCAAAGGCATCACCTTCATCTTTACGGACAATGAGATAAAAGATGAGGCGTTCCTGGAATATCTTAATAACTTGCTGTCCTCAGGGGAGGTGGGTCTCAGAGAGGGGCAGCTCACAGTGAGAAAGTGTGGTTGTGCGTGTATGTGTGTGCTCATGTGCCCACATCTAGGTGTATGTATGTATGTGGATATATGTGCACACGTGTGAATTTGCATGTGAACTTCCAAGACATCCATGGCTGTCACTGTGCTCAGTCACCACCCGCCTCTCTTTGCTTTGTTTGTTTTGGGCTGGTGTGCAAAGGACTCTGGCTGGTCAGTGAGCCCCAGGGATCTGCTGGTCTCCATCTCCCCAGTGCTGGAGTTGCAAACATTGCACCACTGTGAATGACTTTTTGTTTTGTTTTGTTTGTTTTTCTGTGCATGGCTTTTTCTGTAGGTGCTGGGGCTTAAACTCAGGGCCCCAGTACTTGGATTATGTCACCCCTGGCTTTTGTTAGTTTTTTAAATGTGGATTCTGGAGACTGAATTTAAGTCTTCATGCTGGCAAGGCAAGCGCTTTATCAGCGGAACCATCTCCCCAGCCCCTAAATCCAAATCTCATTTGTGTAGGAAGAACAGGAACTTTACAAAAGCGGGATTGTTTTGCATACATTCTTGACTTGAGAAATGAGATTTAGGCACACATGATGTAGTAAGTTATTTCATTTTATTTTGTATTTGTGTGAAATGAATGCTGCCTACCTCCATATATATATATTTTTGTATGTTTTATTCCATCTTAAACACAGTTCTGGCCTAACTTTTACCTTCAGCCTGGTCCTATGCCTTATTTTATTGTTTCACCTACTTGCCGGTTGGGAGTGTAGCCTGGTGGAATGAATTTGTTTGCTGGAAGCGGGTGGGCGGGTCCTTGCATTCCTGTTTCCCATGGCCATCCTCCTTTAGTACTTCGTCAGAAGGTCGCCAGCACTCAGCACATAGTTGTACTAATGGCTGAGATTTATAGTAAGGGTGCCCAACTGGGTCATAAGTAGGAGACATCCTGGACTGTGGAGACGGTTTGGTCAGTAAAATGCTTGCTTGAGGTTGAGACCTAGAACCCATATTTTTTAATAATAATAATAACAGAAAGCCATGCATGGTGGTAAGTTCTTGGAATCCCACTGCTGGAGAGGTAAAGCTCTGTGGATTCCTGGGGCTCCCTGGCCAGCCAGCGTAGCCTACTTTGTGAGTTCTAAGTCAGAGAGAGATCATGTCTGAAGAATCGAGCTGGATGGTGTCTGAAGAATGACACAGAGACTGTCCTCTGTCCTCCACATGCATGTTCATACACACTAGCATACATAATGTACACCCCCACACACATGGCAATACATACACACATACACCCCCCCCACACACACACGTAGCCTTGGGGAACCCATGTCCAGGTGTCCTGTGCTTTCCCTGAGGGTCCATATAAAACATGCCTTCCCTTCAGGAAGAGGTGCTGACACGTGTACCCCATGCTGTTTACGTCACATTTCCGCTCAGGGAAGCCTGTGTGGGATTCCAAGTCGGAAGATCTTGTGAGAGCTGTCCACAGCTGTCAAAGTTCTGGACTCCTAGGAGACCTACACAGGCCTTGACCATATATCAGCAGTGCTTGCATGATTAGTTTAAGCTCAGGGGAAACACCTTATCAATTAGTAAGTGAAGAGTTAGCCCCAAAGCCATGTTCCCAGATACCAGCCAATGGGAAGCCCCTGAAGCACTCCCTTGGCAAGGGCAGGTCTGCAGCTGTTGACTCTGGCTGGATGGGACCGGGGCTAAGTGAAATGTCTTGGGAGTAGAGTTGAGAAGACCAGTCAATCACTGGATACTTGAGAGCATTGATTGGAGGAGTGAAGTGGGGGGACCTGTTCTTAGGGTGACAGCTTCTTCATGGGGAGGGGGTGCACTGTGAATTGCTGTTGATTACTGTGCTCAATAAAAGAGTCGTGATCTTGATAATGTCTGGCAAACTTGGCATGTGGCTGAGGAGCATCAAGAAGGGAGTCTTGGTGGTGCTGGTGGGGATGGTGATGTGTGTGTGTGTGTGTGTGTGCCCGTGCATACGCATGACAGAGCATAAGAGAGGGAGAGAGAGGGAGAAGGAGGGAGGGCAAAGGGAGGGTGACTAACCAGACTCACAACAGTGGGAAATTATTAATTATTTAAATCGCACATCACTTTCTCGCCTGTCCCTCAAAGATCTCCAATCTGTTTGCTCGAGACGAGATGGATGAGATCACCCAAGGCCTGGTATCGGTGATGAAGAGGGAGCTGCCTCGCCACCCTCCCACCTTTGACAACCTGTATGAATACTTCATCACCAGGTCCAGGAAGAATTTGCATGTTGTTCTCTGCTTTTCCCCAGTGAGTCTTCGTTCTTTATGTAGGCAGAATCATGCATCTAACAGGAGACCTTCTCTGAATAGCTGTTTGGTCAGAAACTAACCTTTCTTTCATGAAACTAAAATGAATTCTTCCCTAATACCATGCTCCCTGGACTCAAATCTCATCACCAGTGTAAGCCATTTAAGAATATATGAATTATTTGAGGCTACTGCATAGTTTAACCGTTCACAAATTGACAAGAGATATATATTATTTGAATCGTGAAGAATTTAATGATGCAAGCTCGCCCATCCATATCTCCAGTATGGATATAACATCTAGATGATGCCTGATGGATTTTCCAGCTTTGAGTGTGTCTAGCTCCCTGTGCTCATCTGGCAGCCATATGTCCCATGTGGCTCCTTAAATTTTAGTTAGCTGAAATTATATAAAATAAAAATCTAGTTCCTGGGTCCTGCTAGCTTCATTTCCAGTGTTTCCTGGCCACGTGTAGTCAGTGGCTACCATGCTGGGAAACACTGCTAGAAAGCATACATGTAGGACATTTACATCCTCATGGGATGTTTTACTGCATAGCTCTGCCCTGCCCCAGAGGGTCTCATTGCTCTCGGGGGGTGGAGACAGCCCTGCTCGTCAGAACTCTTCTCTGTACTCGGTTGAGTTTCCCTCTGTGCCTGCCTTGTAAAATGTACCCAGCTCCTCTCCCACATCCAGCGCTTCCCAGACACTTGGAGGAAGTCTCTTTAGCTCCCCGACTGCTTTCCTAGAGGGACCAGCTGTTCCTTAAGCTGCCTGTGTTACTAGGCCTGTTAGGGGCAGAGACTAAGGTCTGGGCAGCTCACAGAGGCCAGCCTTGGCCACCAGTACTCAACAAGCCAATGAAAGAGACAAATTAAATTTTGGTCACATTGGAAGGAAGGACAAATAGGCCCAGCGACACACCCCTTCACCGCCCCAAGTCCATCTTCCGGGTCCTGTCCTGAGGTTTGAGTTTAGACAGAAGGCAGGATCTGGGTGACCCTGTCAAGGTGTGGTCCTGCCTACTGTCATTGTCTGGGCTCCAGTCTCTCTTCCTGGGTGGTCTGACAAACTGTCAGGATTGTGTGAGGTCTCTTCCTGCAGACAAGATCCTCCTCTAACTGGCTCCAGGCTTCAGCCTATTCCTTCAGGTAGCAAGAATGAGAGTCCAGGGCTATTCTCATTTTGTGGGGTCCATTGTTTCAATAGATAGCCAAAGGGAGGGTTTAGAAAATCTTCTTTCCACCCGGGACATTTGTGCTTGCTCCAGTGTCCAGGCCTCCCCGGTCCTGGACCTTGTGCCAAGAGCTCAGTTTGTCACTTCATCTTAGGTGGTAGCTCCAGGACTTGAACCCCATACGGTAGCCATTTTCCCAGGACACTGCACCTTCCTCCAGCTAAACACCCACTTGGTATTCTGCTGCAGCCAAAGAAGGTGTTGTTTAACCTTCAGCATCACGCGGCTGGCCCAGGGTGTGACTGTATCCCTCCCTCCAGCTGGCCTTCCTCGCTCCGTGTTTCTTACGTCTTCTGACCTTGCTCTCCACAGGTTGGTGAGAAGTTCCGGGCCCGGTCCCTCAAGTTCCCTGGCTTGATCTCTGGCTGCACCATGGACTGGTTCAGCCGCTGGCCCAAGGAGGCTCTGATTGCTGTAGCCTCCTACTTCCTTGCCGATTATAACATTGTCTGCTCCAGTGAGATCAAGAGGCAGGTTGTCGAAACCATGGGACTCTTTCACGACATGGTTTCTGAGAGCTGTGAGAATTACTTCCAAAGGTGTGTGTGCTTACAGGAGCTCAGCAGCTGTGAGCACTATTTCCAAAGGGAAGTGAGGTTTCTTTCATAAGATCTGTAGCTGCTGGAACTGGAGCCGCAAAGTCCTCTCCAAAGAGGCATTAAATGTGACGACCAGTAAGCGACCCTTTGCTTAGCCTGGTTGTGCAGGCCCAGCCACACCACATCTCTCTTGTATTGATTTCCTAGTAATTAAATAATGAAAAGATGCCAGATAAGTGAGATTTAAAAATTAACTAGGGGCCATACTTTTAAATACCTCTGTACCCTCCAGGACTCCAAGTAGCAGATGCTTAATGAATCACAGTTTCATTTGCTTAATTTTGTTTTGAAAATGACCTAAATAATTCCTTATAAACGGTTTCAAATGAGCTTCTCATCCCAATGCATTATTTATTCTGATTAAAGGAGGACATTGTTTTTAAGTTTCTTTATTACCTTATGTTGAGGGAACATTCTAGGCTTGGCATTTGCATAGCCGAGTCTTATCAAAGCTATTCTGGTGATTAATTATGAAACAGGACTTTAATTGGGTGCAGGAGGACCACTTGGGAAGAACAGTCACGGTGTGCTCATTCCGAGCAAGCTGGCCACGGCACTTAGAAATACTGTAAGGTTTCCTGGCTCCACCATGCATGGTACGGATGCCAGCTAGGACTAAAGTAGGGTCTGCAGGGGCCACCAGAATATCAAGCTCCCTGCTTAGGGTGAGTGGGGGGAGGGGCTTTGCGAGATGCCGAACCTGCTTGAAAACAGACTCTGCCTGTTTTCCTAGGCAGAGTCTGGGTGGCACTGGGACTTCTGAGGGATGCGCTTGCCTTGTAGTGTTGGCTTATGCCAACCCCTTCTTTTTGCTAGGACCGTGTCCAGACCATCCCTCTTAACCGATTCTAGTTGTTTCACAGACTCTCTGGAGTTAGTGGGCACAAATCCTCGCAATTAGGCGCACGTTATTTCTCCTGCGTCTACCATCCGGCAGCATCAGTTTCCTTTTATTTTTTCACACGGCCACAAAATGCATTTCTTGAGTTCTGAAAATTTAGCTACGTCCTTCAAACTTTTCCTATTCTCTTAAGTGGAAGAATGGTTTCTACAAAATGATTTTACAAAGTGAACATTTTTACAAAATGGTCTAGCGGAAGTTACATACCTGTTTGTCTGTTCTAAACAAACAAACAAAAGACAAAAACAAAAGAAACTCTGAAAATGTGAAAAAAAAAACCCCGGGACTCCAAAGGTGAGCCTGTAAGTCAGAAATGTAAGATTTTAGAGTCTAGACTCAGACCTTAGTTTCTGATGTAAAATCACCTCTTTTGTTTATTTCTGTGGTGATTATGATGACTGAAGCGTAAAGCCCACAGTGAGTTGAACTGAGTCCAGGGTGGCCTTTCGGACTTCAAGGCCAACCCAGCTAGACAGGGGAGAGACTGGTCTATAATGAGCGGCAAACAGCAGCTAAGTGAAAGTGAGTGGCAGAGTCCATTGGCGTCAGCTGTCCACCCCCCCCACCCGCTGTCCTCCCGCTGTCCCCCCATCTGTCCAGAAACTTCCTGCTGACAGAGCGTGCTAATTTCTTTAATCTTCACAAACCCTGATGGGGTTATGCAGCATCCTTTCCCTAGCTTCCCATATGCTGAAACACCAGGCAAGAGTCAGGTCAAGGACCCCGTGGCCCTCTGGAATGCCAGGTACTGCCCATAGCTTTCACAGTGGGTGCAGCGATGGCTTTCTTCACAGGAAGACAGTAGAGTGTCTGAGGGGGGCTATTTTTATATTCCATTTTCAGATACCGCCGAAGAGCCCATGTGACTCCCAAATCGTATCTCTCATTTATAAATGGTTATAAAAACATCTACACTGAAAAGGTGAAGTACATCAATGACCAAGCAGAGCGGATGAATATTGGTAAGAGAATGGCCAGCTTTGTTTTTTTTAGGGTTTGTTTGATGTTGATCCCAACATCTTATTGAATGGATATCATTGCATTTGAAAATCACTCTTCGTTTTTTTAGGTTTTAAAAATTATATATATGTGTATATGGCTATGTGTGTATGTGGCTGTGTGTGTGTGTGGCTATGTGTGTGGCTGTATGTGCATATGTGGCTGTGTGTGTGTTTGTGTCTGTGTGTGTGTGTGTGTGTGTAGCTGTGTGTGTGTGCATGTGGCTGTGTGTGTGCATGTGGCTGTGTGTGTATGTGGCTTTGTGTGTGCATTTGGCTCTGTGTGTGCATGTGACTGTGTGTGTGCATATGGCTGTGTGTGTGCATATGGCTGTGTGTATATATGTCTTTTGTGCATGTGTGTGTGTGTATGTGGCTATGTGTGTGTGCCTGTGACTGTGTGTGTGTGGCTGTGCGTGTGTATGTGGCTGTGTGTATGCCTGTGAGTACAGGTACATATGGGAGTTGAGTCCCTTGGAGGTAGAGTTACAGGAATTTGTGAACTGCCCTACATGGGTACTGGGAATGAACTTAGGTTCTTTCCAAGAACAGTGCAGACTCTTAACCTATGTATCATCCATCTGGTCCCTAAATACTAATTTTTTTTAATAGTTGTTTTGGTATTTTGAGATAGTGTTTCCTATATTCTACATTGGCCTCCAGGATGACCTTGAACTTCTAAGTGTTTGTTCAATACAAATATTAATTTGATTATTAAAAGTAGGTCATGTTAGCAAATGCCCTTTGGCCTGGTGAAACACTAGGTTTATTTGTGAACAGAGGGCCCTTCTTTGTCTAGCACCATGGCTGATGGCTCTTTTAGCCCTGGGTTCACTGTGTCAGGTGTGAGTCACAGTCCCTGAGTGCTGCTTGCTGACAAGGAAAAGCCATCTTGTGGGAAAACGCAAAGCTGGAACAAGACAAACTGGGGGCTAGGGAGGTGGGTAAAGTGTCTGCTGCACAAGGGAGAGGACCCGAGTTTGGGTCCCCAGAACCCACGAGAAAAGCTGGGCACGTAAGAAAAGTAGTCGGTCTCATTCTAAATTCAGGTATATCTCTGTCTGTAACGAGCCATGCTGTGTTTGGGCTGTATGTCACACACTGTGCCTGCCCTGTGTGTACTCAGTAGTGAATTCATACCTGGTGTGGGGCTGTGCCGTAACCGGCAATGACCTGCCCATGTGTTTGTAAAGGTCTCGACAAGCTGATGGAGGCGAGTGAATCTGTCGCCAAACTCTCGCAGGATCTCGCCGTGAAGGAGAAGGAACTGGCCGTGGCTTCCGTGAAAGCAGATGAAGTGAGTTTGCACGTACCCTGTCCCCACCAACAAGGAACGTCTCCCCATGTTTAAAAAGCATTTTTACGTTGTATGTAATTCTCAAAAAATTGGTTAAAATTACTTATAAAAATCTTTATTTCAAAACTCTATTAAGACAAACAGGACCTAAACCAACAAACTAGGTGTGGTAAGACATCTGCCTGGCCTAGAGTAGTCTTTTCTTTCTCTCTCTCCCTAAGCTCTTGCTCTCACTCATCCGTCTGTGCGCGTCCTCCTGAACCGTGAGAGATAGTGAATCTTATCTTTAAGGTCCTTCCCTACTCTAATTTCTTACAGGAGCCAAGGCTCATCAATTTTTTTTTTCTGAGTAAGAAAAAGGCTAAGAGAGGGGGTTGGTGGAGTAAACAAAGAAGAACCCAAAGGCCCCCTCCTGAGGGGATGGGACACCTGTGTGGCTCATTGTGTCCAACCAGACTGCTTTCAAAGTCTGCTGAGAGCCGGTTAGAAAGTGGCACCCTGAGCTTGGACCCGCAGCCAGTTGCTGGATTGAATGGCACTCTAGGCAAGCATTGTCCCAGCTTGTGCCAAGCCCTCAGCAAATGTCAGCTATTATTATTATTAATTATTATTGTTATTATTATTATTATAGGAGACTCAATGTGGCTTCTTACTTTACTTCATTGTACTTGAATTGTTTTAACTATCTAAAAGGTCTTAGACCAGAAATAACGTTTTTATGAAACCTTGCAACGTTGGTTATATATACTTTTAAGGTCAAGGATAGCTCAGAAAATGGTGTATCACAGGGTACCACCTAGAGGAACTGTTTTTTTAAAGATTTAATTTTTAATCATTTGTATATACATGTGTGTATGTGTTCACATGCATGCAGTACCCATGGAGGCCAGAAGAGGGCATCTGGTCTCCTGGAACTGGAGTTACAGGTGATTGTGAGCCACCTGATGTGGGTGTGTCGGAGCTGAATTCAGGTCCTTTGAAAGAGTAGTCAGTGCTCCTAATGGCTGAGCCATCCCTCCAGCTCCCTTGAAGTACCTTTTAATACACATTAAAATACAGGTGACTTAGATGGAGAGTTTTGCTCTTATATTCTTGTCTTACGCTCTGCTACATAAGTATCTCCTGGACGCACATCTACACATTTGGCTTTACAGGGTTTGGTGTCCTCTCTTTACCAGGTACTGGCAGAAGTCACAGTGAGTGCCCAGGCTTCAGCCAAAGTGAAAAATGAAGTCCAGGAGGTAAAAGACAAAGCCCAGAAGATCGTGGATGAAATCGACAGCGAGAAGGTGAAAGCAGAGAGCAAACTGGAGGCGGCCAAACCTGCCCTGGAAGAAGCGGAGGCTGCCCTGAATGTGAGCACCGCCCCCTTCTCCCCCCCCCAGGGGGGGGCAAATCCTACTGGTGCTGGCTTCTTTATGTGGAATTAACCCTGGAACTTTGTAATCAGGAAGCGGAGTGGCGTTCTTAGCTCTGTCCATAACCTCATCTGGAGATTTGTGTCTCTGTTGGCATATGTCCTTGGCAGCAGGGTTACTGTGTGCTCATTTCTTGTTGCCTATTGCTTGCTTTCCTGAACCAACCTTTCCCGGAAACTGGGAAACAGAGCTGGTGGACAGGGGCCTAACCTGGGGATGTCCAATCTTTGGACATTGAGACATAAAATTGTCACCTACAGATATGTTGGGCTGCACTCAAAGCTGTCCTGGGACACATGTGGCTGGGGACCCTCAGGTTGGATGTGTCTCCTAAGAGCACGATGGATTCAGATTAATAGACAACCTTATCCTAGACACTCCCTCTTTAAGACCCTCTGGTGGCTTTTACTTCTTACCTTTAGATGGACCTAAATGTCTTAGGCCCCTCCACCTGCCCGGACTGCTTTCCCTAGCCCTCGCTGCCTAGTCAGAGCCTTCTCCTTCGCTGGGTCCAACCCTCACTCCTCCAGGTTTCCGGTTCTTCTGAGCTCTTCTTTGTTTTGCCATCACCCTGTCCTTCATGACAGAGAGCCTGCTTTAAAGCCGTTGTCTTTTCTCTGCCTTCTTTGGGAGATTGTGAAGGCAAGGCTGTTTTTGTTTGCTCACGTTGCTTCGTAGAGAAGAATGCCTGTAGCTGTCAAATGGATGAATATGTAGTAATCACTTAGTTCTATGTCCAGGTCATAGCCTGCACTCCCTTTATGGGTCATGTAGTGACACATGAAAGAGAAACCACTGATCCGGGTGAATCTTAAGATGCTGATTGATCTTGCTCTCTTCATTTTCCTTATCTTGGATGTCAGGTGTCTGAGTTCATTTTCCGTTGCTCTGAGGAGATGCCATGACCAAGGCAATTTATAAAGGAAAGAGTTTAATTGGGTTTGCAGTCCCAGTCCCAGAGGGCTAGCGTTCCTGATGGTGGGGCGAAGTCTTGTGGTAGGCAACTGTGGCAGCAGCTGAGATCTCACACAGCCGCCCATAAACAGGAGGCAGAGAGCACAGAGGCAGCTAGCACATTGGGGAGGCCTTGAGTCTTTTGAAACCTCAAAGCCTGCCCCTCTCAAACACACCTCCTTCAATGGGACCACACCTCTGAATCCTTCCCAAACCATTCAGACCAACTGGGGACCCAGTATTCATGCATATGAGCCTATGGGGCCATTTTCATTCAAACCATCACACCAGGCAATGACTTCCTCTAAATCCAGCTCACAGCACCTAAGCATATTTTTATAAGCCGTATGCTGTAATAATTTTTCTTGTTTCCATGGAGTTTCTCCCTCTTCCAGAGACAGGGCAGTTCGAAAAATGAAAACTGAAAGTAAGATTTCTGATATTCAGGAAGTTGTCTCCTTTCTCTTTAAAAATATTTTTCTCCATTTTTTTATATGTGTTGTATGCACATGTACATATTTGTGTGTACATACACGTGTGCACAGGTGAATGCATATCTGCATGCACGTATGTATGGAGAGCAGAATTTGACACCAGATGTCTAACTCTGCCACTCCCCGCCTTATTTTTTGAGGCAGGGTCTCTCACTGAACCTGGGGCTGATTCTGTTAGATTAGCTGACCAGCACCCCTGAGAGCCTGCTGTCTTTGCGTTCCCAGTGCTAGGATGCAAACTGTCTCGCTCTTACATACCAGTTATGTTGGCAGAGGTCTGGGCAGGGGGCCATGAGTGATAGTGACCCTTTAAGTCAGTCAATTGAAGGGACAACAGAGCAGGAATAAAGGCCAATAAAGAGACATCGGAGCCCAACCATGAAGGAGCCATTATGCAGAAACCATAGAGTTTGATCCCTCGAGGAGATAATGTTAGGAATTGGAAGATAAAGAAATGTGTTTTTGATTGTTTTCTGCTTTAACCATTTAGAAGTATTAGGTTTCCATATATAAGCCTGTTAGTACCACTCAGGAAAAAGAAATGATATTGATTCCTATTCCCAACCACAGACCATCAAGCCAAATGACATCGCCACGGTCAGGAAGCTCGCCAAACCGCCTCATCTAATTATGAGGATCATGGACTGTGTGCTGCTGCTGTTCCAGAAGAAGATCGACCCTGTTACTATGGACCCGGAGAAGCCTTGCTGCAAGCCCTCGTGGGGGGAGTCCTTAAAGGTAAGGAAAACCTTGGTGAGTCTCGTGAGGTGCATCAGATGTCCCGGGACGTGGAGAATCAGCCCGGCAAGCTGGCAGGTTGCGGCCAACTGCCACGTATTCAAGAGTTGAGCTTCGGCTTCACCTTATTCAGTATTTTTTTTTTCCGTCACCGTAATTTAGTGCCCGTGAGAATAAATTTATAAAACGGGAAGGTTTATTTAGGCTCACAGTTTTGTTTTCACGCCATGACTGAATGGTCTTGGCACTTTGGGCCTGTGGCAAGGCCGTAGCCATTTCGTGGTTGAAGCACACGGCAGAGGAAGCTACTTAGCTGGAGCAGGAAGTAAAAGGAGGAAGAGGAAGGGCGGGGTTCTGGTGTCCCCGTTTAGTGGTTTGACTGGGAGGGGCTGTAATTATAATACCCTTTTTTTGTTTCTTGGATGTGGAATGTGCTCCACAGACTGATACATTTGAATGCTTGGTGCCAAACGGGTAGCTCTGTCTTGAAAAAAAGCCATGCAGGCTTCAGGAAGTGGAGCCCTGCTAGAGGAGGCAGGTCACTGGAGATGGCCTTGAGTCTGGCGCCACTCTCTGGGTGCTGTGTGCTTTCTGTTCTACCGAGATGCCAGAAGCTGAGGTGTCCCAGCTGCACACTCCTGCTATCATGGAGCTCATTGCTGCTGTGCCTTCCTCCTCAATGAAGGTCATACCCCGCCCTGCAAACTCTGAGCCATAACAAACCGCTTCTTTCCTTAAGATGCCTCCAGCATGTGTTCTGTCACAGCAATATAGACAATAACTAATAGCCTTTAGAGCCTTATCTCCATGATCTAACTTCCCTCTCCCTAGCCCTACCCACTAAAGATTCCAGCATCTCCTAAGAGCACCATAGTTACGGGACAAGGCCTTCAGCATATGGGTCTGTGGTGGTTTGAATAGGAATGACACCTATAGGCCCATGTATTTGAGTGCTTAGTCACCAGGGAGTGGAACTGTTTAGAAGGATTAGGAGGTGTGGCCTTGTTGAGGGAAGTGTGTCACTGGAAATTGGCTGAGTTTTTCAAGTGCCCATGCCAGGCCCAGATTCTTTCTCTAGCTGCCTGTGGATCAGGTCCTAGCTCTCAGCTACTTCTCTAGCACCATGCCTGCCTGCTGCCATGCTTCCTGCCATGCTGACGACCCTCTGAAACTGGAGGCCAGCCCCCAATTAAATGCTTTCTTCTATGAGTTGCCTTGGTCATGGTGTCTCTTCACAGCAATGTCCTATGAATGTCCTTAGTCACTGTCCAGTGACTAAGATGGGGTCTTTTAAAAAATATTTACTTTTTTATGTGTTTTGCCTACGTATGTATCTGTGTATCATATGCATGTGTGGTACCCACATAGGCCAGAAGAGGGGGTCAGACACTTTGAAGTTATGGAGGTTGTCAGTCACCATTGCAGGAAACTGAACCTGGGTTCTCTGCAAGAATAACAAGTGTTCTTGTCCATGGAGCCATTTCTCCAGCCCCCTAACATATGGGCCTTTGTGGGGTATTCAAGATCCAAATTATAACACTGTGTCACTCAAAATGTACATAGATTTAGAAGCTGAAATGTAGTAAGGAAGGCCGCTTGTTCGTTTCTCAGCCACCCAGACTCCCGAAATAATCACATAGAAACTATATCAATTAAATCACTGCTTGACCTATTAGCTCTAGCTTCTTATTGGCTAGCTCTTACATCTTAATTTAACCCATCTCCATTAATCTGTGCATCACCACAAGGTCGTGGCCTACCAGCAAAGTTTCAGCATGTCTGTCTCCAGCAGTGGCTCCATGGCTTCTCTTTGACTCCACCCTTATTTTTCCCAGCATTCAGTTTACTTTTCCCCACCTAGCTAAGTTCTACCCTGCTATAGGTCCAAAGCAGTTTCTTTATTCATTAATGGTAATCACAGCATGCAGAGGGGGGAAATCCCACATCACTCAAAATCATTTAAAAAAATGTAATATGCCCAGAACCAGTGGCATATTAACCAGCTTTGATGTCTGTCCAGCCCCATATCCAGAAGGTTTTCTTTATGGTTGATGGTATTTAGATACTGCACAGGAATGTGGATTTTCATCTCTCTCTCTCTCTCTTTCTCCCATGAAGTTAGAAAAAAATTGTCAGTCTACAGGTTTAGGCTGGCAATTACCAGTGGGGTTGGTGTGTTTAGAGGCAGTTGATGTGTACCTCTTTGAAAAAAAAATCAATTGATGACTTAGTTACTTTTCTATTGCTGTGATAGGATACCATGATCATGGCAGCTTATAGAAAAAATGGTTTATTTGGAGCTTACGGTTTCAGATCATCATGGTGGGGAGCATGGCAGCAGGCAGGCTTGGCACTGGAGCAGTAGTTGAGAGGTCACATCTTGAGATACAACCACCAGGCAGAGACTGATTGAAAATGATGTGGGCTTTTAAATCTTCAAAGCCTGCCCCCAGTGGCACACCTCTTCTGACATGGCCACACCTCCTAATCCTTTCCAAACAGTTCCATCGACCAGAGACCAAGAACTCAAATATGTGAGCCTGTAGGGACCATTTTCAATCAAACAACCATAGTTGATTGTTCCATACCAATGCAGGCAGGCAGGATTTCTTTTCTCCCAGACCTGAGAGATTGCCATACTATCTTCCAGCTGATGAGCGCCACGGGATTCCTGTGGAGCCTGCAGCAGTTCCCCAAGGACACCATCAATGAAGAGACAGTTGAGCTGCTGCAGCCCTATTTTAACATGGATGATTACACTTTTGAAAGCGCCAAAAAAGTCTGTGGGAATGTGGCTGGCTTGCTGTCCTGGACACTTGCTATGGCAATATTTTATGGCATCAACAGGGAGGTGTTGCCTCTGAAGGTAAATTTCCCTCCTCCCTGTAAATCAATTCTTGGTAAAAATCAATCATAAGAATAACTATGAGCAGACAGACTGTAACTTAGACCAATATGGGCAAATGTTTCTGTAACCATGTTTTAATTTTATTATTTATTTTTGTAATTTTCTAATCTTTTGTTCCCTGGCTGGCCTAGCAGACCATGCTGGCCTGATGCTCACAGAGGTCTGCCTGCCTGTGCCTCCATCTTGGATTAATTCCACTGGGACTAAAGTCGTGGACCACAATGTCTGACATTTTTTTTTATGCCCTTTAAAGTTTCTCCTCTTTTTCTTTCTTTCTTTTTCTTTTCTTTTGTTTATATCTGGTGAATGCTTCTTGGCAATGCAGACAGCAGAAACTAATTTGTTCACTTCAACAAGCAATTAATTTGTCAGAATAATAATCAAGCTGTCACAAAGGCAAGTTTGGCATGCCTCTCAAAGCTGAGAGACTGGGGCCTGAGTTTGCTCATGGCATTCCACACTAAGCTTACAGAGGTTCGGATCAGCGCCTAGAAATGTCCCCCGTCGCAAACACTGAATGAAGACTTGTGCAGTCTAAGAGGAATGACCTGAGTCCCCTGTGAAAGGAAAGAAAGCCCGGGGTTGGGAGATGGCTCATCCAGTGAGGCTTGCTTTGCAAGGATAAAGACCAAAGTTTGATCCCCAGAAGGCACGTGAGAACAGGCAGAGTGGCTGTGATCCCTGGGGTTCTGTGGCCAGTCAGCAGAGCCCAACGGGTGAGTTCTGAGTAAGGGGTGAGAAATCCTGTTTCATAAAACAAGATGGATGGCTCTCAAGGAATGATACCTGAGGTGATCTCTGACCTCACCCACATGTATTCACACACACACACACACACACACACACACACACACACACACACACACACAGAGAGAGAGAGAGAGAGAGAGAGAGAGAGAAACCAGGAAGTTCTGTGAGGAGGGAAGTTGCTGTGGTCTAAAGGCAGCACCAGCACCGCTTTTCTTCACTAGGAGGAAGCAGACATTCTCAGAGACGCAGCCTAAGCATTGGGCAGTAGCCACCCCCACCGTTTATGTTTTCTCACACACACACACACACACACACACACACACACACACACACACACACACACACACACACGCACGCTGTCTATATCCAGTGAGGGCGTCTTCTGTGTTTAAGGAGACAAAAATCACCCTTAGAGATTCAACTATGCACGACACATCCCAGCATTACCCCCCCCTCCCCGGGCCTCAAACTCAAGCCCCACACCGCTACTAACCTGAAAACGTTGTAATTGATTGTTCTCTGGCTAGAAAATGGCTGGGCAAGCTGAGCATCGCCATTCTTCATGAGAAGCCTTTTAAGACATGACTGCCTCTTTAAGCTCGAAATTTTGAATGAAATAGAAAAAGTTTTAACAGAGGAAAACGATGGGAAGACAGAAAATGCACCCCCAAATGAAGTCTTAGTAGAAATTCAGAATTCAGAGTAAAGGCTCATAAAAGCAAAGGTTTTTTTAATTAATAAAAAATATGATCCATAGCAAAGATCCAATTATAATAATGTATCACTAAAGAAATTAGATAGTATTGAATTAAATAAAACATAAAAAGGCATAAAAATCCATTTGTATCTTAAGTGGGAACTAACAAAACACCCTGGTGGCTTGAGACTGTGGTACCTGCCATTGGTCCTTGACAGGTCAAGGGGGTCAGAGCCAGCTTTACCTGGGTCAGGCCCGGTGGTACACGCCTTTAAGCCCTGCTCTTGGGAGGCAGGGGCAGGTGGGTCTCTGGGAGTTTGAGACCAGCCTGGTGTACATAATGAGAACCTGCCTAAATAAATAAGCAAGCAAACAAGTAAATAGGAAAGAAAATGAGACGTTAATCAGAACTTCTACCCCTGAGAGCTCTGGCTATATATTAGTGATTAATTACTTTAAAGTTGCAAGGAACAGATAATTACCATTTTGTAGGATTTAGAAAAAGGAAAAAGCTAACTACTGTTTTAGCAACTTTGTTTCCAAAGAATCTTTACGAAAGCAACAAACCAAACTGCGGGCTAATCTAGCAGTAATTATCCTTGTGTCATTTTTAAGAATTAAAAACCAGAGAGAAGAAGAATATGCATAAATGTAGGGAAATATTAGTAAACTAAGGTGCATTCAAATGGGAGAATATCACGAAATCTTTTCACCAGTTGAAAAGCATTTAAGGGGAGATGGCTCAGCCCTTAAGAGCACTGGCTGCTATTTCAGAGGGCCTGGGCTGGATTCCCAGCATCTACATGGTGGCTCACAACCCCAGTTCCAGGGGATCCAGTGCCCTCTTCTAGGCCAGATATGTAGGCAAAACACCCAAACACATAAAATGATTTTTTAATTTAAAAATATTTTAGGGATGTGGGGCAATAATTAGAGTCTACTAAAGTGAAAAGAATAAAAATGACATCTAGTACCTTCTTAACACAGTGCTTATATCTAAGAAAAAAATCAAAGTGTTTAATTTTTCCTTTGCATTGTTGCATTTTCTGTGTTTTTCATAGTGAACATTAATAATTAAAAAGGAAAAATTAATAAAATATCCCCAAGACATCCTGCCTCCCCAGTTGTTGCACTGAAACAGATGACCTTAGAAGTAACATCCACTGCAAAAATTCTGTGATTTATGCGATAATTTACAAACTAAAATGAATGTTTCATAGAGCTTGTGTGACTCTGGTGAACCTCTGCCCCTTTTTTCTAGGCAAACCTGGCCAAGCAGGAAGGCCGCTTGGCCGTGGCCAATGCTGAGTTGGGGAAGGCCCAGGCGCTGCTGGATGAGAAGCGGGCTGAGCTGGATAAAGTGCAGGCCAAATTCGACGCGGCGATGAATGAGAAAATGGTGAGCTGGTGGAAGTGGTGTCCTGATGCTCCCCTGGAAGTCGCTTTGGATTGAAATTAAGTGTAGTTTTTAAGCTTATACACAAAGCACAGACATCCTTAGTGGGTACCATGTGATGTTTCAGTGTGTATACATGGGATAACATTTAAATCAGGGCACATGCTTATCTTCAGTAATTTTGTTTCTCAAATAATGTGTTTCTTTTATATGTGGAATCTTGTCTTGCCACCCAATCTTACATCCATCTGTCTCTGTTGATCTGTCTACTCATATCTATCTTATCCATCCATTCATCTATCTGTCTATCATCTGTGTATCTATGTATGTATCTATTATCTATCTGTCTACCAGCTATCATCATCTGCTTGTATCTATCTATCCATACAAATAAATATACATCAATGTCTATCTGCATCTCTTCATCCATCTATCCATCCATTTATTCCCATCTATCAGTATCTATTTATATCTTACTCTATGTATCTATGTATGTATGTATGTATGTATCTATCTATCTATCATCTATTTGTAAATTACATAAAAACAGAAGGGAAACTTGGGGCTCAGGGAGGAACAGAACCATCAAAAGGGCAGGGACAACAACAGGGAAATGAATATGAGCAAAGTATAATTATATGCATGTATGGAAATGTCATAATGAAACCCATTATTTTGCATACTGACTGAAGAACTAAAAGAATAGCATCATTTTTACCTTTATTTTATGGAAAATATTGAATAGAAACACTACTTTATACAATTTTAGAGTCTTTCTTATATAATGTCCTTGAATTTTAGCCTCATTTATTTTTTATGTAACTATTTGTTCACTTTAGAGCTAGAGTTTCACGCACCCCATCATTTCTCTGCTCAGCCAAAGATGATCTTAAACCTCTGATTCTTCTGAAGCCCATCCGTGGGGTTCTGGGATTACAGGCATGCACTATCATGCGTAGCTTCATGTGATGCCAGGAATCAAACCCAAGGCTTCATGCATGCTAGGCAAGCATCCTACCAACTGAGCTACATCCCCTGCCCCTTTTACATATATCTTTGAAATCTTACAAGGTTAAAAAACAATAAGCAAACTGCTGTCTTATGAATGAAGGATCAGATTGTAATTAATATGGTAATTTGTCACTCTGTTATTTTATAACTGCATTTATTTTGCAAACTGAGAAATTCCTCCATGTGGTTTTATGTGTGAACACAACACGCCCCTGCTCAAGTGCTTTGAAATGTTGTCTGAGCCGTTTCTCATTTCCAAGTGCAGGATCTGCTCAACGATGCGGACATGTGTAGGAAGAAGATGCAGGCGGCCTCCACGCTCATCGATGGGCTGAGTGGAGAAAAAGTCCGGTGGACCCAGCAAAGCAAAGAGTTCAGAGCGCAGATTAATAGGTAGGCGTTTTAGTCTTTGTGGGTTCCCTTCCAAGTCATCACTCCCATCCCATCTCTCTGTCACACTGAGACATAAAACCTACGCCATCCACACTTCTCTGCATCCCCCAATGGCTGCAAACACATCTTTCAAGTAGAAAGCAAAGGGCCTTCCATGTAGCTCTGCAGCGTGGGTTTCTAGCTGGAGGCGCATCTAGCAATGTTTGGGTTTGCCAAGAACGCCTGACACTTGTGTGGTTCCCTGAGCTTACCCTCTGTGATTTTGAAAGTGTGCATTGGGCAGGAGAGAAGACTCAGTCAGTGAAGGGCTTGCCATGCAAAGATGCTGAAAGCCAGTGTGGTGTGGTGCACCTCTGGAATCCCAGAAGTAGGAGGGTGAAGAGACGAGTGGGTCCCTGGGACTTGTTGGTCACCCAGTGAGCTCCAAGCCAAAGAGAAAAGAAACCTGTCTCAAAAAACAGGGTGTGTGGGGGGCGGGGAATGGCATCTATGGAATGACATCTGACATCAACCTCTGGAGTATGTACACAAGCATGCAAGCTTGCCCACATGCTTGTGTTCATGTGTGCGTGTGCATGCACACACAAACAAGAGTACATAGGTTCCTGCACCCACAGTGTTTGCTAAGACAGGCTGTGAACAGGCTGTACAATAAGAAGAAAGCACTATCCTCACTGTAGGAAAAGAGTCTGTTTACATCCCCTGAGCCACCCAAATGTGACCCCTCCTACCCCTTTGTGTTTAGGGCTGTTTTTTGCATAGTCTTTCCCGGCAAGGAAAGTCTGTGCCGCACACCCTGTGGCAAAGCAAGTCTGCACCGTAGCTCCCCCCGGGGACTCACCCTGAGGACTGGGCCTCAGCGGCTGCATTGCTCTCTCTGACAGACTCGTAGGTGATGTTCTGCTGTGCACGGGCTTTCTCTCCTACCTCGGCCCTTTCAATCAGATATTCAGGAACTATTTGCTTAAAGACCAGTGGGAGTTAGAGTTGAAAGCGCGGAAGATCCCTTTCACCGAAAACCTGAATCTCATCGCCATGTTGGTGGACCCTCCGACTGTAAGTTTGACCTTCCCCACCATATTAGAATTCCAGCCCCGTTTCAGTTCCCACCATCAGCAAAAAGTCAAAGGTCTGCCTTGTTTTCCTGCAATTGGAAGCTGCTTCCATAACTAAGATGGCTTAAATGGCTTTCCATTACTTGAAATGTTAATTTTTTATGTTCTCTTTCAAAGATTTGAGGCAAAGGCAGTTGCTGCCTACATATTATAGTGTATTATGTATGTAAAAATGATATATATTAGGCATTATATATATTAGGTATCCTAGTATATTATTTATACAAGTATGATATGTGTATTAGGGATTATTTTATATATATATGATTTATAGTATATTATATATATTATATATATATGATATTATAGTATATTATATATATATATATGATATTATAGTATATTAGTGCCTTATTGCTGTTACAGAGTAAACTAAGAAAAACCAAACAAGGAAGAGAGGCTTCATTTCGACTTAGAGTTTGGGGGCACAGTCCATCATGAGTGGGCAAGCCATGGAGGTGGGGTTGTGAGGCGCCTGGTCCCTTTGCATCCTCAGTCAGGAAGCAGAGAGAGGAGGGGGATCTAGTGCAAAGCTCACTGCCTCCTTTTCATTTAGTGCAGGACCCCGGCCATTAGATGGGTGATGCCACTCGAATTCCAAGTGGGTCTTCCCTCCTCAGATGAACCTCTCAGAGGCCTTCCCAGGCAGCCCACTCAAACTGACACTCAAGATTAGCCGTCACGAATGGCTAACTCCCCAGCATGATGAATGGCAGGCCTGACTTGCTGGGATTTTGATGCCAATGTCAGTTTTCAACACAACTTGCCAGGCTCCTGTATTCAGATCGACTTGTGTTTCAGCTTTGCCAGTAGGCACCAGTTGCTGCTTTCTTGGGGAGACAGTGCTTTGAATTCCCCATGTTCTGTAGTTAAAGGCTGAAAAGTAGCCTTTAGTTCAAACAATGTTAGACTTATCCCTATAGGGAGTAGATTGTGTGCAGGAGACACCGGGCACTGGAAGACAAGGTGGATCCAGGTAGTCCTCATGAATCTGGGTCTTTGGAGGGCCTCGGGGTAATTTAGCAAAGGTGGACACTGCTTGGCTCACTGGATCTCCAGAGATTTCATTGACTGTGATGCTATCCCATTTAAATTTGGGGAAGGACATAGTCATACTTACCATTGCTGATCTCCTACCAGCTTATCTCGGCCAATGTCTCTTCAGCTGTGTAGGCAGAACCAAAGGCCAGGACGCTCTGGGGGCTGGGGGCTATCTTCTTCTCTGATATTGGCCTCCTTTCACAATCTCTGTAAGTATAAAAAATATATATATACAGCCTAAGAGGACAAGCCTAACTTTCTTCATTAGATCAAGAATGGGGACCCAAGTTTGGTTCTCAGCAGCCATGTTGGGTGGCTCACAGTCTTTGTAACTCCAGATCCAGGGGAAATAAGCTCCCTCTTCCGGCCTCTGCAAGCGGCATGCTCACGTGTACAAAACTACTCCCTACACATGTGCATATACAAAATAAAAATATAAAAGATAAATATTTAAATTTGCTTTCTAAACTCGACATCACTCGGCTCACGTTTGCAGGTTGGTTTGCTCCCCCACCCCCACCCCAGATACCAGTTGAATTGTTTCCATTTTCCATTCTAAGCGCTCAACTTCTAATGAACACATTCCGGGTCTTTGAATGAGCACATGCCCATTTCCTCTTCAGATTGGCGAGTGGGGTCTGCAGGGATTACCCGGCGATGACTTGTCGATTCAGAATGGCATCATCGTGACAAAGGCCACCAGGTACCCTCTCCTCATCGATCCCCAGACTCAGGGGAAAACGTGGATTAAATCAAAGGAAAAAGAAAACGACTTGCAGGTACATCTCACTTAGAGTGTGTATAAATCATAATGTTTTCTTGGAGTCTCAGCAGACGCTCATGACATTGTCATCCGTGTTAGTCGGCTTGCAGTTACGACTGTCACGAATACTTGAGATTAACCGTTTTATAAAGAGAAAGGGTTTGTTGGGAGAGTTTGGTCCATTATCAGTCGGTTCAATGGCTTTGGGGTGAGGCAGCCATCATGGCGGCGGTATGTGGCAATACGGCTTGGCTCACCGTGGCCGGAATGCAGAAGAGGGGAGAGAAAGGGGCTGCGGTGTTTTGGTTGCTTTAAAGGCATGGCCTGGAGCTGTGAACTCATTCTTCTGTATGCTGCATCTTCCAGTAGCTCCAAGACACAAACCAAGTCTTTAACCCACGGCCCTTTGAGAACATTCCAGATGTAAACTGTAATGTCACGCTTCTGGCCAGCGTTTGCTCATTTGTACTCGTGTGTAGCAGCATCTGGGGCAACAACTCTGATGACATCATTTCTTTCACATTCTTTTTGTTCATTTATTTTTAGAATTCTTGGATCCCACACTGGCCTAGATCTTACTGTGTGAACAAGGATGTCTTTGAACTTTTGATCCTCCTGCCTCTACCTCCCTATTCTCTCTCCGTTCTTGATCCCACTCTCCGGATTTCTCTTCACTTCCCTGGCATGGTTACTTTGGCCAGTGAAGAACGTGGCTTTTGCTTTGGACTTTGAGTTTGGACTAATAGGAAAGCAGCAGAAATAGTGCCCCCTCAGCTGCCAGCCTCCCCCAGGTACTTGGCACCACACAGTGCACCCAGGTCCAGCATTGCCTGTAGAGCCTATTCTGGTGTTAATTTTAAAACTGGGTTAGATAAGGCCAGGATTATGACATTTCTGACTCCTTTGGGGATCATGTTGCCACTGGTCAGCTAGCAATATGGACTATTCAGTGTTTCCTAGATCCTGTTCCCAGAATTCCTCATGCCCCATGCATTTTTAAAATGTATTATTTCTCTCTCTCTCTCTCTCTCTCTCTCTCTCTCTCTCTCTCTCTCTCTCTCTCTCTCACTATGTGTGTGTGTGTGTGTGTGTACCTAGAGAGGCCAGAAGACAACATGCAGGAGTCAGTTCTCTCCTTCACCATGTGGGTTCCAGGGATAGAACTCCGGTCGTCAGGCTTGACAGTAGCCCGAGCCATCTCCCTGGCCTCTCCATTTTTTTTTAAGATGGGGTCCTGACGTGTCATAATTTTGCTTATATTTATTTTACTAATCAGAATATCTTTTCACACTGATGACCTCAGAGCAGAGTCTTTATCAACATTCCTTCAAAACCTCTATCTAATGCTTGCTCCATCAGGACTTCTCTGTGTCCCCCAGCTTCACGTAGCCTGTCCGTATTTGTCTGTGGTTCTGTTCTGAACCCTGAATCTGACTTCTCTGCATCCCCCGCTTCACATAGCCCACCCCGGGACCTGTCTGTGTTTATCTGTAGTTCTGTTCTGGACTCCGAATCTGACTACTTAAATTATTGCTTTGTGCACATTTCTCTCTGCTGAACCATAGACTTCCTGCTCGTCGTGGGTGTGGCTTTCTCCATGCTTATGTTTTCATAGTGTAGCAATTCCAGCATTTATTGAATTTAAATGAATTCATCAAAGTGGATCGTCACCACTGGGGATATCATGTGACCATCTTGATAAATGTGGGGCAAGTACTCATTAACATCCAGCACCCATTCATGATAAAGCTGCCAGTAAACTAAGAAGAGGGGGAATCCCCTCTAACCCCATAAAGAGTTTTTACGAGGAGCCTACAACAAAGATGATAGTTAATGCTGAGATGCAGACAGATTTTCTTCTGAGTTCTGGGGTAGATCCTTGCTTCTCAGTGTATCAATGTATTCTGACATTATCCTTGAAGACTTATTTCAGCTTTGCGATGTGTGTGCCTGCGTTTCTGCACGTGGATCTATGCGTGTGAGTGAAGTACTGGTAGGGGCCTTGGATCCCCGGAGCTGGAGCTGGAAGTGGCTGTGAACCTGTCCAATGTTGTGCTGGGCACTGCACTCAGGCCCTCTGGAAGAGCAGCGAGCTCCCCTAACCGCCGCAACATCTCTCCAGCTGCGTGACATTCTTAAATTTATTTACCTGTCACCCATGCATTTCAGAGAGTCCAGAGGAGATAAATACATATCAAAAATACTCATGGCCCCTTGCCGTTTGTGGGTGATTCTCTAGTTGCTTACGTTTTAATGAGTCCTTGGCATTTAATAGAATGAGCTCTGGCATTCCATCTGAACGTGCACCGTCTCTTCTGGACCAGAGATACTGTTTCAACAGTCAGGACTCTCCAAGTTCTGGGAATGAACATTTACTTGTTGCTTTTATTTAATTCTTTGACATTGCCCTTTCAGTTCCCAGTCAGCCATCCAACAGATGGCCCTGCTTTCCACTCAGCACCCGGAACGCTGTCAGGGATGTTTTAGGCTAAGGAGCTTTTTATCTTCAGGTGACATCTCTGAACCATAAATATTTCCGCACACACTTGGAGGACAGCCTCTCCTTGGGTCGCCCCCTTCTCATTGAGGACATTCGAGAGGAGTTGGACCCTGCTCTGGATAATGTACTCGAAAAGAACTTCATTAAATCGGGCACCACTTTCAAGGTAAGTGTTTTGTAAAGAATAAAGAACAATGGTGGCCTCCACTTGGCCTCAGCTCAGTGGTCGAGCCGTCTCTTTCGGGTGGTGATGTTTTGTACACTGGAAACCAGCATTTTCAGATGGGCTGTTTCCTCTAGGTGATTGCTCCTAGATGCCAACAGCTTATTTCTTGCCTGTTCCCTTCCAAAGTGGTAGCTATTGCTTTTCTTTTTAAAATACATTTTATTTTAATTATGTGTATGCTTGTGTGTGGGGTGTGTGCATCTGGGTGCAGGTGCCAGAGGCCAGAAGAGGGCCCAGATCCCCTGGAATAGGCAATAAAGGTGACGGTGAGCAGCTAGCGTATGGATGCTGGGAACTGAACTTGGGTCCTCTGTAAGAGCAGTATTGTTCTTAACCATAGAGCCATCTTTCCAGCTCCGACTTTACTCTGCTTTGAGTTGATTTAATTCTTAATTTAAAAATAATCACACATATTTATGGGGTGCAATGTAGTGTACTTGACAAAATTGCTGAAAGAGTTCTTGAAATTTTACCCTTTAATGGATACATACAAATGAAATGTGCTTATTGGTGGGCACCATGCAATTCTGGTTGCTTTCATTGTTTTTATAATACGTTTTTCAAAAAAGCCCCAAAAGAGCAGTATCCTTGCAAGAGTATTCAGTTGGTAGAAATGAAGTAACACATTAAGGAAACAGGTTTCTTATCTTAATAACAATATAGTAGTGTTACATGGAAATGACATATATATTATATTAGCAGTATATTAGAAAAGTGGTTTTGCAAGCCAAATACATATACAAATTCAAGAAAACCTGCATCTCCTCACTGAAGAAAATAGCATTTTAATAAAGCCCGTAGACATTGATTTGTTCATTTCTGTCTTTACTAACTTTCAGTCTAAACTCATTGACTTTGCTAGAAGCCACGGAATTCTGTTCCCAATTGCTGATGCCAACACAAATTGTTTTCAATATGTGTCTCTGTCTTTAATTGGTCTCATTCTCTACTTTGAAGGTTCATTGGTTTTATTTCTTGATAAATGACAACATTAGATTCGATTATTTCACTTCCAGTTTGTTAAATTCCCTGACTACTAGGGAAGATGTGAGGAATGCGGGTTTTTCTTCTTAAACACAGATTTACCTAGTTCTCTTTACAGTGTGAACTCCCCCCCCCGTTTTCATATGCGTGCGTGTATGCGTGCGTGCGTGTGTGTGTGTGTGTGTGTGTGTGTGTGTGTGTGTAGAATGAGTCGTTCTCCAGCAGCCTTCAGAGGCAGACTAGCCTCTCAGTGCTCACCGACATGACTAGCCTCCCTAGCTAGCTTGCTCTGGGGTCTCCTGTCTTTGCTTTCAGAAACTGGAATTACAATTAAAGGTAGGTTGCCAGGCTCACCCAGCAATTTACATGTGATCTGGGAATCCAGACTTCAGTCACCATGCTTTCGTGACAAGCAATTAACTCCTGAACCATCTCCCCAGCCCCTCAACGTGACCTCTTTTATTTGCCATTTTTAAAAAAAATTCTTTCAAATGCATATGGAGCATTGATGATCTACTGAAGCCTGGAAGAGTGAATTTAATTTAATGAATAAAACTGAGTCAAGGTCCTCAAGAATTCTTTTTGTTTTCCCGTGAGGTTACAAAGTGGAAAATTTCTTTGCAAGAAAAGGGAGCCAAGAATAAAATCTTGGTGACTTCTTTGGCTGTTGTGGGTTCATCCACAATTTGGAATCATTCTTAGAAGTGTTTGGTTGGTGGGAGCTGGAAGGAGGCTCGGCTCTTCAGAGTCCGTGCTGCACTTCCAGGATGGGTCCAGTTCCCAGCATCCATAAGGCAGCTCACAGCTGCCTGTAATTCCAGTTCCAGGCGATCTAATACCCTCTTCTGACCTCTGTGTTGACCAGGCATGCCGGGGTACAGATATATACATGTAGGCAAAACACTCATACATACACACACACACACACACACACAATTTAAAAAAACCATTCAATTGACAAATAGAGATTCTATATATTCAAATGGCACCGTGTGGCGTTTTGTTATTCATGTATATTGTGTAATACACAGTCGAATGAATGATTAGCCCCTTTGGTGCCCATCTGTGCAATAGATGTCTGGAATATGTCATACTAGGAATGGAAGTTTGTGCTCTTTGGCCAGCCCTCCCCCCACATCCAGGCCACCTCTTACCCTCACTGCCATGCACCAAATATCCTGTGTTGGATTCTCAGCTTCTAGGAGCTCCACTCTTTTAGATTCCATGTGTAAGGGTAAAATCATTATAGTGTTTATCCTTCTGAGCCCGGCTTGTTTTGTAAGAGAGGTTACAGAGCCGCCATTGCTGAGGTTGCTTGCAGGACCTTGGATTCTCGTCCTCAATTTGAGGACGCGTCAGAGGTTGTAGCAAGGTTCCCATCCCGTGACCAATCAGCACTCATTAGAAATTTAAGTTATTTAAAAATGTTATGGTTTCTACCTGGTTTTTAAAAAGTAAAAATGTCACACACACACACACACACACACACACACTCACACACACAAAAAATAAGTTGGGCAGTAGTAGCACAGAGGTAGGTGGATCTCTGTGAGTTCAAGGCCAGCCTAGTCTATAAGAGCTAGTTCTAGGACAGCTAGGGCTGTTACACAGAGAAACCCTGTCTCCAAAACCCACAAAAAGGTAAAAAGGTTGTTTTTAATATACTACAAATAGTAGTGTTTAAGGTTAATATTATGTTTCTAGTATTTTTTTTGAAAATTATATCGACTCTGTTGTCAAATATGTTAGAGATACGGCTGTGGAATGCAGAAGAGAAGTTATAGTTCCTAAAAACAGTTCTGCAGTTGTATATAATTTCACTGTCTAGGGGAAAATAATAAAATTGATGGGAGTTGATAAATGCTGGAATTTAAAGTCAGGTCTTGGACGTGTCCAGGTTTTCCTTTATTCCTTGTTGGTTTTAGATCAGCTTTTTATTCGATTTGCTTTGGATGGCAGCTAAGAACATCTCCAGGCAGAAGGACAAATCTGAATTACTCTAAGTTGGACAGGCTTTGTTACTTAAGATCTGTGATTAAAATTTCCCAACTCTCCTTCCCAATTCATTCACATGTCAACAGCCTTGACCCCTGAGGAACCCATTCCTATCTCAAACTCCCAGTGCCCCCACCCCTGCATCTTTTAAATCGTTTTCTTTCTTTCGGGTTATACAACACTTGTATCCTTTTAAAAATTTAGATTAAAATTTTGTTTTAGAATTTCATATGTATTTACATCATTTTCCACCCCTTCCTCTCATTGTTCCAGCACCTTCTGTATCCTGCTACATACTCCAAAATCCATGACCTCTTCTACAGTTATTCTTGTTACACACACACACACACACTCACACACACACACACCCTACTGAGACCATTTAGTGTTGCTCATTTGTATATATTCTTAGGGCTGACCACTTGGGATTGCATGACCTGTCGGGACCTTGCCTTTCCCTTTCTCAGAAGCCATTGATTGGCTGTAGCTTTTCTTCTAGAGCGGGCCATATGGATTTTCTCCCATCCATGTTGGTCTATCAACTGGTATCACACAGGTCTTGTTTAGGTGACTTGAAGCTGTTTTTAATTTCATATTTGAACTTGTGTAGGTGAAAGTCGGTGACAAGGAATGTGACATCATGGACACGTTTAAACTTTACATCACCACAAAGTTACCAAATCCTGCCTTTACCCCCGAGATCAATGCCAAGACATCGGTCATTGACTTCACTGTCACCATGAAGGGACTCGAGAACCAGTTACTCAGGAGGGTCATTCTAACAGAGAAACAGGTAAGTACTCTCAACGTAAAAGCTCTAACTCACAATAAGTGTTTAAAATTGATTAGGAGGGTCAGGGAGATGGCTCAGCAGGTAAAGGTATAAGCAGAGACTGTTGGTTCATTTCGTGGTCACCCAGACCTGAATAATAACACAGAAACTATATTAGTTACAACACTGTTTGGCCAATAGCTTAGACATATTTTTAGCTAACTCTTACATCTTAAATTAACCCATGATTTTTTGCCTGTGTTAGCCATGTGACTTGGTACCTTTCATTAGCGAGGCATTCTCATCTTCCTTCCTCTGCATCTGGGTGATGACTTCAGACTGAGCCTTTCCTCTTCCCAGAATTTTCCTATTCTGGTCGCCCTATTGATACTTCCTGCCTGGCTACTGGTCACCAGCCCTCAAAGCCATGGCTTTAATGCTAGCCACATTACTTAGCAATTAAAGACTCATGTGGTCAGAAAAAGAGAGTTATACAGTAAAGATAGATTCAGGTGAAAAAAAACTCTAAATGGTTTATAATGCGTTTAAAAATATATGTAGGCTTGAGAGAGAAAAGAAAAAGAATGAAGTTCATTTAAAAAAAAGAAAAAAAAGAGAGTAATTTGTTGGGGGAAGGGCTGCTTGTTCATTCTGCTTCCCAGTTCCCGGCCACCCTGCTAGTTTAGCCCCAAAATAACCACATAGAAACTGTATTCATTAAATCACTGCTTGGCCCATTAGCTCTAACTTCTTATTGGCTAACTCTTACATATTAATTTAACCCATTTCTATTAATCTGTATATCGTCACGTGGCAGTGGCTTACCGGCAAAAATTCATCATGTCTGACTCTGGCGGCTCCATGGCGGCTCTCTGACTCCATCCTTCTTCCTTCCAGCATTCAGCCCAGTCTTCTCCACCTACCTAAGTTCTCCCCTATCAACAGGCCAGAGAAGTTTCTTTATTCGTTAACCAATGAAAGCTGCATATAGACAGAAAGACCTCCCACAGTAGTTGGGTGTGGTGGTGCACACCTTTAATCTCAGCACTTGGGAGGCAGAGGTTGGAGGATCTCTGTGAGTTCAAGGACAGCCTTGTCTACAGAGTGACTTCCAGGAGAGCCAAAGATACACAGAGAAACCCTGTCTCAAAAAAACCAAAAATTAAAAATAAAAAATTAAATAGGCTTTAAAATAAAGCCATATAAAGATGGAAAATACACAGAGAATCTGGATGCTGTATGTTATTGTCTTGTCTTTGAATGGTTTGATGTCTGATACTCTTTGTTTAGAGTATTGGTTACAAGTTGTTATGGATAATGGTCAGGAAAAAAGCTAAACAAAGAACATTAGATTCAGAGTTCTTGTTTTGAAAAGAAAGATTATATGACTCAGTTATCTTCAATCCCCAGACAGCACACACACACACACACACACACACACACACACACTTCCTGCTTCTGTTCTTATATCTTTGGGTGTATTGATTCTGCACATTTCAATCCATAGTGCTGTGTATTGTCTTGAGACACCTGAAAAATTTAATAAAAACAATGATCCCAGAGAAAAGAAAATTCCCCTGGATGGCCAATATATGTACCCTATAAAGATTTGTCACTTGTATTGGTTTAATAAAACACTTATTGGCCACTAGCCAGGCAGGAAGCATAGACAAGGTGACCAGAATGGGAGAATTCTGGGAAGAGGAAAGGCTCAGTCTGTAGTCGTCACCCAGATGTAGAGGAAGCAAGATGAGAATGCCTCACTGATAAAAGGCACCAAGTCACATGGCTAACACAGACAAGAATTGTGGGTTAATTTAAGATGTAAGAATTAGCTAAAATATGCCTAATCTATTGGCCAAACAGTGTTGTAATTAATATAGTTTCTGTGTTATTGTTCGGGTCTGGGTGGCCAGGAAATGAACAAATAGTCTCCGCTTACTTAAAGGTGCTTGCTACCAAGCCTGAAGACCTGAGTTCAATCCCTGGTACCCACATGGTGGAAGGATGAAATCAACTCTTAGGTTGTTGCATGCCCCATAAACAAACAAACAAACAAATGTAAATAATAAAATAGATTAGGATGTTGTTATAGCAAATATATGGAAAATATAAGCCAGTCGTATTTCCTCTTGTTAGCAAAAGGAAATATTTCTTTCTCAGTGTTAATTTCTGTTAGAAAATTATATGACTCAGTTATCCTCCTTCCCAGACAATACACACACACACACACACACACACACACACACACACACACACACATGCACACGCACGCACACACTTCCTGCTTCTGTTCTTATATCTTTGGGTGTATTGATTCTGCACATTTCAATCCGTAGTGCTGTGTATTGTCTTGAGACACCTGAAAAATTTAATAAAAACAATGATCCCAGAGAAAAGAAAATTCCCCTGGCTGGCCATTACCCACTGCTGGGATTTCAGATATTGCAGTGCAATAATGTAATGATATAAGGAACAATATTTCAAATGAAATTTGCATTGGAGGGGGGAATCAATTAGGTATAACTAAGGGTATTGGTGGAGCACGCAGCACCTTAGGCCTGTAATATTTTAAGAGCTAGATATCTTTTAAGATGTTCAGAAAACTCAATTTTATGCATAAAATATATTTGCATATATTAACTATATTTGCATAAAGCACAAGATAGTTTACACTTTGATATAATTCATTTTAGTATTCAAGGAAAAGGCAAGGTGAGTGATAATAAGAGAAAAGAGGCATAAAGTGTTGGGGGAGGAAGAGAGTGATGGGTGAAGAGAGGGAAGGGAAGGTGTATGGGTGGAGGGCCATGGTATGAGCAGAGATGCTCCAGAAGGTAAAGAGATGTGACACCATCTCTCCTTCAGGAGCAAAATAGCAACGGCATCCTACTTGCTTACCAGAAGTGGTTCCCCGCAAGGGGCAGACCATCAAAACCCTAGCCTTCCAGCTGGCTACCTCTATCACCTCTCGGGTCCACAGCAGTCTCCGGCAGTCGGCAGGTGCTGCTGTCTATTCTGAATGGTTTCTCATTGGTGTAGCTCCCCCATGAGGCTGTATTACCTAAAGGTCTCGCCAGTGCGCATATCCCTCTTCTTAACGTTGATGCCTCTTTAGAACACCCACTGGCATGCTTGGGCCAGCCTTGCTGGAGAGCACTGAAGACAAGCTTTGTAAGCAGTGTGTCTCCTCCTGACAGCCCTGGGGCCACAGAGGATGAGGGTCTGTCCCCCTCTGTGACAACATTTCCCAAGGCCTCCTGGAAGCCCCTCAGGTCCACAGTACCATGATACCTGCCTTTCCCTATTGTATTAAAAAGGAATGGAGTGTGATTTTATTGTTTGGGTTTTCCTACGCATGCGTGTGTATTCATGTATGTGCACACATATGTGCATGTGAAGGCGTGTGTGTTTGTGTTCATATATGTGCACAGATATGTATATGTGAAGGTATGTTCATATATGTGTACACGCATGTGCATGTGAAGGAGCATGTTCATATATGCGCACACATGTGCCTGTGAAGGTGTGTGCTCATATATGTACACATATGTGCATGTGAAAATGTGTGTTCATATATGTGTACATATGTATATGTGAAGGTATGTATTCATATATGCACATGTATGTACATGTGAAGATGTGTGTTCATATATACATAAACATGTATGTGTGAAGGTGTGTGTTCATGTATGTGCATGTGATGGTGTGTGTGTTCATATATGCATACACATATGTGAATGTGTGTATGTTCATATATATGAACACATATGTGCAAATGAAGGCCAGAGACCAATGTCAGGTGTCTTTCTTGATTATTCACCACCTTATTTTTTGAGACAGATTCTGTCACTGAATCTGGAACTCACCAGGTAGGCCAGCTGCCTAGCCAGCAAGCCCTTGGGATTGCCCCATCTCCAATTCTCCAGCACCGCAGTTCCAGGCATGCTCCACCAAGTCCAGTTTTTTACACAGGTGCTGGTAGTCAGGACCTCCTCCTAAGTCCTCATGCCTGTATAGGAAGCACTTCACCAACTCAGCTACCTCTCCATCCCCAGGGAGGGTTATTTCAGTGGAAACAGTTCCTTGGCTAGTCTCCTGCAAGCGTAGCCACACTCGTCACCATCCTGGCGCACCCCACCGCCTGCCAGTGGGATGACAGGGACACTAGTCAGGGCTCGAGGACAGGGTTAGGTCCATCTCTGCAGCGACTACTGTGGGTGGCACTGGGATACTATGCAGGGCTCCACCTTCCCCAGATAGACAATAAGCGATGGGAACGAAAGTCAGCACTTTGTTGGGAGAGGCCTCCCCTCTGCCAAGCCTCTCAAGAATTTACAGCTCCTCCCTGGTAGATGCCAAATTCAGGATGAAAATAACCTATAGGCAGACTGATTGAAGTCATGAAAGGCGTTTGACTCAGTGCCGGGCTGTAGCTTTTGATCATCTATTTGCTTTCAGAAGACTTCTGAAGTTAGTGGGGTTTCTGAAGCAGCTTTGCAAGGAATGTTCTCAAGTTAGCGCTTTGATTTACCTTGAAATATAATCCTAAATGCAAAATGTGATTCTGCATATAGATGAGGAAACACGGCTGTCTGAGTGTCACAGAGGGCTAGGATGTGGCTTAGTCGGCAGAGGACTTGCTTGGCATGCACAAAACCCTCAGTTCCAATGCACAAACAGTGTGTGCAAGCACAAGCCTGTAATCCAGCACTAGGGAGGTGGGAACAGGAGAGTAAAAAGTTCAAGGTCATCCTCAGCTCCTTGGTGATTTTAAGGCCATCCTAGACTACACAAGACCCTGTCTCAAGAACAAAACAACACACACACACACAAATATTGTTAAAATTATTTTCATTTAGACTCTATCAATGTCAGATTTCTGGGCTATGGGGCCAGGGAGATGGCTCTGGGGTTAAAGTACTTGAAGAGTTCAGATCCCCAGAAATGCAGGGTGGATATGGCTGCCTGCCTGCTGGGTAGCAGAACTAGCTATCTCTGTGCTCTCTGGGTTTAATGAGAAACTTTGCTTCCATGTTTAAGGTAGAAGAGCAATTCAGGATGATTCTGAACATCACCCTTGCATGCCACACTCACATACATGTAGGAGCCCCAACACATGTAAAAACATACATATGCACACATGCTGCCCCTTCATGTCTGTGAAAAAATGATAAGTAAAAAGATGACTATTATTAAGGTCACTTTGATTTAGACTCTACAAGAATGCTTGTCACTGTTAAACATCCTAGGCATGAAGGGTGGGCTTGGATTCTGCCGGAGGACAATGTCCTGGTTCTCAGGAGACTTAGCCGAGTGTTTAGGAGTAAAGAGTCTCTGGGGATCTGAACTCAGGTTTTCATAGTTGTACATTAGGTGTTTTATTGGCTGGGCCATCTCTCAGCCCCAGAACTACGAAATGTTAGCACCAGTGGGCATCATTTTCTCAATTATCCAGAGAAGTAAAAATAAAAATTGGTCTGACTAATGATAATCCTTTCTTCTGTCATTCAAGACACAATTTTGTTTAACCCTTTGGTGTTGCTGATAAAACACCAGCGAGCCTGGTTTTCTGTAAGCACTGGTGACGAGGATGCCCAGGTTCCACTGTTTGTGTCTTGACCACAGGAGCTGGAGTCGGAGAGGGTGAAGCTTCTCGAGGACGTGACTTTCAATAAGCGGAAGATGAAGGAGCTTGAGGACAACCTGCTGTACAAGCTGAGCACCACGAAAGGTGCTGCGTCGTTAAGAGGCCATCAAGCCCTGGCTCCCAAGGAAGGAGTTCATTTACTTGCGCCCCCTTCAGTGGCACCGTGACCACAGATGGGAGGAAATAGCCAACTTCCCAATGCACAAGCAGGCAGGGTGGCTTCCGTGTAGACGTTAAAGAAACACCACGGGGAATCTGATGTCTGAATTAGCAACTGGAGTCAGCAGATGAGACTAGTACCATCTTGTTGATATAATCACCCTCTCCTGAGCCAAACAAGGGCTCCTAAGCAGAACCTAGGAGCTCATGATGGCCTCATTTGCTTGCCCAGAGGACGCTCGTGTGTTCCGTCTTTTTTATTTTTATTTTATTTTATCAATCAATCAGCTCTTTCATTTAGCATCAAAATGGAGCTACTATGGTGGGTCACGTACAGCACATGCCATTTGTAATCAGGAAAACGTGTCTAACTGAGGGCCTGGCTCATCTCAGATGACTCCCACTTAGACGTCTCCTCTGGGTAGCCAGAATCATTATACCGCACCCTAGTTTGAGGTGGTGCCCTCTCTGTCATACATTGAAGAAAAAGGTTTTCTGTGCAGACCTGTAACCCCAGCCCTTGGGAGGAGTACCTGAGGCAGGAGGATTGCTGTGGGCTGCCAGGGCTACATAGAAAGCACCAGGCCAGTCAGGGCTACATGGCAAGACGTTGGCTCCCAACAAGGAAGCAAACAAACGAACCAAAAAACCCCCCACAAACCCTAAATTTTATGCAAAGAAAAGAGAATCAACAAGCCCACCAGTATTCTTTAGGCAAACCCAGCAGCCCCGTTGAATTCCACCGTGTGTTAGTAGTTGACTTAGAAGTCCATTCCATTGTCACTTTAATCCCTGGGTCAGAAGAAAACAAAACCTCAGTATCTGAGAATGATGATGGCCTTAGGATGCCCTCAAGGCCAGGTGTGGTGGCACGCACCTGTAACCCCAGCTGCTTGGGAGGCTGGGGCACAGGGATTGGGGATGTGAGACCAGCTTGGGCTATATTAACGAGAGCTGGTCTCAAAACTAATATCTTAACAAAGGAGCTATGACTCTGGCTGTGGGATAGCATGGCCCAAACATGTGTTATACATACATAACCTCCATACATGTGTGCATACAGTGAGCTCAATGAAAAGCAGGTTTTCGCTTTCTTGGTGAAACACTTCCACTATAGCCCAGTTAATTCTTGTTAGAGGCATAGAGTGGCCTAGGTTGTCCCTAACAAGTGCTCTTTCACTCAGGAAGTGGGGAAAGAGTGTCCCACTCATCTGCCAGCTCCTCAGCCTAGGTACAGTGCTTGCATCAGCTGGTACCCAGAGATGAAGAACTTATGACCTGGAGACACCTTGGCGAGAATTGCCAAGGCAATAATGGGGGGGACGACAGTATATCCCACAGGTGATTCTGATACCATTGGAGACAGGGTCATTGTCTTCAAACATTTGAACCTGTTGGGCTCAGCCAAAAATGTGCTTGCCTGGCTCGAGCAAGAGGATGGACCTGAGTTAAGTTCACTAGAATCCATTTTAAAAAGCCAGACGTGGTGGTGCATGCCTGTAACCTCAGTATGGGGAGGTCGAGTCAAGCAGATTTCTGAGTATTGCTGACCAGCCAGCCTAGCCTACTTGGTAAGTCTCAGACCAAGTGAGAGACCCTGTCTCAAAATACAAGGGGAGGGGGTGTCAGACTCCAAGGGACTACATCTGAGGTTGCCGTGTACCTGCAAGCAAATGAACAAGAACACATACATACACACGCACGCACACACACATGCATACACGTGCTCAAACACACATAAACTCAAAACAGATATTGTCATATTGTCTTTTGCTTTTGGTTTTCAGGTGGAGTGGAGGATGAAGAGCCCTCAGTAGGAATGTTTAGGAAGATCCAGGCTCTGGGTGGTGGTTGGACCAGGGGTACTTTGGCGCTGAGTTCTCCTTCTTGTGGTCTCTGGGTTAGAAACCCAGTATCTGAAACAACCCTCCTGTTCTTCTGTAATTCCTTTCTGCACCTGCTGCTTTGATTCTCAGGTTCCTTGGTGGACGACGAGTCCCTCATCGGTGTCCTGCGCATCACCAAGCAGACGGCGGCAGAAGTAAGCGAAAAGCTCCACGTGGCCGCCGAGACGGAGGTCAAGATCAACACAGCTCAGGAGGAGTTCCGGCCTGTGGCCACCCGCGGCAGCATCCTTTATTTCCTCATCACAGAGATGAGCATGGTCAACATCATGTACCAGACCTCACTGGCTCAGTTCCTCAAGTTGTTCGACCAGTCCATGGCCAGGCAAGTCCTCCCCGCCTTCCCCTTGGTCATTTTCAAAATGGCAAGTTAAAGTTTTGTGTTGGTAGCTGGGGAGGGGGGCAGTAATGGCTCTGTCTATGAAGTCTCTGCCATGGAAGCGTGAAGACTTGATTCAGGTTCTCAGCACCCACATAAATGGCCCGGGCATGGCATCAGACATATGTAAATCCATGCTTGGAAGTAGAAGTGGATGGATCACTGGAGCTCCCTGGCCAGTCAGTGGAGCCAATCAGTGAGCTCCAAGTCCAGTGAGAGACCCTATCTCCAAAAATAAGGTGGGTACTAGAGAGATGGCTCAGTAGTAAATAGCACACACTGCTCTTACAAAGGACTGAAGTTTGGTTCCCAGCACCCACAACTAACTCCTATAATTCTGGCTCTAGGTGATATGATGCCCTCTTCTGGCCTCCCTGAGCAACTGCACACACACACACACACACACACACACACACACACACACACACACACACTTAAAAATAAAAAATAGTTCTTAAAAAATAAGGTGGTGATAGATTGAGGAAGATACCAGACACCAGATGTCAAACTCTGGTCACATAGATATACACTCCCCCCCCCACACCCACACACACAAACACATACCCACGTTTTGTTATTTCCAGTCTTAAAGAAATTGTTTTTTTTTATCTCCTTGATTTTAAAAATGGACTGCAGATCTGAAAAGTCTCCACTACCTCAAAAAAGAATTACAAATATCATCGAGTACCTGACATATGAGGTTTTTATATACTCTATGAGAGGCCTGTATGAGAACCACAAATTCCTCTTTGTGCTACTCATGACCTTAAAGATTGATCTTCAGAGAGGGACAGTCAAGCACAAAGAGTTCCAGGCTCTAATTAAAGGTGAGATGCGCGGAGCGTGGCTGGGCTGGCTGGGAGTGAGAGCAGGGGGAGCACGGGGGACGCTGGCTCTAGTGGGCTCTTTGATATACTTGGATGCTGTTTCAGGGATGCAGGAGGAAACTGTGGTACCCTAATGAAAGCAGCATTATTCTCTTAATCTCCCTCTTGCCCTCCTCTGGTCTCTTTCAATTTTCACTACTATAGTTCTGTTTACCAAAAATTTGGGCATGTCCTGACTCTGTGTTTTTAGTTTAATTGCTGTATTTGGTTTCTTCATCGTTGTCAAGGCGAGGAAAAGCTGGTGACGAACTTTATTCCTGCTGCCTCTCTGCTCCCCTTCCTCCTTCCCTCCCTTTCCTTTTTCTTTCTCCTTTCTATACAGGACCTCACTGCATAGCCAAGGCTGGCTTGGGATTTGACACGCACCCCCAAATAATGTTAACAACATCAAACCACAAAAGTTCAGATAGGAGCTGCTGCCACACCCATCGCAGAGGCAGCATGGCTCCTTGATAGAGTCCGGGTAGCTTCATGAATGGTCCCAGGGTTGGGTAAGGGGTGTGGTAGTGTGGAAACAAGGGCAGGCTGGCACACAGCACAGACAAGATGCTGCGGAGCAAGGGAGCATTGTGCTGGAGAGTAAGCACCACGGCTAGGGGATCAGAATGTGGGCCACAGCCTAGCATCCTACTAGTCATATAGGGCTTGTCAAAACTAAGAGGGTCCAGGGACACAGCCTTTGCCTGAGACACGTGCAGACAGGAGATACCCTCCCATTCAGACAAAGCCTCATTAATGGTACCAGCCAGACCAGAGATATTTGCCAAAAGAAACAGACCTCTTTGAAAGAGGGCTGAGACGTGTAGAGACACACAGGGGAGGGTTCTTTGCAGCAGGATAGAGATGGGTGCTCAACTGGGTTGTGGTGGGAGCAATGTGTGAGCCTGTTTCATCAAACTGCAGAGCGAGATTGCACAGGGCCGGCATGGCCAGCCTGGGGACTTTGGGTTCAGTTCAGCCGGCAGGAGGGAGCCTTTGAGTGTTTTATGGGCAGGGACGAGGCAGGAACAAAGCAGTGCTTTAGGAAGATTAATGTGGAATCGCACGATCGGTTGATTGACAGCACTACAATCAGTTCAGCAGGAAAGGAGGGTATTTTCTGAGCAAAGCTGGTTTATTGGATAGTCTGCTTTAGTTTCGAACTGGCTTACATTTTGATGGAATTATTTTTTAAAGGATAGTATGGCTTATTTTTTAATGCTTTTTCATAGACTTAACAAATAAACTCTTATATCATGGACTTTTTTTTTTTTATCATTGTAAACTCAGTACTCAAGGGAGAACTTCTGATATTTATGGCCACAGCAATGTTTGATTTCCCAGGAGTGACAGTTCTTAGGTATCAATTATTTCTTGTTTTCTGCAGTATTTGTAAGGTGCCTTTGACTTTCTTCTCCAGCTCAGGATGTCAGGGCACTTTGGAAAATGAAGTGGAGACCTGGGGCAAACCTGCCCTATAGATCAATGGATAGCCCTGTTTCCTTGCTGGTTTATTCTAGAAAAATATTATCTTTGTTTTGCTATATGGGGGTTTTCATAAGCTGCTCTTAAGACCTGAGTCTTAAAAAATATGAGGAGGATACAAATTAAATGTCAAAATAATCACTAATGATGGCGTAGCTTTTCCTAACCTCGCAGTGACCACGTGGTAGAGTCTGCTATCCCATCATTCCGTTACTCTCATCTGACAAATGAGAGAACGAGAGAGAGGAAGAGAGAGAGAGAGAGAGAGAGAGAGAGAGAGAGAGAGAGAGAGAGCGCATTGTCCAAGGGAATGCAGGTGTAGGATAAACAGCCAAGGTGTTTTGGGAGGAATCTCCCTGTAATTTCTCCCATTTGAAAGCACTTACGTAGCCTAGCTGCCTTCTTCTGACGTCTCAAGGAACACTTCCTTGGAGAAGATCAAGAAGAAATGGTGCAGGGGCGGTTTTGTCCCTGTGGTAGAGAAGCATCAGTTGATGAAGGTGGCTGTTTCTCCCAGTATCTACTCTTCCATTAGCAGTAATGATGGAAGAGCAAAGCTTCTGTTTACATTAAGTTTTAGGGGAGCAAGAAATGAGGAAGCTTGTGTGATATTTTGAGGGTGTCACAGCTCTCAGAGCCACAGATCCCTCAAGTCTTTGGAGTAGAGAAAGGGAGTCTATGTAAGTTCTTTCTTTCTTGCTTTCTTTCTTCCTTCCTTCCTTCCTTCCTTCCTTCCTTCCTTCCTTCCTTCCTTCCTTCCTTCCTTCCTTCCCTTCCTTCCTTCCTTCCTCCCTCCCTCCCTCCTTCCCTCCTTTCCTTCTTTTCTTCCTTCCTTTCTTTCTTAAAATGCAACGCTTCAATTTATACAGCTTCTCAGGAAGATGCTAAATGGGGGAGCAAAGATCTGAACCCCTCGTATATTTTTATTGGTCTGTATGTTCTTGTGAAAGGGAAGCGTTTGGTCAGAGTCTGTGAGGTTAGAGATGGCTCAGCAGTTAAAAGCACTTTCTGCTCTTTTTTTTAAAATTTAATTTATTTTTTAAAAAATCTATTTTTTCTCATTTTACATACCAATCCCAGTTCCCACTCCCTCCCCTCTTCCCAGTCTCTCTACCTTCCTTCCACCCCCCCATCCATTTCTCAGAGAGGGTAAGGCTTCCCATGGGGATTCAACAAAGTCTAGCACATTGCTTTGGGGCAAGACCAAGGCCCTCCCCACTATATATAGGCTGAGCAGGTATCCCTCCAAAGAGAATGTGTTCCAAAAAGCCAGTACATGCAGTAGGGATAAATCCTGGTTCCGCTGCCAGTGGCCCCACAGTCTGCCCCAGCCATACAACTGTCACCCACATTCAGAGGATCTAGTTTGGTCCTTTGCTGGTTTCTTCCCTGTCAGGGTGGAGTTGGTGGGATCCCATTACCTCAGGTGAGCTGTTTCAGTGGGTGTCCCCATCATGGGTCTTGACCCCTTTGCTTGTATTCTCACTCCTCCCACTCTTCAACTGGACTCTGGGAGCTCAGCCCAGTGCTCTGCTGTGGGTCTCTGCCTCTGCTTCCATCAGTTGCTGGATGAAGGTTCTATGGTGACATTTAAGATAGTCATCAGTCTGACTACAGGGCAAGGCCAGTTCAGGCATCCTCTCCACAATTGCTTAGGGTCTTAGCTGGGGTCATCCTTGTGGATTCCTGGGAATTTCTCTAGTGCCAGGTTTCTTACTAGCCCCATAATGGCTCCCTCAATCAAGATACCTCTTTCCTTGCTCTCTGTCTCTATCCTTCCCCCATCTTGAATATCCTGTTCCTTCAAGTTCTCCTCCCCCCTCCCCTTCTCCCCTCTTCCTCCCCTTCCACCCTGCTTTCTCTTCCCACCCTCATGCTCCCAGTTTTCTCAGGAGATCTTGTCTATATATATATATGTTTTTCTTGGGGTTCTCCTTGTTACTTAGTTCCTCTAGGGTCATGGACCGTAGGCTCATTATCCTTTGCTTTACAGCTGGTATCCACTTATGAGTGAGTTCATACCATGTTCATCTTTCTGGGTCTGGGCTACCTCACTCAGGATGGTTTTTTCTAGTTCTATCCGTTTGCATGCAGATTTCAAGATGTCATTGTTTTTTACTGCTGAGTAGTAAGTACTCTATTTTGTAAATGTACCACATTTTCTTTGTCCATTCTTTGGTTGAGGGATGTCTAGGTTGTTACCAGGTTCTGGCTATTACAAACAGTGCTGCTATGAACACAGTTGAACATTTAAATGTCCTTGTAGTATAATTGAACATCCTTTGGGTATATGCCCAAGAGTGGTATTGCTGGGTCCTGAGGTAGTTTGATTCCCAATTTTCTGAGAAACTGCCATACTGATTTCCAGAGTGGTTGTACAAGTTTGCACTCCCACAGCAATGGATGAGTGTTCCCCTTATTCTGCATCCTCTCCAGCATAAGCTGTCATTGGTGATTTTGATCTTAGCCATTCTGACAGGTGTAAGATGGTATCTCAGAATCATTTTGATTTGCATTTCTCTGATGGCTAAAGATGTTGAGCTCTTGCAGAGGACCAGAGTTGAGTTCCCAGCACCCCTGTTGGATAGCTCCTGACTGGCCTCTGTGAGCAGTGGTGCATATGCACGCCACATTCACACGTATACCAAGCTAGTGCAAGAATCACTGTTTTGCATGCATCTGACTTAATAATAGTGGGACTTCAGTTACAGCGCAATGTTGTTAAAGACACCCGGCCAAGACCTTTCAAACTGTAAAGACAATCCTGTATTTTGCTCAAGAATGCCCATATTGCATATGCTCATTTTCACTGGTAATGTGTTTTTAAACATGGCCTGCTAAGATACCTTACATCCTCTGGCAGGCTGCCCGACAGTACTGTTGAACCTGCCCCTTACTCTTTTTAGTCTTTGCTTATCTGTAAGCTGTCATTGCCTCCCCTCTTCCCAGGGCCTGGACCATGAATGAATGAGTGAGTGAGTGAATGAATGAATGAGTGAATGAATGAATGAATGATTTGAGCATATTGCCACGGGAAAGAAACCTAATTGATATTCTTTCTTCTTCCACTCCCTTAAGTTTCCTCCCTCTGTCTGTTTATCTAACCATCTATTTAACGTGGTGGGAAGTATTATGGAGTATAGAACTTGTGAAGGAGCGGTGGTGACTGACAGGCAACTATAAAAGCCACACAAAGACAGATCATTCTATCCATTGATAAAAATTTTATAAATCCCAGGTTGCTAAGGAAAAATAAAAGCTACCACAGCAATTCAAGAAGTGTACATTGGTATCTTGTTATTGGGAAAATATATTCCTAAGAGTGAGTAGCAAGCTGGTGTTATTGCTGTGTCTTGCATGTCTCCCCAGGCGGAGCAGCTCTGGACCTGAAGGCATGTCCCCCCAAACCCTTTCGCTGGATCCTGGACATGACGTGGCTGAATCTCGTGGAGCTCAGTAAGCTCCCCCAGTTTGCAGAAATTATGAACCAGGTAAAGGAAGAGGGGCTACATAAAACGCAGGTCTGCAGATGAAAACACAGTCGGTTGTTTAACCAGGGCCTGCTGGTTTCTACCCCCAGAGGAAGAGCAAGTGAGCCTATGGATTAGATGGGAATGATGGTCCACACCTGCAGTCCCAGTCCTCAGGAGACTGAGGCAGGGGGAATCAGGTCTTCAGGCCATCCTGACCAACACAGTGAGACCCTGGCTTGAAAGCAAAACAAAAATTAAATCAGTGGTTCTCAACCTTCCTAATGCCACAACACTTTAGTACAGATCTTCATGTTATGGTGACCCCAACCATAAAATTCTTTTTGTTGCTGCTTCATAGCTGTAATTTTGCTACTGTTGTGAATCATAATGTAAATATCTGTGTTTTCCAATGTTCTTAGGTGATCCTATGAAAGGAATTGGTCCCCAAAGGGGTCTTGACTCTTTGAGGTTGAGAACCACTGGATTAAAGCTAGTGTGGCCTTCTGGGCGGGGAAGGAAGGGTGTGGATGGATGGATTTCAAAGGGAGCTTTTCACAGGCTTTGCGTATGTGCATGACTATACATGCACGTGTGGGCACATGTATGCAGGAGCCAGAGATTAACCTTGGGTGTCGTTCTTTTGGCTCCATCCATCCTACCAAGTAGTGCAGGTTGTCCAGGATAGAGTCCCAGGGCTCTGCTGTCTCTACTTCCCTGGCACTGGGATTCCAAACACATGCCACCACAGTCAGCTTTTTACATGGGTCCTCATGGATAGCATGGCAGGTGCTTTCCCAGCTTAACCACCCCCAGCCCACCCCCTCCAGCCTATTCCCTTACCCCAGCTCCCAAGGGTTCTCTCTCTATTCCTGCTTGAGTTACAAACAGAAGTACAAGGATTGGGTGAGTGGACCCTTCCATTACATCAATGCTTTTGCATTTTACCTCTGCCCGTGATTAAGTCATTCATGCAAATTTGAGTTGGAATCATATTAAGAGGATAGTGTACTTTTAAAAAAATGTCAAATTTGCTTATCGGTGCAAACGTAAAATGACCTGGAGAAATGGCCCAACAGTTAAAGTGCTTACCACATAAGCAAGAAAGCCAAAGTTCAGAAACCCAGGTAGATGTCAGGTGGGCCTGGCAGCTTCAGAGGGCAAATAACAGGATCCCCAGAGTAAACTCGATAGAGATACTAGCCATATCTGGGACCTCTGGGTTTGATCTACCCCTGTAAATAGGGTGGAAGAGCAATTGAGCCACTGCAGTCTCCAGGGGGCAGTTTAGATGCACTTCAGAACCCCTCCACTCTCTCATACTGCCCCCGGGACAAGGCTGAAGCAATTGAACTGCAGAGTTAATTGGTTAACAACCTGCTCTCTGTCAGTGTCCTCTACTGTGAACTGCTGTTAGGATACCCAGCTTCGCGTGGTTTCCCACCTTTCTGTGTCCCAAATAAGAAGGAGCTGGGCAGATGGTGCTAACCGGGCAAGCACGAGGACCTGCCACCAGACCCTTGAGACCTACATTTTAAAAACAAAACTCCCCAAACAAACAAACAAACAACAAAAACCCCGGAAGAGTTGATGCATGTCTACAATCCCAGTGCTTGGGAAAAGAGACAGCAGGATCTCTGGGGCTTGCAGGCCAGCCAGTCCAGCTGCAATGGGGAGTTCTGGGTTCAGGTGAGGGTCCCTGCCTCCAAAACTAAGATGGAGCATGATGGGGGAAGTCACCTGACAAGAGCTTGTGACTGCGGAGTGGCTCAGATCCACAAGCACATGTATGTATTTAACACGAGATGGGTGGGGTAGAGGGAGGGAGAGGGAGGAAAAAGTTCAGTCTGCAGGCCTGGCCCCATAGGATCTGAGAGATGAACTTCTGCCGTCTGCTTTTAATGCTCACTATAGGTTTCTCAAAAGTGCTGACAAACCATCTTGAGGACCCCAGCCTGGTGGCTTCTGAGGATTATGGGACAGACTCAGCAGCATAGGATTTATAATTAGACTCAATGGCACTTGGGCAGCAGGGGCACCTTTTAATGCTTCTGCATCCCCCAGGTCCCCCTGCATGCGTTCTGATGAGCAGCTACTTGAGACCCACTCGGGGAGACTCCTCCTGCTCTCAGCTTTAACATCTCGATAGGAAAATAAAAGTTTGGATTTTTGGCTTCTCTTGCTATTTTTAAATAGAGATCAGCGTTCAGGGGAATTGGTCCACATCCGTGGTTCTCAGTGGAGGGTAATTTTGTGCCACCCCCAGCAGGGTATGTGGCAGTGTCTGGAGACATTTCTGATCATTCCAACTTGAAGGCAGGGATGCTACTGGCATCTAGTGGGTAGAGAACGGAGATGCTGCGAAGCATGCTTACTGTTACCAGGTTAGATCCTGTCCTGGTTGAGGACTGCCTGTCCCAATAAGCCAATTAAAGAGACAATTAATAGTGAAAGCAGAAAAATGAGATTCAATGCAGCTGCACTGAAAAGAGGGACAAAGAGATCTCTCAGAGATCTGGTGACTCCCCGCTCTCACTCTGACTTTACAGGTGTGACGTGGGGTTCAGGTTTAAACTGTAGGAGTCAAGAAGCATGCCCAAGTAAGCAGGCAGGCTCACAGTGACATTCTGCTGCCACTGAATCTTCCATTGTGTCAGCTCCAGTCTCTGATGCAAGGTGGCCTAAAACAAGTCACTAATCATTCTTCGTGAGGCACAGTCCTCTGGCTGCTCCCAAGGCCTCAGCCCTTTCTTCTAGCATGAGATTCTGGGGTGGAATTCCAACTTCTAGGGACCTGTGGTTTGAGTATTTTAACCACGGAAGGGACACAAGTGTCTATCTGCCAGTATGGTTATACTACCATGCCCAGGACAGTCCTGCACTTCCTAAAAATGTCCATCCCCAAGTGTCAATAAGTGTCACGATGGAGAAGCCTTGCCATCCTTGCTAAACATTTGTGTCACTGATACATTAATTCTAACTGTAGTGAACAACCCAGGAGACTACCAAAACTGAAAGCAATGGTAACACTTTCTATATTATTCAGGTCATTATAGACAGTAGTGGGGTTGTTTTGCTTGGTAAGCTAAGAGCCAGCAAGAGTGGCTCTCTGGGGGTCCTTTGGAAGGTCTAGCTCATCCTGATCTCATGCAGTCATGTGACTTGGTTATTGGCTTGTTACTCTTAGATATCTCGGAATGAGAAGGGGTGGAAAAGCTGGTTTGATAAAGATGCCCCGGAGGAGGAGGTCATCCCTGATGGATACAATGACTCCCTGGACACCTGCCGCAAGCTTCTGCTCGTCCGGTGAGCACAGGGCCATCGAGATCTGGACCTCACCACAAGTCTGACCTCGGCAGTCAGCATCATCCCGTCCCTCACTGTTCTGTGCATTGTGTGGGGAAGCAGCCCTGTGGTTCCTATAGACAGTAAATGATAGCCAGAGAGAGGTCTGTTTCAACAATATATTAGCAGTAGTGCTTTTAGAGAAAAGCGGGAAAGATAATGTTTTTATGTCTCTCTTATCCATTTGATCATGGGTGAATCATTCATTATTGAATTTACCTCTGTGATAAAAAGAAACGGAACTTGGGCTGCTGGGATGGCTCAGTGGGTGAAAGTGCTTGCTGCCAAACCTGACGGCCCGAGGTTTGAGTCCCCGGACCCACACTGTGGAAGGAGAACCAGCTCCAACAAGTTATCCTCTCATTGCCACACTCTCGCTCTGGCTTGTGCACAAGCAGACACACACACACACACACACACACACACACACACACACACACACACACAGAGAATATAAATAACAAAAAGAAATGGATTATTTAGGGGAGTTTTGCTTCCTACTGTAGCTTACCTGAGCTTGCCATTGGAAATGCTGTTTGCTGACTGTTGTCACCCATGAGAGTGACCAGAGTGGCCGCAGTGGCGACCCCCTATGCAGCAGAGTATGAAAGGCTTACTGTTTTCACTGAAATAAGCACATTTGTCTTATACCAACCATTTTAAAATTGGTCCCATGTCACATGAGCAGTGTCATTAACTGGTAAGTGAGAATCTGCTTGAGAGACAGCGCATCTCAAATCTAAATGAGAACTGTCTGACATTTATTTATTCGATGTGTCTTGTGTGTGTTGAACCTGTTAGGGTGTGTGACGCACAAACGGTTCAAACATAGTTGCTTGCTGATAGCTTACTTCTGGCCCCTTTGGCACACACATCCTCTCTGAAGACAGCAGAACTTCAGAGTCTGTAGCAGGTCAGCTTCCATCACGGGCTGGGGCTGGCAGAGGACACTCTGTTATTACTGACTCTACCCAGCTCCCTGCCAGTACCGGACACCAACCCCTCACACGATTAAATCTGTGCTCATCCAGGGATAGAAAAGCTTGCCACCCCTCTCATACAGCCCTGCGGAAGGGAGGATGTGTCTGCTGTCCCTTTGTTAATTAAACACATGGCCTTTTCACCTTCAGAATTAGATAGAGACAGAGGGAGAGCATGTTGAACTTACTTCCTCTAATTTTTTTATTCATTTCAAGATCTTGGTGCCCAGACCGCACCGTTTTTCAAGCAAGAAAATACATCGCAGACTCTCTGGAGGAGAAGTACACTGAGCCAGTCATCCTAAATCTGGAGAAGACATGGGAAGAAAGCGATACGCATACGCCTCTGATCTGTTTCCTGTCCATGGGCTCTGACCCCACCATCCAGATTGATGCCCTGGCCAAAAAACTGAAGCTGGGTATGACTGACCATTTGCTTATGAAGTTTAACAGCACACCCATGCTTGCTCTGAATATCACCTTTCATGGCCAGGCTCGGTGGCGCACACCTTTAATCCAGCATTTGGGAGGTAGAGGCAGGCAGATCTCTGTGAGTTCAAGGCTACCCTGGTTTATTTACATAGTGAGTCTCAGGCCTGCCAGGATTACATAGTGAGACCCTGTCTAAAAAGAAAGAAAGAGAAGGGGAAAATTGGCTATGAAACAAAGCTATATTTAAAAATTAAGCTTTTCCCCCCTTTTGTCCATTTGTACCTGAGCCACAGGTGTCTTTGAACAGACCGGGAGAAAGCCGTATCTTTCTCAGACTGTTTTATCAGCAGATGGTTGTGCTGGCGGACAGCAGGGCGCAGTCATGTGCTGTTGCCACGTTTACAGAAAATGATGCTGAAGCGTATTTTGTCACAATCTGAAAAACTAGAACCATTATTGAAATGTCTGATGGCCAGGGATTCATTTGTTCACGCTTTCGTTCAATAACAAGTTAGTAATGAGTCATTCAGAGGTTTGGGGCTAAACAGAGCACAGCTGGAGAAGACAGATGTGAACGTAACTGAACAGGATGTGTAACCACGTTCTGTAGGAATAAATGGCAGATCATAGGTTCATAGCTGCACAGTTCTGGAGAAAGCAGTGCGTTCTTTAAGATGTTATCTTATTTTTAATTATGTCTTTGTGTGTGTTTGTGTGTTGGTATGTGTGGTGAATGTGGGTACCCACAGAGGCCAGAAGAGACTTACAGGCATTTGTGAACAGCCTGATGTGGGTTCTGGGGACTGAACCTTGGCTCCTCTATAAAAGTAGCAAGTTAGCTACTGAGCCTCTTAGCCATTGAGCCTTCTCTCCAGGCCTGACCCCCTATAAAGAAGCACCACATTCTCGATATTAGATTATTTCTTCATTACCAATAGGAAACAGAAGGAATATTATTCCAGGGCAAGAACTTATAGCACCTAAGCAAGGCAGCAGTGATGGAGTCAGTGGGGCCCAAGCATGGGGACACTGTCCTGTGAATGGAACCGTTTAGTCTCTTCACATACTCAGGGATCCTGGGCGTCGTTGGCACTGCTATATAAAGTCACTATAGCCATACTCACAGTGTTGCTTCATTTGCTTTGTAAAGATTAGGAAAGCACTTTATGGTTAGCAAAAGGGCTCAGCTGGTAAAGGTGTCTGCTGCCAAGCCTGATGATCTGAGTTCAATCCCCGGAACTCACATAAAGGTGGAAGGTGATGACCAACTCCAACAAGTTACCACACTTAGGCCACGGCATGCATATGCATACACACACACACACACACACACACACACACACACACACACACACACACACACACACAGAGTCAGTCAGACAGATGGGGACACACACACACAAATGCCAAAGATAGTAAAAGCAATTTTTAAAAAAGTTCAGCATCCATATTTGACTTTGCCAAGCTAGGAGCAGAAAACCTTGTGAAGTGATTGGTGTGCTGGAGGCGTTGGCAGCAGCCTCGCTGGTGAACCATGGAGACATACCCATTAAAGTCAGACTCAAGACAAAGATGTCTGCCCACTGCCACGGTGATTAAACATCCTTGTGGAAGATATAGCTAACATATTGTGAGAATCATAAATAAAAGATGTAACTACCGAAAAGGAGGGACCAAAAATGCCACCATTACTCTCAGACAATGGAATCGCCTAGCTTAAACCACAAATGAATCAACTGAAAATTATCCTACTTAATAGAACAGTTCAGCAAGGTGACTACTCACAACATAAATATTTTTTAAAAAAATCAATTGTGCTTTCTTGTAAAAATAAAATGTAAAAATTCCATTAACTTAGCAATAAAGATGAAATGGGTCATTTTAAAAATACCCATTTAAAGAAAAATATAAAACTTTCTCAGTGACATGCAAAGTTAATTCAAATAAATAGGATTAAAACCGATTCCCAGCATTAGAATTCAATATTGTAAAGGTGTCAATATTTTATAGATTAGTCTATAAATTGAATGTAAGTCTAATTGAAATTCAAACATCATTTTCCCCTAATTGGATCCCAGGAAGATATTAGATCATCAGAATAGACGGACAAGAATAGCCACAGAAGCTTGAAAAGAAAAAACAGTAATTGGAAATGAACACTCCTAAATTTTTAAAGCTTTATCAAATGGCAATAATTTAATCAGTGTGCAACTGGCTAAAAACAAGTAAACAAATCAATAGGGCAAAATGAAATACCCCCAAATTAGACACACACACACACACGCACATGCGCTCACATATGCACACATAAACACATGCATATGTGTGTGTATGAACATGTGCACACATGCATGGATACACAAACACGTGCATACATGCATGCACATACACAGGCATATGCATATACACTCTTTTGAAGTTCAGCCTGTGTCTTCTGCTCTCATATTCCTCCCCATCTCTGGTTTTGGTATCTCCATTTCTCTGTGCCCTACATTTTCTGGTCAGCACCATGGAAAGCCAGGTCCTTCTTAGAGGAAAGGAGGGAAGGAGACTGTGGTAAAATTGGCATCTTGTTATTGTGAGCTTTTTGTGTTACAGAATGTAGAACTATCTCAATGGGACAAGGACAAGAAGTGCATGCTCGAAAACTGATTCAGATGTCCATGCAACAGGTATGCAACCAGGGACCACCATTGTTTTGACTTAAGCACTACCATTCCTCCATCCATCTGGTCTACCTTGGAAGTGATAGTAATTGGAAGCATTCTTCCTCTGATGTTCATTTTCCATTTGTGTTGCACAGTCAAACCTTTGGTCATCTGTGAACCTTACATCTCAAGGCAGTTTTCCTCCTTGTAGCTCTATAGAAAGGACTGTTTTCTATGTCCTTTTAAAGTTTTTTTTTTCTAGAAAAGTTGTTTTTTATGGTCCACATTCACGCTTGGGTTTTTTTTTTTTTTTTTGTATCTTTCCTTCCATCTATCTATTTACAGTCTAGGCACATCTGGTTCCTAGGTTACAGCACCAGCCATCTTGGAATTTCATGGTCGCTATTAATATAAGGAACAAATCAGGGCCGTTAAATTTCAATTTTCAGTTAAAGGCGGGCTTTCATTTTTCAATAATGGCTCATTTCAGGCAAATAAGAAATAGTTGAGAACTTTTTGTTTAAGTATTGATGATGATCTTTACTGGAGTGGAATGTTGAGAGGAAGTTGATGTTGTGCCCAATAAATACACAGATCGTTAACTTTCTAGAAATGCTTTTGCAGATAGCCATCTCAGTTGTAATAAGAAAGGGCATAATTTATAAACGTAAGATAGAAATCTTGGTTTGTTTTTAAGTGTTTGATCTCATCATGTCTGTGGCGACTTTGTCATGGCTTTTCCCTGGGAATTAATGACCAGTGAGGGTTAATGGTCCAAAGCTCTACTTAGGTCATCAAAATTTCAAGCTGGTCATTAATTTTCAAGTGCCCTAAGCCTTAATCTTTATCACCTAATTAAATTCAATAATAAATTATATTTAATTTATATATCAAGGCAATGATGTGCAATTATTTCTACTTTAGTCAGTTCAGATCTTCCATCCTTTTGGGTGATTTGTCTGTTCTACTTTGGGAAAAAGTGATCTTTTTTAAGTTTCAGTGAGCAGGAACACTTTTAGTTTAAATACTACGTTGACTTTAATCTTCTTTGGGATGATAGTTTTTGTAACTTCCACATCTGTTTCTCACAATATACTGATAATGGTATTATCAGAAAGAAAAAATAAATACAAGTGTGGCTGTGATGTGACCTTGGGAACCTCAGATTTCAAACACATCTGATGTCACTGAACTCTGAGTAAAGGACCAGAAAGTACTGTGTCCATGATGTTGAATTTCATCTTCTATAACTCATGATAAGCCCAATGCATTCTCTTTGCTATTTAAGCCAGCCTGACTTAGATTTTTTTCCTTCCAATTGAAGGTACAGTTTAAATACCTTATCATGCATTTACTGCATTTAACAGTTTGTAGATGTAGTTATCTAGTCTACTGTAGTTACATCTAGATATTAAAATGTTGACTTAGTGGGCACGGTGATGTGTACCTGTAATTTCAGTACGTGGAGGTTAGAAGAAAGAGACTTGAGAGTTCAAGAGTAGCCTAGGCTACACAGTGAGTTCAAGGCCAGCCTGAGGTATAGAGCCTGGCACTGACTCAGCAAATGAGTGGATAGTCTTGTTTTCATAGGGGAGTGACGGCCTCTGACTTACTGTTCAAAGGTGCTATACTTAACCCTTTAGGCGGAGCTTAATAAATCATATTTTCAGCAGTCCCTGGGAAAAGGGATGACAAACAGTATGATTTAGAGCGTGGCTAGCAAACGCCACCACATACATCACGTCTGACTTTCAGAAGGTGACAAGCACTTTTATGGATGTCTGTGAAGCTGTCCTCTTGGTGTGATGTTGAGTGGGTTCTTACATACCTTAGGCAAGCCTGTGCAAGTTACCAACCTCACCATTAGATGGCGCACACACTCAAGTTTTCATTTCTAATCTCTGAGGAACTAGGGGTGCCAAAATACAACTTCATTCATCACAGTAGTTAGCCACTTGACTCCAAACCTCCAGATTTGGGCCAGGAGCAGATGACAGAGTTGACATATAGTTTTTTTAAAATTAGTAAATATAGACTCAAAGCAATCATGCCATAAGCTAACTTATTTTTGAAATGGTGCATTTTGTTTTGGCAAAATAATCACAAGCTATGAGAAATAAATATGGGCTCTTGTTTTGGATACAGGGTGGTTGGGTGTTACTGCAAAACTGCCACCTTGGTCTAGAATTCATGGACGAATTACTAGAGACGCTATTGACCACGGAGACCATGGAGGACTCTTTCCGAGTGTGGATAACCACGGAGCCCCACGACCGGTTTCCAATTACGTTACTCCAGGTTTGTTACCAAGAGTTAACCAGGTTCACAACATAGTTCATGATTGACAGTACCAAAGGGTGGATGGGAAGGGCAAGATGGTTCCTTGGATCAAAGTGCTTGCTGCCAAGCCCACCAACCTGAGTTTGACCTTTAGAACATATGTGGTAGAAGGAAAGGACAGACTCCTGCAAGGTGTCCTCTGACCTCCACGTGTGCACTGTGGCATATGCTGGGCCACCCAAAGAATAAATAAATGTCACACAGTTTGTTAATGAAGAAACACAGCAGGGTGTATAAATCTTGGCTATAGTAACCAGGCTTATATAGTATTTTCACAACAGAGTTCTAAGGTCATATTAATTTATTGGATTTGTCCTCTGATCAATGCAATTGCTTTTACTCTGCTGAATTCCAGACCACATATTCTATGCTATAAGCATGTTGTTACCTAACATACTATGAGTTCTCCTTTATTAATTGACTTATTTTATATGTGTGGTTGTTTAAACTGTATTTATGTATCACATGCATGCAGTGCCCTTGGAGACCAGAGGGGGGCACTAGATCCTTTGAGATTGGAGTTACAGACAGTTGTAAGCTGCCACATGGGCGCTGGGAACCGAACCTGGGTCCTCTGTAAGAGCAACCAGTGTTTTAGCCACTGAGCCCTCTCCCAGCTCCCCTATAGTACTTTGTAACAATAACACAACTGCTTCTCACGACAGACTTCTCTCAAGTTCACAAATGAACCACCCCAAGGTGTGCGGGCAGGCCTGAAAAGGACGTTTGCCGGAATCAACCAAGATCTCCTGGACATCAGCAACTTACCCATGTGGAAGCCCATGCTCTACACAGTGGCCTTTCTGCACTCCACTGTGCAGGTAACCAGGAAAGCAGTGTTCACTGCTAGGGGGCGCTAATGAGTTGGGGTTGCGACCATGGGAGAGAGCCCTGGGGAGGATGGCATCAACTTCCATGCCCCCACTCCCTTCCTGGCATTTTGCCCCACCTGCGATTCCACCTGTACCTCTACTGTGCAACCGTGAGCTTCTTGGCTACAGAGGCTTCGCCTTTGATCCTGCCGACTCACTCTTCCATGGTCACGGCATTGTGAGGCATAGTTGGGGAGCCTTAGTCATTTTTCCTTGCTCTGAGAAATCCCTGAGGGAAACAGTTTAAGGGGGAGGCCTTTCCTTTGGTTGCAGATGGTTAAGTCAGATGACTCTATCACTTGGCATCAAGACAAGGAAGACACGTTAGTGTCAGGAGCATGTGGCAGAGGCTGATCATCCCATAGTGGCCGGGAACTGGAAATCGAGACAGAATACTCCTGCAGATCAGATACCCCTCAAATTCTGTATCCTCAAGGGACCTACTTCCTGCAACCCAGTCCTGAAGTTTCCACTACCTCCAAAAATGGCACTGCCAACTGGACACTCGACCTTCAACACATGGTCCTGTGGGGGGGGTGTTTCCTACTCAGACCACAACACTGAGCACTGCAAATATTTGTACAATGAGCAAACAGATTATTAAGAACAAAACTTGGACTCAAAAGTGTCTGGGTTGGCCAAGAATTTTATCCACACCCTCTCAGAGAGTAACAACCACTGCTTTTCAAGATAGGGTTGAAAATGAGGCAGCTTCCCTGGGGAGATGGCTCAATCAGCCCATTGCATGCCTTGTGAGCCTAAGGACCCAAGTTCAAGAGCTGGGCATGGTGGTGCACACTTGTAATCTCAGTACTGAGGAAGCAGAGGCAAACAGGTCCTTGGCATTCACCAGCCAACCACCTAGACTGCTCGGTGAATTCCAGGCCAGTTAGAGACTCTGTTGTTAAAAAAAAAAGTAGACAGTGTCTAAGTATCGACTTTCAAGGGTTGTCTTTTGGCTTTCATGTACACGCACGCTCATGTGCACACACACACACACACACACACACACACAAACATGCATATGTATACACATGTTGGAGGGGAGATCTTGTTGGTTCCCAGCTGCCCGGTTAGCTTAGACCTGAAATAATCACACAGAAACTGTATTAATTAAATCACTGCTTTGCCCATTAGCTCTAGCTTCTTATTGGCTAACTCTTACATCTTAATTTAACCCATTTAGCCATGGCTGTGGCTTACCGGCTAAAGTTCCCAGCGTCCATTGGCGGCGGCTCCATGGCTTCTCCCTCTGACTCCGCCTTCCTCCTCCCATGCTATAGGCCAAGCCAGTTCTTTATTCATTAACCAATAAAAGCAACACATAGACAGGACCTCCCACACCATACACACATATACATGCATACACATACACATACGCACACACACATACGAAAAATAAGGCAATTGAGTCTTAGAGAGCCTGTGTCATCCATGGTAAAATCTGGGGTGTCCTGGCTATGATGGACAGTTCAGTCCCTAGTTCTTAGCAGTTGATATGAGGGAGGGGTAACCATCCTGCCAGGCTGGTGCCAACAACTTTCACACACCAGTTAACTTCTGTTGATTATTACTAATTGCTTATGTTGTGATTTAGTTATTTTATAGTTATTAAGAAACTTACTTGTAGGATTTTTTTAAAAAACTCTGTTTTATGTGTGACTGGATTCAGTGTTGGAAAATGTTATATCTTTAATTCACATAGGGTATTCTTTGGTTTCACAGGGGCATGAGGGGGCTTCTTCCCATGTCTCTACTTTCCACAGGCTTGGGAGAATGACAGAATGAGCCTTTGGCCATGTCCTGGTGGGTGTAATCTCAGCTGTGCCCACATGGAGTACACAAGTCCCTTCATGCCCCCCAAGGAAGTAGGGAAATCTAGTTTCCCTCAGGAACTGCTACTTTCCCCTGGCTCATTTTCCCCAGCACTGCGCTGGGTCCTGTGCAGCCTCCAAAGAGGGCAGGGGGTGTTTCTCCTTCCCCCGAGTCTGGGAGGATACACATAGGCTTGCATGCTTGGTGGAGAGTCGTTTTGACTAAGTTCTTCCATGGCTTTTGGATTGTAAATTACAGCTTTTCCAGAGACCGACTTCATGCAGTCTTATCTGAGGATTGTTCCCCTTATCACGCTCCAGTTCAAAGACTGCTGTGACCCTGTTGTTTGATCCCCCATTCACAGATAACACTATTTTCTGACTATTCCCAGTCACAGTGACTCAACTCTTCCACTGAGCTTGCCCTGGAGAGTGGTTGTGGGGAGGGATTTTTCCATATAGTCAGTGTGCCAGCCCCTGCTTTCAGTGGGCTTTGAGTGCTGAACAGAAGAGCCCCAAGGCTCTGATCCATCAGGGGCCAAACTGTGCTTGCAGCAAACAAGATGCATATTTAGGTTAAAGCAGAGAAAAAACAATATATCTTCTGGGAAGCGAATAGTGGAATGTCAGTAGAAAAAAGATGGGGGGTCTGGCAAGATGGCGTCCGTGGGTAAAGGCACTTGCTGCTTTCCACAGCCACCAGTATTCCATCCTTGGAGCGCGTGGTGAAAGGAGAGAACCGACTCCTGAGAGTGGTCCTTTGACTTCTACCCTCAGCAGTCATGTTACACATGGTGTACGCGCACACGCATGCACAGAAGCACACACATGCACGCACGCACATGCGCACGCATGCACACACATACACACAGCACATGCATGCACACACTCATGTGTGCACATGCGCGCACACACATGCATGCACACACATGAGAGAGAGAGAGAGAGAGAGAACAGAAAACAAAATATAATGATTTTTTTAAAAATTGAGAGCTCAGTCTATAAAGTGCATGCCACCCAGGCTGAAGACCAGGGTTTGATCCTGGAGAGCTCCTGTGAAAAATCAGGGAAAGGCCACCTGTGTCCGGAGCCTCAGTGCAGCGAGGTGGGAGGGGTGAGAGTGGAGGGGAAGGGAGGTGCAGATAGGTGGATCTCTGAGCTCCCTGGCCAGCCAGTCTAGTCAGATTGGTGTGTTCAAAGTTTAATGAGAGGACCTGTCTTGAAAAAAACCTAAGTGTGCTTTTTTGTAGGTTTTGTGTGTGTGTGTGTGTGCATGCACACACATGTGCTTGCTTGTATGCACATGTACATACATGGAGATGTACAGGTGCCTGAGGAGGTCAGAAGAGGACATCAGGTGTCTTCTTGGAGCTGGAGTTACTCATGGCTGTGAGCCAACTAATGTGGGTGCTGGGAACTGAACTCTGGTTCCCTGGAAGATCAGTATGAGCTCTGAACTACAGAGACATCTCTCCATACATACATATATGTATACCTATATGCATAATATGTATATACATACATACATACATACATACATACATATACTCATAGACACATCCATCCATCCATACATACATATCCAGGAATCTAATGTGTAAAAAATACCTGAGTTCTGATGCATGTAGGAAAGCTTGAGACTTCTCAAAGGATCTGTGGCTAAGATGGAGATGATGCTGGTGATGATGAAGCCAAGCGTGGAGAATGGGAAGACTCCATTTTCATTTAATAATTTCCCATATGATTCTGATACACAACAAAAATTGAGAATGATGCTGGCCAAACAGCCACTGCATTTGAGGGAGGAGTCTGCTGCCACTTTTACAACTTTCTCATGTTTGGGAATTCCTCCACTCATCCTTGTGGTTTGACCACAGAGCTTCTAACACCTGAGACCTTTCTAGTGGATTATCTACGGAGTTTTTACTGTTTCTGTGCGACAGTCATTCTGCTCCTGGTCCAGGATAACAAGCCCCTGAGGGGTTCTGGGATCTCCAGAGTCCTGTAGTGATAGCTGTAAATGTGGACTTTTTTTTTTTTAAATCTCAGTCCTTAAAGTAATTAAATAAGCACAGTCATATCACCAGGGCCCAGGAAATGCCACCGTCAATACGTGTTCATTTAGGAAAGTATTCCCCTCCTCTGTGTTTGTCCTGTTTGGTTGAAGTCTTGACAAAATACCCCTTTTCAAACTTAATAGTGCACATAAAAGTTCTTGCTTTGGCAAGCATGCTTAGAAGATCCTTGTTTAAATTATCTCTGAATAGTTACAGTGGCATGATGCGAGTTTCTCTTTCACGTTCCCGTCCTCATGTCTCTGACCATTTCTTACATTTTTGCCTGTGGTTTTTATCCTCTAAACATTACACTCATATTGTTTAGTACAGAGTGTATCTTTCATTTTAGTGTGGACTTCATCTCCCGGTTTTACTAGGTTTGGTAGTTAACTACAGCCAGTGAAGTGCATTGAGCCACCCATAAAATCAGGGCGAGCTTCAGCACCACGCAAATGACTGCTGAGCATGCTCTCTTCAGTGATCTCAGGACATTTCCATATTTCATCGCGAGTTCAGTTTTCTGTGTTCCTCAGTGGAGAAAAGGAACTCTGCAAAGTGCTTGCCAGGCAAGCATGAGAACCTGGGTTTAGATTCCCAGAACTCCTGTCCAATGCTGGCTGTGGCTGTCCATGTTTGCAATCCCAGAGCTGGGGAAGTGGAGACAGGCGGACCCCTGGGGCGTGTCCCTTAGCCTATCTATCCATCTAATCAGGTGCAGTGAGAGACCCTGTCTCAAAAAATAATATTGAGAGTGATACAGGAAGACATCCAGCTCTGACTTCTAAACACATACACACACCACACACCCTCCCCCCACTTCCCCACCCCCCACACTTACACACACAAACTCACACACAGACACACACACAGATACACACCCACATACACCCACACACATGCATGTGTGTGTGGGGGGGACTAGATTGTTCAAACCATATGTGGAGCACTCTGGCCCTTAAAATCATCCCCTTCCCTGTTTGCCATTCTCTGAGTGGGGGAGCTTTGTGTTCAAAACTGTCTATAGCGCACCCTGAAGGATGTGAGCCTGGGGACCCTGCTGCTCCCAAAGCTTGCCCTTGACGGCAGTAGGACCTTCTGCCTGCTGTCCTCCCCACAGACTTGGTGCTTCTGTGTTTTCTCCATGCCGTGAACAAACCTGCAGGCCTCCTTTCTGCAGTCACAGAACAGCCTCATTTTCGCTGCGAACAGAAGCCTTGGGTCAGCTCTCTGGTTTGTTTCTTTTTTCCAGGCTTATCATCCTGGTAAACTTCAGCAGCTAATTGCCTTTGCTGTCACATTGTCCTTTTCTGGTTTCTGTGTCTTATTTTCTCAACTGGATGAAAACTTCTTGAGAACACATGTATTCTAATGTTTTTCTATTGTGCTAGTAAGACCTTGACCCAGGGCTTCTAAAATGCTAATTGGACTGAAGAGATTCAACATTCTAATTAAGCCTCAGAATCTCCTGTATCCAAGATCCAAGTGAGCACCCAGGTCCCAATGCTCTGATAAGTTGAGTCTTTTTTTTCTTCTCTTTTCTTCTTTTTTGATGATTTTTAATTACATTTTTGTTTATTTATGGGGGGACATGTGGTCAGAGAACAGCTTCAGGGAGCCAGTTCTGTCCCCCGACCATGTGATTCTCAGGGATCAGCTTATGTCATCAAGGCTTTGGAGAGCAATGCTTATCTGCTGGGCCATTTCTCTGGGCGTCGTGCTTTTTTCCCATTATTGTCATTTAGAGAGATCGGTGGGTGGATGGATACACGTACAGACTGACATAAGAACTTAAAATCATTTTTGTAAAGGAAAAAAAAGCATCCACCAAGATTTTGTCTTCTTTTAAAAAATATTTTCCCCAAGATGAACTCAACTGCCTTTGCCTTCAGTGAGCCAACTTAAAAAGAGAATTCTTTAGATGAAAGTTGATAAGAAGTGACATGATCTGAGAGGCAAGTTTCAGCACTGGGGCAATTTTTGAAAATTGCGTTTTAAGGAACAGCTGAGTTGCCGTCGCTCCGTGCATATAAATGGGAGTGTTTCCATGGAGCCAGTTCGAGTACCCCCAGTAATTGCAAAGTAAAAATTACGTCTCATTCAGCCCTCTGCCTAATTGAACCTTAAATTTAAAAAGTTAAGTCAAATGCTTAGGTAAAACTCACCGGAGATTTTTATTTTTTTCATTTTTTTTTCAAAAATGGGTAAGATTCCCATTTAGCTAAGTGACTTTTGCTCTACTGTGTGAAGCTTACACAGTGGAAGAAGCCACAGCAATAGTTTTCATGTGGATATCTGAAAGGCTCCATGCCACCCTGGCTCCCAGAAGAGTCTCACCTCAGTGTTTCCGATATCTACTCAAGAACGTCAAAACTCTGAGTCAGCCTTGGAATTGACCTCATTGAGGTGGGAGGGTTCCTTCATTAGGAGAGTAAGTGACTGATGTGACTTAGACAACCATGAGTCTTTTCACCAAGGGAAAACAAAGATGGAATACCTGTTGTTCACGGCCAAGCTCTCAAATCTGGTTGAGGGACCAAATATTTCAACATGAGCCAACAAGATGAACAAACCAACTATCTGTTAGTTTTGCTGCCAACTTGACACACTTGGGAGGAGATAAACCTCAACTGAAGAGTTGTCTCTGTCCTGTTGGCCAGGGGGCAGTCTCTGATGGCTGGTTGATGTAGTCTCCACTATGGGCAGTATCATCCCTAGGCAGGTGGGTCTGAGTTGTCTCACAAAGCTGGCTCAGAGTGAGCCTGGAAGCAAGCCAGTGAGAAGTGTTCCTCCATGGTCTCTGGTACAGCTCCTGACTCCAGGCTCCTGCTGTGGCTCTCCTTGATGGTGGATGAGGACACGAAGGAAACATAAATTCTGAGTTTGGAAGCCATCCAAAGAAGCACACGGTCTTCAGGACCACAGTCCTCTGTCAACACCATGCCCTTCGGTCCCTGTCACATTCTCTGGAAACAAAATGGGACATAGTGCTTTGAAGTTCTCAAGGGTGCATGTCTTCCTAGTATTAATTACAGAAAGAAGTCCTTAACTCAGTACAAATTCCTGAGGTTGTCTGGTCAACTTAAAAAAAAGTATCTAATTAGCATACTGGGCTTCTTGGTGGCATTTTTCAAACAAATTTGTTTTTTAGTGATTTCTCCCCACTTCTTCCTCATCTCCCTGCCCCCCCTTGTATCCTTTTATCTCCAGTGGCCCCATTGCTTTCCTGTTCTTCCCCAACCCCTTTTTCAATACCTCTTTATTCTCTCTTGTGTCTCTCCTTTTGAGTTTCATAGCCTATATACACACTCACACCCTCATATATATAAACATATATATGTTTATGTTTATATGTATATATGTGTGTGTAAACAAAAGCTAGGCTCTGTACATATACATGGGAGAATATGTAATATTTGCTTTTCTGAGTCTAAGGTACATAACAGTCAACTTTCCAGGTTCACTTTTTTTCTTGAATACTTTAGGATTTCCTTTCTTCTTGAAGGCTGAATAAAACCCAGTCATGTATATGCCACATTTTCCCGTGTCCGTCATCTGCTGGTGGGCATCTGTGCTGCCTCCACTTACTTGCTATTGCCAGGAGAGCAATAGTGAACATGGAGGTACAGGTCTCTACGGTAGGATGCAGGGTCCTTGAGGTGATGCCCAGGAGTGGTATGACTGGGTCAAAGGGTAGTTCTAGCTTTAACTCGTCAAAGGGCCCTTCATACTGGTTTCCATAATGGCTTCACTAGCCTGCACTCCCACTAGCAGCAAGCATGAGTTCCTCTTTCCCTACATCCTCACTAGCATTTGCTGTCCATATCCTGGCTGATCACCACTCTAACTGGGGGAGATGGAATCTCCAAATAGTTTTAATTTGTATTGCCCTGATGGCTAGTGATGTTGAACCCTTTTTAAAATACTCATTAGCCATTTGTGTTTCTTCTTTTGAGATCTGTCTGTTTATTTTAATGGTCCATTTATTAACTGGCAGGATTTTTTTGGTGTTTAATTTTTGTAGTTCTTTGTATATCCTACATACTTACCTTTCTGAAGTATAGCTAGCAAAAGCTTTCCCCCATTCTGTAGTCTGTCTGTTTTCTCTAATGATGCATTTTTTCCTGTACAGAAACTCTTTTTCTTAGGCTGGTTGTCCTCCTTTAATCAATTAGTTAAGTGATGGGGCCGAGAGTTACATTAACATGACAACCTAAGCCAAGAAGTCAGGTCAAGAAGTAATGGGTGTACCTTCCTATTTTTGAGAGGGCTCTGAATTTCTTTGTTTTCTGCCCTTCGTCTTTTCTCCTGGGTCAGAACAACTGGGTCTAAATTAATACTAATGGTTTCATTAATATTTTAAAAGCATACCTTGAAAGTCAGTGACTAAAACTATCTGGCTTTCAGAATTTCTTCTGTAACTTTTCCATGGTTTTCTCCTTGCTAACAGATTTCTTTAAAAGGTGGGATTGTGTAGTAAGTGAGGCTTGGATGAGCAAGAGTAAGAAGAAATGACTTATGAAGACTTCAAAGTGTGTGTGTGTGTGTGTGCATGTGTGCATGCATATATAAGCATGTGTACCCTCGCAAGTGTTGGAGAAGGCAGTGGAGAGGAAGAAGAGTTAGTGTGTATTCAGAGAAGCAGAATTGCTGTCCATTTATATTCTTAATCTAGACACTGGTACTAGGGCTCCAGATGATGTATGGGAGGGACTCTCCTTAGAGATCACATGTGCCAGGCAGGGGCAGCTGATAGCATAGAAACTGGACTCATCTGTATGACCTTCTGGGTTTACTAGATATGGAGTCATTAGGAAAACCATCTATATGCCTTCAAAATGGCCTCCCGGGTTCTGGGGGTGGAGATGGCTCAGTCAGTAAAGTACTTACTTTTTAAGTTTGAAGATCTGGGTTTGATCCTTAGGACTCATGGTAAAGTTGTAGGAGTGAGGGCAAGTGCTTGTAATCGCAACTCTAGGGAGGTGGAGACAGGAACATCTCTAGGGCTTGCCAGTCAGCCAGTCTAGCTGAATTGGTGATCTCTGGGTCAGGAAAGGCCTATCTCTAAGGAGGTAGACAGCCTTCCTGAGGTGGTCCTTGGCCTCCAGACGCACCCTCGTCCACATGAACATAGACAGACACAGAGACACTTGGTAGAATATCAGAGCAGCTCCATCCTTTGAGCTGGGGCTAGTCTGATTCTCCACGGGCAATTTGGCCTCTTTGAACAGCCATGTTTCATAGGCAGCTTCCAGGTCTCACTCAGTCAGTCAGCGATGGTGGTGTGAAGGGGGAGTGAGAGCTTTAAGACAGCTGTGTCATGCGTACAATAGAAATTCTTAGTTTTCAAAACCTGAGATGGAAAAATTACAGAGTGAAGCTAGCAGGGGGCCATGTTCATAAATGCTCTAGTTCTTCAACCTGAAAGATCTCAACCCTTACATTTGACTTTCCAAACTCTCAACAGGCTGAGTTAGAATAGCAACAGATCCAATAGGCATTCATTAAGAATCTCCTGCAGTTCCTGGAGGAGTTATTAGTGGAGACCTAGACACATTTTTCTTTGTTTGAGACAGGTCCCATGTAGCCCAGGCTGCCCTTAATCTCATTATGTAGCTGAGGATGACCTTGAACTTCTGATTCTTACTCTTTCCAACTAGAATATAGACTGTGCCACCATGACAACCTGCTAGACTTAAGAAAAATAAAACAACAACAACAAAAATCCCAAACCCCAATGGTGTAGGAGGTTCTTCTGTCTGTTTGTTGCTTTCATTGTTTGAATAAAGAAACTACCTTGGCCTTTTGATAGGGCAGAAATTAGGTAGGCAGAGTAGATAGAACTGAATGCTGGGAAGAAGAACAGACAGGCAGACACCATGAATCTCCTGCCTGAGATGGATGTAGATTAAAATCTTGCTGGTAAGCCACAGTCATGTGGTGAAACACAGATTTAATAGAAATGGGTTAATCAAGATGTGAGAGTTAGCCAGTTAGAGGCTAGAGCTAATGGGCCAGGCAGTGATTTAATTAATACAATTTCTGTGTGATTGTTTCAGGGGTTAAGTGAGCCGGGCAGATGGGATGAAAAGCAGGCCCTCTCTCCTTCAACACCCCAATAACTACAACTTGAAAAATATTTGGAAATTTGCTTGTAAATCATTAGTTTCAGTCCTTAAATAGTATTTAATGGTTATTATATCTCAAATGATACATATTGCTTATTTTTATTTTTGTTTTGAGACAGGGTCTTGCTATGTAGCCCAGGCTGACCTTGAAGTTACAACCCTATTGTTTTTAGCCTCCCAAGTGCTGGGACTACTTTACCCAGCTATGCACTATCCTTTAATTTTTTATTTGTATTTTTATTGTTCGTGTGTGTATGTGTATACACTCACAAGGTCAGGTGAGTGCAGTTGCTGTGGTGGAGTAGAACTCAGGTCACTAGCCTTGTTGACAAGCATCTTTCCCCACTGAGCCATCTCACCCACCCCATACTGTTCTTTTCACACAGCGTCAACTTACCTTGATATTGAAACTTTTGTTTTTATTAGACTTTGTTACACTAGCAGTAATGGGGGAATTGGCAGGGGCTGTAGTCCAGTGGTACAGTGCTTGCTTCTCATGCCCAAAGGACTCAAGTTTGATTCCTCAGTTCCACAAACAGGATCCAACTGAATACAGTGTTTGGCTCAGTGGTTGGGAGCACATTTGGCAGCTCAGGGCTGTCTGTAGCTCTGATACCAGGGGAACCGACACTCTCACACAGACATACATGCAGGCAAAACACCAATGCAAATAAAATAAAAATAAATAAATCATTAAGAAAAATAATTCTGGTTGACACTAACTTACTTTGCTCTTTTTAAGGAGCGGCGAAAATTTGGTCCCTTGGGATGGAATATTCCCTATGAATTCAATTCTGCTGACTTCTCGGCCAGTGTTCAGTTCATTCAAAACCACCTCGATGAGTGTGATATTAAAAAGGTGAGTGGAATTGTTGGTCTTTTTGTCTGTTTGTTTTCTAGTTTTTCATGACAGCCCATGACATGGGGTGAACTAGCTGAGGTCTCCCTGAGACCATCTTTCAGAGGGACAGATACTCTAATCGGCTGGCCCATTCAACTCTCTCCTCCCCTAACCTACACACTCACATTTTGTTCCCCTCCCCTGAAGGTTCCTGCCAGTATAATGATGAAACTGTGTGTTTCAAAAATGCAATCGTGTCCCTAATGCCACTCCTGGGCCCCAGAGGGCCCCACGTGAAGTGGGGTGACACCAGTCGGGCCTGCCTTCTTTGACCTTCTTCCTGATAGCCAATAAGGCAGTTCTTTTTGTCTCAAGTCCCCCTTCACCATGAACAAAGATTTATTTATGTATTTACTTATGTGTGTGTATTCAAGTGTATGTAGCGTACCATGTGTGTGCAGTGTCCTTGGAAGCATGAAGAGGACATTGGATCCCCTGGACCTGGAGTTAGAGATGGTTGAGCCACCATGCAGGTGCTGGGAATCAAATACGCATCCTCTGCAAGCCAATCAAGTGCTTGCAACAGCAGAGCCATCTCTCCAGCCTCCTACCCCTCTTCTGTATTTTGTGGTAGTACTAGAGATTGAGCCCAGGGCTTGACATACACCCAACAAATGCTGTGTCACTGAATGGGGTTCTCAACCAGAAAGTCTTTTCTTAATTTATTACATTTACTTATTTGTTTGTGTGTGTGGTGTACATGCATGAATGCAGGCATTCATGCACCACGGCACACATACGTAGGCCAGAGGACAATTTTCAGGAGCTGGTTCCCTCTTTTTAGCTTGCGGGTCCTAGGGTCTTCAGGCCGGGTCCCAAGTGCTTTTACATGTTGAGCTTCAAGAACCTAGCTCATCTCTTAATTTTCAAGTTCAAGTATATAACTAGCAACTAAAAAACTTTTTGGCAGTCCTGGGGATTGAACTTACAGCCTTAGCACATGCCAGACAGTTTCTCTACCACTGAGCCATACCTCATCCCCAGTAATTACTTCTAGTAATGGTTACTAGTCATGAAGGTGCAGACTTCCCAGTCTCCATGGTGCTTCTGTAAGCATGTTTGCCTATATCATCATGAAGTTGACAAAGAAGGTGTCACCATTATTCCCCTTTAATGGATTTGTGACTTTCTTGAGGTCACAGAGCTGGGAGTGCAAGCCTGGTTGCCTCTCTGCTCACAAGCTGCGAAGGGCTGGGAATCTTCTTTTTCAGGATTGTAGGTAAGTCAGTGAGACTTTCAGCCCATTTCCTCCTCCATGGAGTCTAGGTCTCTGAGGAACAGAATTAGTATTTTTATGAAAATGCAGTGCTCAGTGCATAGCAGAGGTTCCATAGAGACCACTTTTACTCTGTCCCCCTCTTCCTGCCCATAGTAGGACTGCCAGGTTACTATAGACACTGAGGTGACGTCAGGATTCCAGTGAGCCAAGATGAATGCTCACCTGGGGTGGACAGAATTTGGAACCAAACTGTCATTTTCTCCTGAAATGACAAAAGGACAGTAAATTAAGACTGTGGCAGTATGATGAAAAATGATATTGTATGGGTTCATATTCTGCAGTTATTTATCATGTCAGCATATACAAATTATAGCTGCCTTGAAATGGTTGCTTTGAAAGGCAACCAAGCTGAAAAATAGAGGTTTAACCAATAAGTAAATAAAAATAAGAATCCAAAATCTGTAAGCATCTGCACTTTTCCTTTACTCTAATACACTGAGGTTTTTTTTGAAAAAAAAAAACTATGAATAGCAGAATTATATTGCTAGTATAAGATTGCTAAGAAATTAATGACTACATCAATGTGGCTTTAGCTTATAGAACAAGACAGCACAGGATTGCATTGTGGAAAAGTCTCAGGAATAAATACTTCCCTGTTTGTTCTCTTACAAATTCTGGAAAAATCTATTACTAGGAAAGAACATTAAAGCGCCCCTTCCTTGATCTTGTTTCTTTCCTCATTAGGTGTCTCTCCCCACCCCTCTGTAACAGCGTGGCATTTCCTGTAATTCGTGTTGCAGGTGATTACAATCACAGCGAGGCAAATACTGTCTTATTTTTCTACTTGATATAATCCGCAGTCACCTTCTCTTCCAGTGCTTAATACTGTAGATTTTTCTTAGGTGAACAAGCTGGAGTGGTTCCAGCCATGTGGTAGTGAGTTATTCCTATGAGATAAAGAATAATTTCCAGTGCAGCAATTTGAGCTTCATTCAGCTGCTGTGATAAAACGCTCTTCCTGGAAGCGACCTGGGGAGGCTTGGTTTATGCTTGCAGGTCACTGTTCATCATTGAGGGATGTCAGGGCAGGGACATGGAGGCTGGAACCGTGGTGTAACACTGCTTGCTAGCTCATCACTCGGCTCATGTGTAGCTGGCTTCTTCACACAGCCCAGGGATACCTGTGTAGGGAATAGTACCACCCACAGTGGTCCCTCTTAGAAATGCCCACAGATGAACTCCATAAAGACAATTGAGACTTTTCCCCCCCTCAGTGCTTCTAGCCTGTGTCGAGTTGACAGACAACAGCCTAACTGGCATTCCGTTTTCCAGAACTTTCCTACAGTGCTAGGCCCTGAGTGTTCTCACGGCAGTGGATAATCCTATGTTCTTTCTACCACAGGGGGTATCGTGGAGTACAGTCCGCTACATGATTGGAGAAGTACAGTATGGAGGCAGAGTGACAGACGACTTTGACAAACGGCTACTTAACTGCTTTGCCAGAGTAAGTCAAATTTGGGAGGAAAATGTGTGGAGATAAAAAGTTCACGGTGTCTTCCTTTGAAAAGATGCATTTCAGTTTTAATTATGTACATGTGCACGTGGCTGTGTGTGGCTATGTGCATGTGAGCACAGGTACCTGTGAGGGCCAGAAAAAGGCATCAGATATTCCAGAGCTGGAGTTACAGGTGTGTGTGTGTGTATGTGTGTGTGCTGGAACCACACTCCAGTGCTCTTTACCCCTGAACCATCTCTCCATCTGAGGGACACCTTTTGTTTACAATGGGCATGACTAATCTGGGGGTGGAGTATAAAGGGGGGGATTCTTGGGAATATTATTAGCCAAGAACCCCTTTTTTTCTACCATACTGCTCTCATGTACAACGGTAACTAACTACCAGCCATCCCACAGGGCTCCCCAGGATTCTCATGCCCATCTTCCCACTGCCCTTGCTTCATGGTCTCAGTTCTCCAGAACCTGCCGAGAAAACTCTGGCCATCTCTCTGTGCCTCTTCCTCTTGAGTGCAAGACACAACATGACTCCAAGGCTAAAAATAGGAGCTTGAGGAATGTATTATAATTTCAGTGTTCTCTGCTAGAATAAAGTACTGAGAATGCAAGGAAGGGGTGTTGGGGTTCCTGTCTTTCCCCAGTAAACTCCACATAGATCCCAGGAGTAAGTATTTTCTAGAAGTTATTATTCATATCCTCTATATGATAGGAATATGATATATGCAATAATGACTTTACCATGAAGGATAAATAACATAAATCAATAACCACCGAACACAAACCCTTCTTAAATCTTTTTATGTATTAAAGAAACAATATGTATTTGCCTATGGGGAAAATCAGATATGTGAATATTTACAGTTATTAAAGTCTTTATATTGAGAATTCTATTAGTAATTCTGCTTCAGCAGAGTTTCTCCCTCTACTCTTTCCCCTCTTTCCCCCTCCTTTCCCTTCCTTTTCCTCCTCTTCCTGCTTCCCCCTCCCCATCTTCCTCTGTTTCTCATTGGCGTAGCATAATTAAAATCACAACAAATCTCTTAGGAGCCTGTTCTTTTCTAATGAGAGACAGAGAGTGGGTCTGGAGTGGAGGGTAGGTGGGGAGGAACTAGGGGGAGTAGAGGAGGAGAAACTATAATCAGGATATAATATATGAGAAAAGAATCTATATTCAACAAAAGGAAAAAAGAAAAAGAAAAAAGATAGGAAAAGTCACAACAAACTACTGGGATAGTTTGGTAAACTGGAGGTAGACCAGATAGCCATTTTTTTTTGTTTTAACTCTTTAAGTTGCACATGGAAAATACCAAGTATTGACAAGGATGTATAAATGTAAGAACACCAGTGCTCAGCAGTTAAATAGGGACAGACCTTCCAGAGTGCAGCCTGGTGATACTGGCTGAAAACAAGTACCCAAGTGAAATAGATGTCAGAACATTTCAAGGAAAGGCCCACAGATGTGTACCAAAATGTTCATGGTGGCATTGTGTGGGGGAGGTGAAGGCAATTACCACAGGCTGTTTTTTTCTGGAAAGAGACTGACATGGAACTCTCTGCTCAGGTTTACCATTCCTTCCATGTTCTCCCATGTATGACCTGAGCTGAGACAGCACCCATCTGCCAGGGCAGTTCTGGGAAGGGTCTGTACTGTACCACACAGTAGCCAGTGCTCTAGCAAGCTGGAGAAGTAAGTGCCTGGGTCCTGATGGAGGATGAGATGGTGCCTCACAGCAACCCAAGGCACAGTGGCTTCCGTGGCTCAGCCTCTTGAGGCACAAGCCAGTAGCTCTTATCTTTTCTCAGCTCCAAGATGTGACTGCTGTCCAGACTGGAATTCTTCTCCTGAGTACAGGTTCCAGATATGTTCTCAGAACAGATACTACTCATAGCATAGTTGGAGGTGTTGGGAGGCAGCTTCTTCATCCACTGGGGGAAAGATGAGTTACTGATGGCGGTGTAAAACCCAGAAGAAATGGTTTATGTGAAAACCTGCAGAGGTGGTAAAACATTTGTTCGGTGAAGCTGGGAAAAATAGAAACTGGGATCTATAAAGTAAGCTATGTATATTTCACAGGGAGGAATACGTATCAGGACATACATTAAATACATTTAAATACTCACAGAAAGAAGGAGACTGTAGGTGTATATTAGAGCTGAATGGAGAAATACCTAACTAAATGAAGACTAATGTGTAAAAATAATAAATATGGTATATGAAGAACTTAACTCTGTGACTGAAATTCAAAGGAAAATATGTTTAAGTCAATTAACTGTTTTTGAATAATTGTAAAAGTACCTAAAGTTGGAGGGTTTTAATACTTACTTTTTATTTTTTAAATTATATATATATATATATATATATATATATATATATATATATGGATGGAGAGACATCTCAGTGGTCATGAGCATGTGTTGCTCTTGCAGAAGCCCCAGATTCATTTTCCAGTACCCACATGGTGGCTCACAACTGTCCCTAACTCCAGTTACAAGGGTTATGGTGCCCTCTTCTCACCTCCATGGGCACACATGTGGTGCAGGAGCCCTTGAGACAGAGGGGTCTAACATCTAAGATGGAATCCAGTGGATTGAGTATTTATTGACATCAGAACACACCCTGAGAACTAGGCCTATTAAAAAACTTCAGCACATAAGAGCGTTTATAAAAAGCCTGCACTGACTATCTTAAACTTCAAGATCAAGAAAGTCCCTTTGAGGCCACCTCTCTCCCTTATTTTGTCTTTGCGTTGTGGGACCTGCCTTACCCACAGGTGACTGGGACATTTGGTTGGCTGGCAAGCGAGAGAGTGTGCTACGTAGCCCTCTCTGCTCTTTCCAGAGCCTAGCTCCAAACATAGCCACCATGACACCTGAGCAGGCAGATGACCGATTCAGTGAAGCCACCATGACAGCTGAGCAGGTAGATGACTGATCCAAGAACTCAAGTAGGGGACAGTTGCAGCTAACTCAGCCCACTTCTCCTCCAGCCACCTGTTCATACCCTGACAGAGAACACCCAGGGCCATAGAGGACTAAGTTAGACCCCAGCCCTCTCCCCTCCCAAGATTCTGCCTCCCCAAGTGTGGGCTGACCTGTGAAACACACTGGAGCTGTGTCTCAGCCATGTAAGACTTGGTGAGCTGGACACAAAGTTCCCTTTCCTACCCCCAATGCAGTGGTTACTCTCCAGTGACCATGGCTTCTGCCCCAGCTGTTCCTAGCTCCCCTGAGCTCTCTCCTTTGTGTGTATTGTCCCACTCTCGGACCCGATTGACAGCCCTCTGCACTTGAGGCCTCAGCATCTGCAGTTCTCTGACCTCTGACCTCTGCCAGCCTCTCTCCTTAGTCTCTCAAGACTGTCTCTGCCTTCCCCATTCTGCAACCTCCACCCTCCTTCAGTCTCTCACTATCTCTTGTTCCTCCCTTCCATCTTTTCCTAATTCCTTTCCTTTATTCCTCTGTTAAGCTCAAACTTTTCCCGGGTGTTCCTCAGTAGCACAGGTCACATAGCTCGCCTAGGAAGCCACATCTTTTAAAGGCCCTGCCACTTCCCAGTGGTTTCATGGACTGGGGTCAGTCGGCAGCTGTTTTCCTTTGTACCTGCCGAAATCTCTGTGATGGTTTGAATGAGGAATGTCCCTTGTCCCCAGGAAATGATGCTACTTGGTTTTGAGGCCTTTAGAAGACACAACTTTGCTAGCAGAAGTTCGTCACTGGGGTGGGCTGGGAGGGTTTATTACTTGACCACGCTTCCTGTTCTCTGCCTCCGCACCCCTCTCTTTCTGCTTCCTGTGTATGGATGAAGTGTGATCTCTCTGCTTCCTGTCGACCATACCAGCCCCAGCCCTTCTACCATACCTTCTCCACCGTCACAGACTCTACCCCTCTTTGGAACCATAAGCCAAAACAAACCCTTTCTTCCCTAAGTTGCTTTTGGTCAGGATATTTCATCATGACAGCAACAACAAAAGAGAGACTACAGTAGAATAATTCCATGTAGATCTCATATTTCGTACTATGTGTATTAGTAACCTCTGCACAGTCTCCGTGCCTGGTGAACCTCGGCAATATGGGTGTGTCAGATATGATCTGAGTGTGTCAAATCCGATCTGGGTGTGTCAAATCCACATACTTGGGTGTACATAAAGAAAGCAATGGGGAGGCACAGGGCTAGGATTCACTTGGCTTCTGTGGCTGCATGTCATCTGGCCCCTCGGTGCGGTCCTTTGTTCTATAACAAATGTGCTGTGGACCCAAAGCCTTCATCCTGGGATATGTTCCTGCGACTTAAGCCACCCACGGCACTAAAGAGCTCATTTGTCTTCATGATGACTATATGTACAGTGCCACCTTCTTTAGTAACTTGAAATCGCTCCCCAACTCTTAGATTAAACTCTGCTCGCTGCCCCATGTCCAATCTTCCATCAGAGAACGCTCCTCTCTTTCTCTCTCTTCTCCCTCCCCTCAGTATTTTCTCTACTCTAGCCTTCATGGCTTCTGCCAGCCCACCTCACACTTTGGCATCTGGTACTCTGTGTCCTCACTGGTGTGCCCCCAGCCACCCACCCAAGTCCTAAGTGCTCTAGACAAAAAAAAAAAAAAAAAAAAAAAAAACTCTCCTTGGAGACTTGTCTTCAAAACTCGTCCCTGCTAATCCCTTACTCGATATCCACCTGGCCATCCTCCCCTCTGTGCCCTTTGCTTATTTTTATGCCCTTCTGGCTCTTGCCTCAGCGCACCTCATATTAGGAAAGTTGTTTCATAACTGGCTCATCCCTCTACCAGGTCACAAGATCCTTGAGTGAAAGGACTGTGTGTCTCTCTCCTTTGCGTTCTGTTCTGGTTCCAAGCTCTGTACCATGCACGCAGGGACTGAATAGAGTGGAGCTGAAGCAAATAGAGCCACAGAGAAAACCGGGACACAGTATTTCAGAGTAATCACCGGATCTAAAAAGAGCTGCAAACAGCGATGGAGGGACACTGCCAGAAACAGTGGGCTTGAATGGGCAAAGCACAGCCCAGTCTCCTCTACCCTTGCTCCATTCTTGTTCTGTTATTTCCCTCCCTACTAGGAAAATCACCCTGTTAGGAACCAAAGCTGTCGCCTCAAACCAGCTCAGACATTCAGCATCTCTTTTTCCCACCTTCTCAAAAGAAGTCTGTTCACACCAAGTGTATATTTGTTCTCTCACCGTTTTGTTACAGATAATCAATCAATCCATATGGAATGAGAAAAGGGTGCCTTCAGGCTAGCAACAATGGAGGCTGGGCAGCGGGTGCGTTTGCTTCTGGTGCCCAGGGACAGAACTTAATTAACAAAGGAAGCTCTGGGTGGGAGGGCAGGTGCTGAGAAGTTTTTGTGGCTGCATGGTTGGTGCTTAGCATCTGTGAGTGAAACTGTGTAGACATAGCCCCAAAGAAGAGCCTTGCCTAGGGAGATGTGAGGCCAAGAAGATACTCAGGAGCCCTAATGGCTGCAGGTGAACCAAAGGTAACCAAAATACTCCTGTGTAATGCGACGTGAACTCACCATGTAGTTCAGCATGGCCTGGAATTTCCGACCCTCCTGACTCTACCACCCAAGTACTGGGATTACAGAAGTACACGGCTACACCTGGTGTAAGCCATGACGGAGAGCTGGAGATGGAACTCAGGGCTTTGTGCACGCTATATGAGGACTCAACCAACTGAGTTACAACACATCTCACTCCCTCCGCCGCTGAGTTACAACACATCTCACTCCCTCCGCCGTTTTTGTTTTTTTTTTTTTTTCAGTCCTGAGGAGCGAACTCTGGGCTTCCCTTCAAGCTAAGCAAGTGCCCAGCCATTGGGCCCACTTCCAACCGTACCCCACCCTCAATGCTCTGGCTGGATCTCCTATTGGGTGCCTAGTTGTTCCTGTGCAATGGGAAGGCACAGTGCTAAGGTTCACGTTGCTTCTGTGGCTGCATGTCATCTGGCCCCTCGGTGCGGTACTTTGTTCGATAACAAATGTGCCATGGACCCAAAGCCTTCATCCCGGGATATGTTCCTGCAACTAACTTAAGGCCTCTCTTTTGTAGATTATCTCCTTCCTTCCTATATGTGATAATCATTCCACTGATAGTTTTATTAAGATGCTTTCAAAACCAACAGTAAAGACACACGCACACACGCACACACACACACACACACACACACACACACACACAGAGCCTATTAAAATGGAAATAAGCCTCCTCTTCTAATCTTCATCAATTTTCTTTTATTTTTCTCTCTCCCATATAGGTCTGGTTCAGTGAGAAGATGTTTGAGCCCTCGTTCTGCTTTTACACTGGATATAAAATCCCTGTGTGCAAAACCTTGGACCAGTATTTTGAGTACATCCAGTCTCTGCCATCCCTAGATAACCCAGAAGTCTTTGGGCTCCACCCTAATGCTGACATCACGTGAGTTCTGGGCACTTTGTTTCTTTTTTTTTTTTTTTTTAATTTGAAGGTGTCATTTGTAACTCAGCCTGGCAAAGACTATGCATTTCATTTTCTCTGTTAATCTCTCTCCTTTCTCTTCTTTTTATTTTCCTGTGAAAAATAGTGTTGCTGCCTGTCTTCCAATTACAACTCTGTCACAACTCAGCCTGCCCTCCCCTCACTAAATCCCGATGGCCTGGTGTTTATGGCAACTCGAAAGCTGTAATTTATGCGTTGATTACTTCTCTGTCCTGTCATGGAACCAGTTATAGTTTATTTTAATCGATGCTCTCCATTGATAGTCGTCTCCCCACTCCTTATCTCCTTCTCCAAATATCCTTTCAAATATACCACTTGGGACTAGAGAGATGACTCAGTGGTTAAAAGCACTTGCCTGTCTTGTAGAGGACCCAAGTTCGCTTCCCAGCCCCTGTGTCCAGTGGCTCACAACCACTGGTAACTCCAGGGTGTCTGACTCCCCCTTCCGGCCTTCTTAGGCAGCTGCACTCATGTGCACATAACCACACATAGACACATGTGGAAGGCAAGGCGCTTTCAGTTAGAGTCCTGTCTGACCCTCTCTATGATGGACCACCTCACCTGCAACCTTCTGGTCATAAGCTCCTCATGGGCACATACCCCTGATCCCGCAAAGCCATAGCAATGCCTACCAATCCCAAGCACCCTCCAGATGAAGTTTCCCTTTGGAGAGCCCTCTTTTATTAAAAAGGATCACCCCGTCCCACCTGCTGACTCAGTTAGCTTCAGCTGAGTTGTTCCTTTGCAAGGTGTGGCCTCTGTGGTCCACTGGAGGAAGATTCCTCGCTAGAGAGAGGGGCCTGCTTGCCCTTCTCCCAGTCCCTGAGCCGTGGCTGTAATTTTAATAACTCCTTCATTACACACAGGTACTTTCCACTTCCAGTACCCTTACAGCAAGTGTGTTCTTCTCCCACCCAGACACAGCCCACACCCCACACTGGACTCCCCTCTAGTCTGGCTAGTGACACTTTGCCCCTTCAGAGACGCTGTCACCACCCATGAATAATGGTAGATCTCAGACTCGGTGACGGAGTGGGATACCTCTGTGGCGTTGCCTCTGAACTGCTGCCCTGAGAGGCTCTGTTCAGTGAGCTGAAATGCAAGCCTAGGGAAGCAATCAAAAGGGCTTCAGCAGGAATCAGTGCGAGAACGGACAGTGAGGGAGGGAGGCCCAAGGAAGTGGTTTCGCTTGAGCCGAGGCTTTGAAATGCGAGGTAGAGGACGCAGCTCCTCTGCTCTGGACTGTTCTGCAGTCCTGCCTCATCTTGGGTCAAGGCCAAAGGTGCCCTGCTGACGGGTAACCCAGACCTCTGTTCCCTCCCTCCATACATCCCTTTTTCCAGCTCGGCTCTACCTCTCCATCACTTCCTGTTACTTAGACCATAAGCCTCACTTGTACTTCCTGGAACATACCCTGCCACACACACATGCCCAGAAATACCGCTGTGATTCACCCTTTACCTCTTCCGGCCCTTGCTTGAGTGTCACGTTTTCAATGATGCCTCCCGGTAGTCACCCTAAGTACAAATGGTGACCTGTTTTCAACCCCCCTACCACCACAAGACCCTACTCCCGGCCAACTTTTTCTTGTATCAGCCACAGACATACTTTATCATTATTATTATTTATTTGCTTTTATTTATTGGCCGCCAGTTAAAACATAAATTGGGTGCAATTCCATCGCATCACAAACCTGCGTCCATTTTCACTGGTATACCTTTCTGGCTGTCATTCTGCCTGGTGCTCAGGAAACCCTGCTGGGTTGAATCAGTAATGCTAAGCCCTTCCAGGAGTCTGATCAGTGAGGCTAATCCATAGGCTGTGATCTTTCCCATGGGTGGGAAGAAAAGTAGTGGACAAAACTCCATGCAATTGTACTTATGTCAGAAAAGACACTGCTGTGTGGGCTGGAGATGTGGTTCCAATAAATACCTTCCCAGCGTGCACCAAGTTCTGGGTTCAATCCCCAGTGTTGGGGAAGAACAAATTGTTAGGCAGGCTCTCATGCAGCTCAGGCTGACCTTGAACTTGCTCGGTTGCTGAGGACTTGGATATCTGGCCCTTCTACCTCCATCTCCCGTGCATTGGGATTGCAGCCAGATACCACCATGTACCAACCAATGAAGGACTGCACTCTGGAATTGCGAGCCCTTCCCTCCCCTAAGTGGCTTTGGGTCAGAGTGTTTTGTCATAGCAACAGAAATGAAATGAGAACAGATGCTCTTTCTTATTTTGAGTGAATGTTTCTGTTCCTGAGCTTTTTTGGTGTAAAACTTGTCTACTCTTCCCCAGGAGCAATTTTAGTTCTTTTTTGTTTTTACGACTTAATAATATATATAAATTGTACCTGCATATATGTACACACACACATACACATGATTCCCACCTTTTATTTGTGATGTATGTTGGGAATACTATTTCCTGTCTTCTCATTTGGTTTTGCCTCTGCTTTTGAAGGTACAAGTGTTGCTTGTCATTTGGTTTTACTGTTGTTTTATGTGATCAAATGATGGATTGTGCTGGTGTCCCATCTGGGTCTGTAGTAATTGCAACGAGGCCCATTCTCGTATGAGGTTATAAGCGAGCATCCCCTCTCTAGGTGTTTACATGGTTTTATAGTTCACGCTTAACTCTTTAGGCCATCTAGAATTTTTGTGGCATCCAAGTGTGGGTGAAGCCTCATCTTCTTCCAGTTGGCAGTCCAGTAATCCATTATCAGTGACTGGAGATGTTTTCCTAAATGTGGGCAGAACTTGGATGGGTGTGTGGGCCCATGTCTGGACTTCCTTTGCTGTAATGGTCTGTTTAAATACTCTCATGTTTTATTATCCGGTCAGGTCTCCTTATTGCGGCCCCCCTCCCAGGTATTTTTCCCAGATGTCCGTGCATATTTTTTATTATCATCAGAAACAAATATCGGATCCTGAATTTTATTCAGTACCTCTCAGTATCTATGGAACATATCATATGGCTATCCCCCAAATTGCTAAATAGCATATAATTGATCTTCTAATCCAAATTATCCATTCAGTCTTGAAATCGACTACCACTCTTTCCTGGTCTTTTCCTGTTTGTGTGCGTAGACGGTCAACAGTTTACTGGGAGGATATTTGCCCTGAGTCTCGTAAATAATGTTGCTCCTGAGCTTTGTGTGAGTGTGTGTGCGCGCGCGCATGTGTGTGTTTGCGCTCATGTGTGTGTGATATCTTTACCCAGTTTTGTTGTCAACCAATGGCTATGTTTGCTTTATAAAATATTGGATATTTCCTAATCCCTCAAACAAATTCTGTGCTTACAGATTGAGTTGAGTTCTCCTGTGAAACCGTCAGCACCTGGTGCCTTTCAGCGTTGCTCCTTCTTTGGCAGGTTTAGTTCCTTCTATTTCCATTTGCAATTGAGTCTTATAAATTGTATTCTCAAAGAAAACCGTCTCTTGAATCTGTGTCTTCATGTTTGCTTACATGGAGTTTTGCAAGGCAGGCTTTGTTTGAATGTGTGCATACAGGGTCGAGTATATACAGTTAATTTATTATGGAAGTGTGTGCATACCTCTTGCTCTGTAGGCCTTTGGTCCAAAATTCAATAGCTTGCAGCCACTCCAGTCTCTCTCCAAAAGGAATGTTCTAGCTCCCTTAAAATACTTTGTCAAGCAGCTCTGGCCAGCCACTTTGCTACAGTCAGTCAGTGTATCCCCAGAGAAACCATGGGGTCCAACTTGGCATAACACAGGTGTACACCACACCATAAACCAGGGGTCCTTTTTCCCAGGGCTCAGCTCCATGGGTCCTCAGTCACTGATGGGAAAAGAACACTGTGGCAAAGAACCAGACTCACTTGTAGAATGGACGAGTGTCGTGGTCGTTCTTCGATAGAGTGGTCTGGTGACAGGGTGACCTCAGGTTGCTATTCATTTATTCTTTCAGAATTGCATTCATGCACACAGTGGATTTTGATCCTATCAACCATCTATTCTCCTGTTCAGTTCCTCCAGGGCTCTCCTACCATGTTCCCCTCCCATGTCCCTTCTTTGATATAACCCACTAAGTCTAGACAGAGATTCAGTATGTGCATTAATGTGGAGCCATCCGCTGGACCAGGGACAGCTTACCACACCCTGGAAAAAAAAGGTCTTTCCCTCCCCCAGCAGTTATCTCTTTGGCTGTGGGTGGGGCCTCGTGCTCTCCATTGCTGCAGTACCGGCTGGCCTGATCTCAGGCAGATCTGGTGCAGGGATCCATAGCTGCCAAGAGTTCTTGCTGCAGTCAGTGTCCCCAAAGTGTCCAGAAGACACTGTGTTTACAGCAGTCACCCCTGGCTGCTGACTCTTTCAGCCTGCCTGCCCCCTCTTCCTGGATGTTTCCTGGTTTTTAGGGAGATGGTGTGATTAGGTGTGTATTTTAGGGCTGGTTCACTGTTTGCACCGTCTGAGTGTCTGGGTTAACCGCCACCCACTGCGCAAAGGCTTCTCTGGGGGAGGACTGAGAGCTTCACTAACTGTCCCGAGATGGGAGATGGAGTGGGGGCGGGGGAGCTTCAAAAGTGTAAACCGGGAACCCCCTACCTGTCTGCACCGGGAGCTGAAAGGGAGTAATGGAGTCTCACCATAGTCTTCTGCATGATTTCTTTCAGGTAACTCAAGCCCCAGACTGAACCAATGACCGCCCCCCCTCCTCACCCCTCCCCCACCTCCAGCTCTTCTCTCTCTCAGTAGTGTCCAGGGCACATAGAACACAATGCAATCTCTCTGCCACCTCCCCAACCTTATCTAGAGCCCCCTTGAACCCTCATACAACATCCTAGAGACCCAGAGCTGGTGGGGAAATCCAGGGATGTGTGGGCAGAGCGACAGGGCAAGTTACAAAACAGACCTGACGGGAGTGCAGAGCCAAAGTCTAGAACTTTCCGCTATAGCTTATGTTCGTTCACTGCTGCTCATGGGTGGTAGAGAGGGTGTGGGAAGCCATCTGGCAGGCTCACTCCAGGAAGCCTAAGCTAGCATCTCTCCAAATGGTGCCGAGATCTTTAAGCTTTTTGCTCACTCGGAGGGAACTGGTGTCTCCCACTGACCCATAACTCTTTCTATAGGAGTTGCCTCTTGGCCTGTGAGATTCGTGTACTTAGCTCCTCTGGTCTGGCTGAATTCCCACCTTCCCATTTGGTCTCTCTCTCCTTGGGGTTCTTCCATCCCGTGTTGCCTCCAGTCCATGCTTCATGCTGTTTCCAGTTCCTGCTGTGGCCAGGCAGTCAGCGGTATCCCAGAGCTCTGTGTTTGGAAAGTTTCCTGGTCACTGTTTTGGGCCTAATTCTTCCTTCCTCTAGGCCCTGAATACGTGCAGACTAGAATCCTGCCCCTGAATTACCCTGCTTTTAAAATTACACTGTTTTATTTTATCAGAGGCACCTGCCTCCTGCTCCCTTGCTGTTCCCCAGCAGCCACCAGGAGGCAGTAAGCAATAAGGGACATGGTTTCCCGGCCACAGCCTACCCTTTCCCACCCCAGCGAGTCTCAGTTCTTCAAGGTCTGTGTAAAATGGGGCCATCCAAGGTGCTTCTGCAGCATACGCCTGGGAGGGTGGGGATAACATAAGATCTGGGATTGAGACGGCATGCGAGGGGGAAGTTAGAGTCCCCTGTGAGCTGTGTTGAGGGAATGGTTGAAGCCAACGAAACAAGAAGGACTCTACAAAGCAGTGGCTTAGCCTGTATGGATGTTCCCAGTCAGAGGGTCACCACTTTATCTGACGGGCCATGCCGTTCAACAGTAATCGCGCTTCCACGTAGTCCCGTGGGTGTCATGGACCGTGGTGACGAATCGCCTCCTGTTTATGAGGATCTGCCTCCTGAAGTTCAAGTCCATAAATCTCTAAGGAGAGAAATTTGTAGAAGGGAATCACAAGTCTTCCTCCGTAGTCTTTGTTTCTCTGGAGGTGGTGGTGGAGAGGGAATCACACAGAATTAAATGCTTTCAAATAAGTAAAATCTCTCCCAAGAGGTTAGCTATCTTGGTGACAGAAGCCATAAAAATGCACAGAGTATTCACATTTTATTATCTAGATTTATAAGGTACCAAAGACTCCGCAAATTCCTCTATCTCGATGTCAAAAGCAGTTATTTATTTTGGCTCTTTTTCTCATTAGTGGGTTATGCATATTTTTCTACCTTTCGAATTCTATCAAGGGCCTCATTACAACTTCCCCATTCATTTCTCTGCAGGGCAAACGTAAACACGCTCCTTTTGGAATTAACTGGCAATCTTTGAGTTTTAGATAGTTTTAAAAGTTATGCTCACTGATATTTCATGTGCCGATCTGAAAAGAACTGTGTGCTGATCCCTCATTAGGTGTTTGGTTGTTTATTTCTAAGCAGTGCTGTCTTTGAATTGTTTTGCATTTTTCTTATTTGTGACTTGCGACTCCCGGAACCACTAAGCTACAGTGGCCAAATTGCTTCTTTCCTTACCTTTACTCCAAAGAGAAATCTCCAAGAAGTAACTCAGGACTAAAGTTCCCGGATTATGACAGTCTGCTTGCTTCACCTGGGAGTGTTTGTGGAGACTGTTTTCCCTAAAGCCCTCGGGGCCCTGGTGGCACGGAGAGGTATTTGCAGTTCTCCCTCAGAGCCGGCTGACGAGACGCTTTGCCTTTTGTATCTTTGCAAACATAAAATCACATTGTGGAAAAGGAAATATAAGTCGTGCCAGCCCGTAGTGCTAGGGAACAGCGTTCCGTGTCTCATCGAACGGGCGATGAAGCAACCCGGGAGCTCACCTTGCTGTCACTCAAAGTGGGTCAGCTCTTGAGGGTTCCTCAGTAATACCTGTGTTCTGAGGACTCATAAAGAATAAAACTACCTGCCGTGAAAGTGATTTTGTAGGGGGATTGCAGCAGAGGCAGCTGCAGCATCCCCATCAGGATCTTTGCCCGGAGCCTCCTTGGAGAACAAGATGGTCCTACCCATGGAGCTGTGCACAGCTTATACTTCCCAGTCAGGGGTGTGCAGGCCAGGCTTCCAGACGGGTTGTGAGGCTGCAGGCAGCTAGAGAGCTCCTATAAGCCTCAGCCACGGGTCATTCTATATTTTGTTGATAGACCAGGCAGGGCAGAATGACCTTCTTAGCAAGAATGGAAATTTACTGTGGGTTTCTTTCTTTAGCATTAGAAGATCTGTGTCAATGGTATAATTACAAAATAGCTTCCTTCGTTTTGAAATTCGACTCTCCGATTCCCCTGTGGTTTGGAGGGATAATATGTAAAGATGTTTGCCACCCGTTCCTTGAATTTTAAAGTGTAGCATAAGCCACGGTTTTTGAAAGCCACGTAAAATATGAGAAAAGTACAGCTATCTCAGAGGAAGGAGAAAAAGCCTATGAAACCAGGCCATGAAAACACAAATTTAAAATACTAACAGTTAAGGAACCAATGATATATATTTACCTCTCTATATGTGTGTGTGTGTATGTGCATACATGGTTTTCATCACTCGCTTTAAGTGGAGAAATGTCAGGAAGTGGAAAAACTTGTAATAATAGTGCTGTAAATGTTTACCATAAGAAGGGGCAGATAATTAAATTTTCATGCCTTTAAATATTGGAGAATTGCTCTCCTTTGTGTTTGAAGTTTAATAAGATTCCAACCAACTGGCTTCAGTTCAACAAACAAATATTTATTGAGAACTCACTGTCTGGGCAGCTCAGGAACATGAAGAGGAGGAAGATGCAGTTCTCATCCTCCAAGTTCATTGTCTATTAGGGAAATGGATGAATGGTTAATACGTAAGACAATCTGATAAACTCTAAAATCAGGTTACATATACATTGCCATGGTGTATATGCCCCATACAGGCAAAAAAAAAAAAGAAAGAAAGAAACCAAAACCCTAATAAATCCCAATTTAGGAATCAAAGATAGCCACTGATAGAGGCTATATTCCAGTCGTGCATTAGCAGATGTACCGTTGTCAGTTTGGGGGTGGGGCGTGAGTGAGTGAGGAGATAGCTTCGTCATGGGGAAAGGAGGGAACGGCAGTAGGACCAAGACACAGTGGACGGAGCAATCAAGGAGGGGTGTGAAGAAATAAAAATGCAGGGTATCCAAGATGCACAACTCATCCAGAGCGTGGGGAGCAGTGCCCACAGAAAGGAGATGTGACCAAGGCAGGGTGCAGTTTCTGAAGATTTTGGGTATTAGGGAAAGAATTTGGGCTAGTTCTGTAGGTGGTGGGGAAGTTGGAGGGATGGATCAGCAGTTAAGAGGACTTGCTGCTCTTTGTAGAGGACCTGAGTTTGGTTTCTTGCACCCACATTGGGCAGTTTGCAAACCACCTGTGATTCCAGCTCCAAGGGATCTGATGCCCTCCACAGGCACACCCAGGCACATGTGCATACACATACAAACATTCATAAATAAAACTAAATAAATCTCTTTGGAAACAGTAGGGACGTGGATGGGAGTAGATGCTGGAAATGTCAGGAGGCAGATCTTGGAAGCCAAGAGCTCCGGGAGTGCCGTCAGAGGGACAATTCAGTGAGGGACAGAGGAGAATGAAGATAGTGGATCTGGTTGGAAAGACACAGAGAGCTCTTAGGAGTGCAGGAAGTGTGTGCGTGTGTGTGGGGTTGTTAAGGAGAAAGTTGGGGATTTTAACACTACCGAGTGTGGCTTGCTATTTAGCAGTGCTCTGTCATATGTCGCCATGGTGGCCTCTCCGTTTCTCTAAGAGTGATTCATCCATGTCTTTTGTTTTTATTGCATCTAACCCTGGAGGGAGGTAATGGGCTCACGTGAATCACACACAGATCTAAGTTTCTGAAACCGGGTATAATAACTTGTAGATATTAGACTATGACTCATTTCCTTCTGTTATCTCATTAGCTCTTTGCATAGACTTTGCCCGAGTTATGTCTATCTTTGTTAGACTTTATATGACTTTTAAACTTGAACTGTGACCTGTACTGTTGTTAGATGTTGGGAGAAGCAGCACACACAGACTTGCACATACACCGCACACACATGCACTCGCGCACACACACTTGTGCACGCACTTGCACACACACATGCATCCACACACACTTGCACACACTCACAGACACACCCACACAAACATGCACACACTTGTGCACACACTTGTACACACAATGCACTCACACAGCACTTACACACACTTATACACACACCCGCATGCACGCGCACACACACTTGTGCACGCACTTGTACACACAATGCACTCATGCAGCACTTATACACACACCCGCATGCATGCGCATACACACTTGCACACACACGCATATGTGCACACACACACACACGGATCACACTCAAAACTGAGGAACTGATTGCAGATGTTTTCTCTACCGCTTTATTATGCTCGGCTATATCTGTGTTCCCTAGATTCTTCTTTCCACTGTTAAATGGATTATGATACATTCTAAAACCTCCAATATCTAAGCAGGGGTTACTCACACTAAAAAAGGAATTTTTATACAATCATTTTTCATTTATTAAAAATCAGCTTTGTGGACTCACGAGATGGCTAAGTGGTTAGACATTCTTCCTGCTCTTCCAGAAGATCCGAGTTTGCTTCCCAGCACCCGAGTCAGGCAGGTCACAACCACTTCCGTCACTCCAGCTCTGGGGAATCTGACGCCCTCTTCTGGCCTCCATTGGCATTTTGCTTGCATGCGTGTGCACACACACACACATACACAAATGCAAATAAATTTCTTATTTACTTTTGTGAACTTATTTTGAAATTCACACACCTAAAGGGTAAGATGGAGTCAGTCTCCAAACTTTGGATGGAACGACAAACATTCAGTCTAACATGAGAGCTCTTACAATGACCACACGCACGGAAAGCCCAGTGTATAAGATGCGATGCCCTGTGCCTTCACCGTGGCTGCAGCCTCCTGGAAGGTTGCATGCGTATCTAGGTCCACATGTGGAACTGCACCTGCTCATCAGGTCAGATGGGAATACTGGAGACAGGGGCATGTCCTTCTCTTCAATTCCATTCACAAATGAGATCAAACACCAGCTCCACAGGTCCTCCAGTTCCCACAGAACACAGTTCCTGCATAAGTGGAAGGCTGGAGAACGCCATCAGCCGCTCTTTGGGCGTCTGACAGTTACCGTGCCAAGTTCCGCAGAAGGATGTTTAATTCACACCTAGGAATGCTGAGAGAAAGCGGTGTCATTCTCTCCCTTATGCCGAAAAAAAAATCCGCTGTCAGCTGAGGGCCTTTTTGGCCAGTGTGGTTTGTGAGGTGCGTTCTAATGTCCCCAAAACACTTGCCACTGACTCATCTGTGACAAGCTCTTTGTGCTTGAGATGGGCTTTGCCCATGGAGGTAGGAGACTGTCTCTTTCTAAAAAGGAAAATGTCTTTGCAATTTTGTTTTAAAATTATATTTTCCTAATACACTATCTTGGAAGTCATTCCTCCTTAGACTAAACAATACAGAAGAATATGAAAGAGAAAGTTATGATTAGAGAAAAATCTTATCATGCAGAAACACCACTGTCAAAATACCCTTCTAGACTTTTTAGTACCTGGACACAAAATACCAATAAATGAATAAATAAATAAATCAGGGAGCATAGTTATTTGTTTTGTTTGCTTTCTTGTTTATTTGGTTTTGTGGGGTTTGCTGTTGCCTGAGACGGGGTCTCTGTAGCTTGGAGTATGCTGGAACCCACTGTGTACACCAAGTTGGACATAAGCTCATGGATGTCTTTCTGACTCGGCTTCCCAAGTGCCGAGATGACAGGCATGAACCAGTCCAGGTTCATAACTGGCTTTTGTAACACTCTGTTTTATTCTGAATGCTAGATGAGATCTCTCTTTATCAATGAAGATAGAACTACTTCCTCATTTTTATCAACTATATAGCTTTTTATAGGCCTTTAGTTGGATTTATTGTTTGAAATAGTTGCATGAATATTTATTTAAAAACTTCTTTGATGCATTTGGAGTATATATGGATTAAATATAAAAGAACATTTAAACTGTTTAAAATATAAAGAATCAACATAAGATGTTGCCATTCTTTTGCTTTTAAAAATATTGTGCGGGTGTGTGTCTGTGGTATGTGCATGTGTGCACAAGTGTGTGTGGTGTATTCATGTGCACACAAGTGTTGTGGGTTCACTTGCATGGAGGTCAGGGGTCAACATCAGGATGTCTTCCTCAATCACTATCCACCTTACTTTTGAGCTTACCATTTTGGCTAGACTGGCTAGGTGACGAGTCCCTGAGAGCTGCCTATCTCTACCCTCCCCCCTAACACCGGGGCTACAGACACACAGAACCATGCCAGGCTTCTAGTTTGAGTGCTGAGGATCAAACTCAGGGCCTCATGCTTGCCCAGAGGACGCTGCCCACTGAGCCGTCTTCCCAGTGCAGGCCCAGATGCTGCCATTTTTACGCCGCTGTTTTATCCTGTTTCTGTTTTCCCTCCTTTATGGCCCTTTGCCAGGCCTCTTCCTTCTCTCTTCAAATTTGGAAGCCTTACGTTTATTTTACATACTCACAACACTCCCTGGCCTCTGTGAGCACCACACTCACACATGCACATATACACGTACACAGACACACAGACATACACACATAGATATAAGTAAGTAAGTAGACAAAGGCTTAAGGACCACTAGCCCAAACCACTCTCCTCCTGACATTCCAGAATTTTAGTTTTATCTTGTCTTTTTAAATTACAGCTATTGTTTTGCCCCAAAGTGCTTGTCTGTGTTCGCCCAGGCATTGGCCCGTTCATTTCAACATTTCAGAGCTTGCATGGGGCTTGCCGTCCTCCTCTCTGAAGTGTGTTCTTCAGCATCTGCTCAAGCGGCAGCCCGATGGCGGCTCACTCCTCTGTGCTTCTCTGAAGATATGTTATTGTTGTCCTCCTTGTTTTTTTTTGGGGGGGGGGAATTCTTTTAACAAAGTATAATCTGCCCCCTTTAAGTTTCCTAAGTTTAAATGGAGAAGAAAAGTAGGGTAATTACAGAATTGTGTAACCATCCCTGCAGTCAAATTCTAGAGCATCTCCATCCTTTGGAAAGAAACCATGTACCTATTTGTAGTAAATCTCCACTCCTACCTCCGGTTCCCACACAACCTATAATCTGGTTCCTTGTCCCCTCCCCTTGACATTTCCTATGCATTTACCCAGCGTTTTATGTGGCTGCTGGGGATCTGAACTCTGGTCCTCACGCTTGCACGGTAAGCGCTTTACCAACTGAGTCATCTCTCCCGGGGGGGGGGGCCCAACTGAGTGAACCTTCAAGATGGGCAGCTGCATTTGAGTAGGAGGGACAGATGGACAGCGGTAGATCACCATGGTAACCAGAAAACACAAACCAAACAGACCAGACCAGAGAGATTTGATGTAATGGATTGTTGTAGTCTTGAGCTGGGGAAAATAGACAGCAAGCTTGCGTCCAGCCCAAGCTGCTGGTGGAGGCAAGTGACAGTCAAAGTACTTTGGGTCACCAAAGACACTTAAGGAATCTCATTATCTGGAGATGAACCACTATTGCTGTGATGTTCTTGACACCACATTAGAAACCAGAGAAATCTAAGCGTCCCGTTCCTCTAGGTTGATGGCGAAGTTCCTTGTCTTTCCTTCTTTCTCCTTTCTTTTCTTTTTCTTATAGCTGGCTTTGTTCTAAGAGATCCCGTCCGCACGCGTTAGGCTGGGTGATTACCTCCGAGGCTGCGCTTGCCTCTCTTATTCTGAGCAGCCACTCTTCCCATCAGGTATCAGAGTAACACAGCTTCTGCTGTTCTGGAAACCATCACCAACATTCAACCCAAGGAGAGTGGTGGCGGTGTGGGCGAGACGCGTGAGGTCATTGTCTACAGGCTGTCAGAGGACATGCTGAGCAAGCTGCCGCCTGACTATGTGCCTCATGAGGTAAGGCATGCCCTTCCTGCGGGGCAAGATCTGGAAGGTGGGGGAGGGCGTTTCTCCCACTCTGTACACCGCACACCATTCATGTGGAGGTCAGAGGACACCTCGCAGGAATTGGCTCTCTCCTCCCATCACGGAGTCCTAGGGATCAAACTCAGGTGGTTAGCTTTGGCTGCAAGCATCTTTAAACCCTTCTTTTATGTTATAGGAGCATGTTATTGGAAATATAGCAGTCAAGCAAAATCTGTAAATTGAGACCTAATTATGTCATTAGCTTCCACAGTACAGGAGTCCCATTACTGTAGACAGCAGCTCCCAGAAAGCACTGGGATAATCATGCAGGAAAGCACAACAGTCTTTGATTTTATTAATAAACAGTTTGTATCGGGATCATAATCATGCAGGAAATACAGTCAGAATTAAGATTATACTCTTTTCTAGGGTGCTCCCCTTCTGTTACAATGATTATTTTTTTAATTACGAAGAAATTGTTCATGCTATATTGCCTGGGCCAGCCTAGAATTCTTGGGCTCAAGTGGTCCTCCTGCCTTTGCCTCCCGAGTAGCTGGGATGACTGGTGCAGTTATGCCCAACAAAGTTCTCTACTAAACCCTGCCGTTGGGAGCTGAAGAGGTGACTCAGCAGTAAGGAGGACTTGCTGTCCTTTCAGAGGACCTGGGTTCAGTTCTCAGCACCATTTTACCATTTTGGCAAGACTGGCTAGCCTTGCCAGGTAGCTCACAGCATGCCATAACTCCAGTTTCAGGGGATCTGGTTCCCTCTTCTGGCCTCTACAGGCACTTGCATGTACATGGTGCACATGCATACATGTAGATAAAAGTATGTTTGTCATGCCCCTCTTGTGGTCTTTTTGTGATTTCTTGTTCCCCAAAGAGTGAATTGCTGCAGGGTAGTCATAAACAAAGGATGTTGTGTATGCGTCCAGTCCCCTAGGCCGAGGAGTTCAGGATGGAGACAGAGCAGACCCTGTAGACTGAAACACAACAGGGATGTGGCTCTGTTGGTAGAGTGCTCGCCTAGCTGGGTAAGGCCCTGGGTTTGATTCCCGGCACTACATGACCTGGATGTGGTGAGGCACACCTGTAATCCTAGCACTCAGGAGGTAAAGGGGGGGATCATCAGAAGTTCCACACCATCCTTAGCTCTTTAGCAATTTTGATGCCAGCCTGAGATCCGATTTCTAAATAAATAAATTGATTGAATCAAAGGTTTTTTAGATACTAAAATTTAGAGGCGGGAGAGATGGCTCATCAGTTATGAACACTTGCAACTCTTACAGAGGGCCTGGGCTCCACTCCCTGGAACCATGAAGGGCAACTCAAAACCATTTGTAACTTTAGTCCCAGGTTATCTTCTGACTTCGAATGCACCCACCCACATAACAGACACGCACACACACACACGCACACACACACACACACGCACACACACATGTGCATATACACACCCCCACCCATACACACGCACACAAACACACACGTGCAAACATACACGTACCCACCCACACACATGCACACAAACACACACACATGCGTGCACACACACACACATAACACACACACTTTTTTAAAAATTGTAAATGATGGCAATAGAGGCGCACTGCTGGCTGGCTTGACTGTGATGTGGGTGTGACTTGCTCTGCCCCGCTCAGGGGGCCCCACTCAGGCCGGTGGTTTTTCATGTAGCTGTTTTCTGCTTTCATCCAGTTAATCACTGGGAATGACATAGCTGCTGTGCAGCGGAGATGCTGGCTGCTGGAACAACCTGCTTGACATCCCATGTCTCAGGAAGGGCTGTGGGCATCTCTGGCAAGAGTGCCCCTCAGCTGCTAGCCTCTGGGGGTCCTTTGGACTTATCCTTCCATTCCCGGAGCCTCTTGGACTGTGGCCGTCAGAGAGCTCAAGTCCCTCTCACGAGCATCTGTAGTCAGTCTCTCCTTGACACGGATGGCGAAACCGAAATGTGAACGTATATTGGCTTATCAATTAGTGAATTAATCATTATATTTTATTGTCCCCACAATGAGAGGCTTTGGTATTGATCTCTTTGACGTGGTCACTAAATGACATGCCAACAGGAACAAGTGACAGGTCGCTCAGTGGCTCTCCCACGAAGTCAAATATTTCCACTGATTAGATTAGGGAAAGCCATTTTCAGCCTCCACAGCCGAGGCAACCATGATCTGCAGTTAATTGTATTCGGTGACTGTTCTGTAAAGATTTGGGCCATATTAACTTTTTGTGACATTTCTAATAACAACTCTGCAAGGGTAATGGAAACAAAAAGTCCTGCTGTACTCTTGTGAAGGTTACATTGCCAGAGAGTGTTTAGCTGACACTTAATACTTAATCATTTGGAAGAGGAAATAGGAACAATTTTATTTTAGCTTTTTAAAGAACAGTTCCAATTATCAACTAAGTACAATCAGTAGGATATAAAAATCATTTAAGTTGAACAGAAGTTTTTGAAGCTCAGAAAATGGGGGATTTAACAGCCAGCCTGGTTCTGCAAGAGGTAGTTTCTAGTTCATTGGGTCTAGTGGAGAAACATCCAGAGACAGAGAAAGAATGGGGAACGGGACAGGTCATTTGGAAGGGAAATGATGAATGGTTCTTCTCAAAAACATTTGCTGTCTCTCCTACTTTGTTTCAGGTGAAAGCTCGTTTGATAAAGATGGGGCACCTTAATTCAATGAACATATTTCTTAGACAAGAGATTGACAGAATGCAGAAAGTCATCTCGATCCTCCGAAATAGCCTGAGCGACCTGAAGTTGGCAATTGAAGGAACAATCATCATGAGTGAGGTGGGCATCTCCCTCTTTCGGCTACTTGCTTTGTTTTTTATTTGCATGTGTGTATCTATGTATGCACATGTTCATTTGTGTGCGGTTATACTGTGTGTGTGTGTGTGTGTGTGTGTGTGTGTGTGTGTGTGTGTGTGTGTGATGTTAAGCACAGAGGGCAACCTTAAATGTGTATGTATATGCACTATAGGTGCACAGTACCCAATGAGACTAGAAGAGAGCACCACATCCCTCGGAACTGGAGTTACAGACAGTTGTGAGCCACCATGTGGGTGCTGGGAACCAAACCCAGGTCCTCCACACCAGCAGTGAGTGCTTTTAGCTGCTGAGCCATCTCTCCAGCCCACAAAACCACTATTATTTTAAAAAAGATCTTATTGTCCATTTTAATCATGTACATATCCGCGTGTTTGCATGTATTATGTACTCATGAGTGCAGGTGCCTGTGGAGGCCAGAAGGGGGCATAGGATCCCCTGAATCTGGAATTACAGGTAGTCAGTCATGAGCCACTTGACATGGATGTTGGGAACCAAACTTAGGTTCTCCACAAGAGCAATATGTGATCTTAGTTGCTGAGCCATCCCTCCAGGTCCCTTGGTCACACGTCTTTACCCTCGTCTTCTTCAGAACTTGAGAGACGCACTGGACAACATGTATGATGCTCGCATTCCTCAGCTCTGGAAGAGAGTGTCCTGGGATTCCTCCACCCTGGGCTTCTGGTTTACTGAGCTTCTGGAGAGGAACGCTCAGTTTTCAACATGGATATTTGAAGGCAGGCCTAACGTGTTCTGGATGACTGGTTTCTTTAACCCCCAAGGTAGGTGCTCCCGGGGGAGTGGGCTGACTTAGAAGTTCATGTGCTGGTTGCGGAACATATGCTCCATAAAGCCGTGTGGCCCTACCACTGGCGGGTGCTGGGGACAGCCTTTCGGAGGTCTGAGGACACTCAGAAACCCTTGACATCCTTCATGCCACGCTGATCCCACTGTGCAGTGGCCAAGCCCTCCCTGCTTTCCTGTTCACCCACGTGAGTAAGCCGTGGCCCGTGGTGAAAGGGGAAAAACACTTCTCGCAAACATTCGTTTTTAACTGTTGATGGGAAGGTCTCGACAAGGCTAAGGAGATGGGCCCTCTGGGGATGTGCTTGCCGTATTAGGCATGAAGACCTGAGTTTGAGTCTCAACACCTACATCAGCAAATCCAGGCCCACTGGTGTTGGGAGGCTTCAGGCTGGAGGATACTGGGGGCCTGCTGGCCAGCCCGGCTAGTTGAATTGACAAGCTCCGGGTTCAGTGAGAGACTTCATCTGAGAAAATAAAGTGGAGCCATGACTCCACTGTGATGAGCACTGGCTGCTCTTGCAAAGGACTAAGATTTGGCTCTCGGTACCCACCACCTATAACTCCAGGTCCAGGGAATCCAACCACCCTCTCCTGACCCTTGTATTTCACAGACAAACATGTGGTATATGTATGCTCAGCAAAACATGCATCTACATAAAACATAAACAAGGGCATCCTTAAAAAATTAAAAATAGGGTGGAGATAGAGGAAGATAGTGACCTTGACCTCTTACCTCCATTCATCTGTGCACACACTGTAATGTGTGCCCATATACACAAGTAATAAATAATAAATAAAATAAAGCCAAAGTATGAAGCCACCAGAGATGTGCCAAAAATTGCTGACTTGGGTTAGAAAACTAGACTTGAGAAAAATTGAGTGAGCATTGGGTGGCGGTAGGGGTGTCTTCCTCCCCTCCCCCTGAAGGCGCTCTGCTGTTTCACGTCATCCATCCTTCCATCTTAGAAACGTTCTCCAGGAAAGTTGCTGCCATGGAGCTTTTAAGGTCTCAAGAGCTTGGCACCCCAATAGTTTCATCTGTCAGTGAGTTAAGGAGCATTCATTCTTACTGATTTGGGAGGAGCCACCATTACTCACAGCAATATGGGTAAATCTCATCAAAGATAATGTTGAGTGAAGGCAGCCCGATGAAAATTGCGACACCCTATAGGGACCTATCTGCATGAAGGCCAAGGATGGGCAGAGTGGATGCAGGATTGAACTCGGGTCATGGGGCTTGCTTAGCAATTTTGCCAGCTCTGCCTTAACATTTTCTGAATTTATAGCTGAACCATGGCAGTTTCTACCTTCACAACGGGTTACACATAGTAATAGATCCAACTGATGCCCTCTTCTGGCCTCCATAGGTACTTCACTCACATGCACAGCTACAAACACACATAACTAAAACTAAAAAAAAAATATTTAAGGATTAATCTTATTTTATGTGTGTATGCGTGGGTGGGCCCAAGTGCATGTATATGCACCATCTGTGTGCAGGTGCCCACAGAGGGTGGGAAAGAGCCTTGGACCACCAAAGCTGCAATTGTGGGCAGTTGGCAGCCACTCAGTGTAGGTGCTGGGCACCAAACCTGGATCTTATACAAGAGCAGCTAGTGCTTTTAAGCACTGAGCAATCTCAGTAGTTCCTAAATTCCTTTTTGAAAAATTTGAATGTGGATGGGCATTTCAGTGCCACCTCCCAATAAGACGTTCTTTCCTTCTGTGTCCATCAGAGACTTTTGATGTTTTCTCTCATGGCTGCCTCTGGGAGTCCACCCTGAATTCAAGCCAGCACCCTACCCTTTAAAGACGTGCACAGCCTCACAGACCTTTACCCTTATCTACGATTGCTTTCTGCTTATTGCTTAGAAGCCTGGGGGGTCTTCCTGCATAGAAATCACATTCTTGCTTCCCTTTCCTCCTCTTGACACAAGGGACAAATTACTTTCCCGTTCCATATCAGTTGGCCACATCTGAAAAACAGAGAGCTTGGTGGCCCCTCCCCTCCTGATGTGTGTCCACAGGCAATGTCCAAACAGATAAGGATTCTCTGACAGTAACAACGGATCCTCCAGCACAAACTCATCTCCCAAGTCTTGTGTTTTCTTCCCAGGTCACTGCGATAAAAATCATCTTATTCTTTCAGTTCAAAACATTTAAGTAAATGGCTTTAAAAATAACACCCCACACATTTAGGTAAAGCATAGTGCTGCCTACAAAGAGGCTAAAGTTTCATCACTATCAACACAGGAAGTCTGGGGGGTGGCAAGAGAGCTCAGAAGGTAAAGGCACTTGCCACCAAGGCTGGCGACCTGAATTAAAATCCCAGGACCCACACACTGTGGACAGAGAATGAGCTGTATGCAGTAAGTTGTCCTTGGACCTCACGCGTGCGTTGTGTTGTGCACTCCCACAATAAGTAAATGTAATGAATTAAAATGAAATTTTCTTCACACGTGAACGTTTTTATCACCTTATTATACCCCTGGCATTGTATACTGTGTGTGGTGTATTTCCCATCAGGCCCGTTCTCCTCAGGCTTAGGTGACTTTGCAGTCCTTGCTACCGTAAGGACAGGTGACATCTTTCATTTGCTGCCCCCACCCTGTGCCCCCACCCCCATTAACATCCCAGCCGGCACTGTTTGCAGCCATACTCACTTGTCTTGTGACTGGCTCCATGTTTGCTTTGCTTTGTTGTTGTTTGTGGTCTGGCCTATTTGAAGCGGCTGAGTCATTCCCCACACAGCCTCACCTGGTATTCTCAGGCCCGCTTCACTGTTACTTCTGTGGCAATTGATGAGCTCAGCCATGTGGACAGTTAGACTGGACGATTAAAATGGCCAAGCTCGCCGCATCGGTGATCCTGTGGCTGTGTGTTTCAGTGGGCAGGGCTTCTTCGGTGGGCAGGTGTGCTCTCCGCCAGACTCTGCAGATCCAGAGAGCCTTTCTCTTCCACTGGTTTTCCCTGGCAGGTTTGAACACGTGGAATTCTCAAACTCTTTAAAGCTGTGATTCTCAGAGCCCTCAAAGGAATTCTTTTTGGCTTTCTCCCCCCCCCCCGCCCCTTCCCCCCATACCACTCTCAGGGCATCATATACCTGTGATTTAAAGTCTGAGTCTGGTGTGTGTGTCCTCTATATGTGGGGATGTATCTAAACCAGTGGGGATGAATTATAGAGAGGTGGATTTCAAGCTAAGATATTGACTCCTTTGTGATACCTTCAAATTAATAGCCATATTTTATCATTTGATGCTTGGAACGACTCCTAGGTGTGCTAATGACAGGATGGTGGAGGCTGGCCATGCTTCCTGGGCCTCGCACCTCTGGATTAGATTGAACCCTGCAACAACAATCATTTTCTAAATGTTTAATTCAGTCTGGAGCTTGGTGCCATTTAGTTGTCTTTTTTTTTTCTTGTGTCTCCTTAAGCCATACTGTTATGGCAGGTATCAATACCCGCTTATTCATTGGCATGAATCAAGATTTTTCACTTAGAGGGGCTGTTGCCGAAGCAAAGAAATGGATCATTTTTGTCCTGTTATTTTAGCTCTCTCTCTCTCTCTCTCTCTCTCTCTCTCTCTCTCTCTCTCTGGGGGGGGGTATGGGGAAGTGTGCGCACCTGTGCACATGTTTTCAAAGCGATGCATTTCGGAATGCTTGCTTTGAGACCAGCTCCATGGGTTGCTGTTTGTCAAGGTGGAAAGCGGGCCAAGGGTTAATAGACTTTCAGGATTGAAAAGGAACCCGGGAAAACTTCTCGTCTCGTGTCAATTCTTCGGCTGGTTCCTCATGCCCCTGTGCCCAAATCTCAGAACTGCAGAGGGACCCGCTGCATTCTGAAAAGCCTCTGCGTGGGTGACAGGTGGCTCTGCCTGCCTTTGGACAAGAGGAGCCTTTAGGCGCTGACTTTGGTCATAGTCACAGCCACAACTCCTAAAATTCTAGTCTTGCACATGGCTATCAACTGTCTAGTTCCTTGTAATTTGGCCAGCCATCAGAAACCTCAAAATCCACTCTCTAAGGCTGCCTCCACCTAATGGCATTTCTGCTAGCTTCATTCTCTTGACTGTAGCTAGGGTGTCAAGTCTGGATTCCCTGTCTGTCTGTCTGTCTGTCTGTCTCTCATGTGTGTGTGCCACATGCATGTTGATGTCCACACAGGCCATCTGATACCCCTCCTCAGAGTGGAGTTACAGATTGTTATGAGCCACCCACTGTAGGTTCTGGGAACCGAACTCCGGTCCTCTGGAAGAGCAGTAAGTGCTGTTAACTGCTGAACCATCTCTCCAATTCCCGGAACCTCTTTTAGACCTCGGGTTCCATCTATGCACTTCCTTGGTTCTCTGGCTACCCCTCAGCCCTTTGTGACTTTTCCCAGTCTCCTCTTCTCACAGGTGTGGCCGTTCATCTCTCCCTGTGAGTGACTCAGTGCCTACAGCCAGTGTCGGAAGTTCTGTTCTCCAGTGACCTCCCCCATGACGGTCTGGTCACCTTTTCCCTAAGCCATCCTCAGGATTCTGCTGTCTCCATCTGTTTTTTTTTTTAAAGATTTATTTATTTATTATGTATACAACATTCCTTCCATGTATGCTTGCATTCCAGAAGAGGGCACCAGATCTCATTACAGATGGCTGTGAGCCACCATGTGGTTGCTGGGAATTGAACTCAGGACCTTTGGAAGAACAGTCAGTGCTCTTAACCTCTGAGCCACCTCTCCAGCGCCACCTCTCCAGCCCCCTGCTGTCTCCATCTGCATCATCCTCCAGAACATACAAACTTGGACCCTCCACAAAACAGCTTGAAAAGGGGGGAGCAGGAGCACATGGGTCCCAGATGAGAGAGAGAGAAGGGAAGCTCATAAATAAGAACAGAGTTCGCCAGAGGCCACGCCGGATGGGCCCCAAATGGCTGGATGGATTTCTCAGCCAGATCACAGTTGAAATAGAATTCCCAGGGGTGCAGGTGGGAGCTTGAGGAGACAGATTTTTAAGATGAGTGAGTGAATTGAGGAAGTGGAGGTAGGAGGAAGGGAGGGAGGGAGGAAGAGAGAGAGAGAGAGAGAGAGACAGACAGACAGAATTTATATTAATGTGGTGGGCAGGCAGAAAAGAGATACATCAGAGGAGATTTGTAAGAAGGAAGGCTTTTATTTCTCTTTTAATGACAAGAGAAACCCATTCAAATGCTGGTGGAGGGGAGGAGGAGAGGGTGCAGGCGGGCAGGGGGAGTCTAAGGATACCAGACAGGGGTTAGAAAAGGCAGGAGGGATGGATGTGTCAGTGGAGAGACTGTGGAGGGGGCGGTGAGTGGGCGCCAGGACACCTCTCCCATTGTAACAAGAACAGCAGGGAAGGGAAGGACTGGCCATGGATGCTGTGCTGGATGGTTGTGTGTCAGCTTGACACAAGCTAAAGTCATCTGAGAGGAGGGAGCCTCAACTGAGAAGTGCCTCCAGAAGACCAGGCCTGGTGGGGGAGACCCAGCCCATTGTCGGTGGGGCCATCCCTTGGCTGGTGGTCCCGGGTTCTATAAGAAAGCAGGCTGAGCAAGGCATAAGGAGCAAGATAGTAAGCAGTGCCCCTCCATGGCCTCTGCTCAGTTCCTGTCTCTGGGTTCCTGCTCTGATTGAGTTCCTGGCCTGACTTCCTTTGATGATGAACAGCAATATGGAAGTGTAAGCCAAATAAACCCTTTCCTCCCCCAAGTTACTTTTTGGTCATGGTGTTTCATCAATCAGTAGAAATCCTGTTGGAGACAGATGCTCACGGTGAATAGCAGTGCAGGCTGCTGCTAAGAGGCAAAGGAAGTTGTCTGTCCTCACTTAAAGGCAGAGGCAAGATTAAAGAAAGCATTGGGGGGCGAGAATTTCAGGAAAGCAACAGAAGCTGGGGGAAGAGGGCTGGTGGGGACAGGGAAGGACATCAGGGGGCTTTGGAACCCACTGCGGTTCCACACAGCAGCTGTGTGGCATTGCTGGTATCCTCCAGCACTGGGGCGCTGCTGTAAGAACAGGCTTCTTGTCTGGGTTTATCTGTGTTTGGGGCTCTGTCTGGCATGCAGTGAAGAAGAAGGATCTAATGAGGCAGAGAAGAAAGGAGGTGGAGTTGATTCGTTACAAATGTTGTGGTTTGGGCAAGCAAGATGGCTCAGTGGCACCAAGAAGGCACTTGCCACACCACATCTGCTGACCTGAGTTTGTTACCTGAGACCTTCACGGTGGAAGGAGAGAACTGGTTTCCATACCGTGTCCTCGGACTTCACACAAGTTTATGCCCCCCACCCCGTCCCACGCACCTGCAAAATAAAATAAACAAATAGAGAAATGATGAGGTCAAGAGCAGAGAGGCCAGTCTTCTGGAAGGACGCTGAAGGGGGACACTGGAGAGGAGCACACAGGGGCTGAGGAGGTCACTCAGTAAAGTGCCCGAGATTCAAGCATGAGGACCCAAGTTCAGATCCCCAGCACCCACAAAGAAAGCTGAGTACCTTGGCACAGACCAGTAATCCCATCACTCGGGATGCAGAGACAAGGAAGATCCATGGAACCTGCTGGCCAGCTAGTCCAGCCAAATCAGCGTACTCCTGGCTCAAGGAGGCATGCATACACACACAGGCACACACACACAGGCACGCACACATGCACAGACACGAAGCAGATGTAGGTGGGGTACTGAGATGATTGGGGACAGATGGCAGACATGATGAAGGGAAGAAGGGCTGGCCGCCAGAGCCCGTGGTTGTCAGGGCAGCAGAGGTGCTCAGGACGGCTGGAGGATGATGGGAAGTGCTTATGTGTCCAGGGTTGATTCCAGTCAAAGCCAAAAGGGGGAGAGACTACTTTGTGCAGAAATGGAACCATGCCAGAGGGCACAGTGGGAAGGTGTGGAGGGAGAGAAGAATTGAGACTGGAGGGGTCAAGGGGAAAACCACAGTCACTCAAGGAGAATGCCGGCTTGTCAGGAGTTAAACTTCCCAACACAGCCATTTGGGGTGGAGGGTCCCAGCCTTGCTGTGTCCGTGGGTTCTGATAGAGCCTGTCACTGAGAGGAGTGACACGGAGTACCTGTGCTCTCTAGAGTACCTGCAAAGAGCCAGCTCGTCCACTGACAGCCTTCCAGATATTTCACTTGTACTCAGAAGCGTTGCCCTTCCCCTTTATCAATCCGGTTCTTAAAACAAATGTGGGTCACTGACTGGTAAGTGGCCTGTCTGGCGAGAGCATTTGACAGAGTGGCAGTTTTCAGGCCCGCCTTCCACGGCAGAATTGCCGGGGACATTTTCAATACATACTAATGGCTGGGACCCAAAACCAATCGTGTCTCAATCTCAAAGGTTAAGACCGCTAGACTCTAAAGTGGAGAGCCTCTCTGATCAGTTTTCTTAAGAGCTCCCTAAGTCATTCTAAGGTGACAAGAACCTTGGCCTTAGGCCCCTGATAACTGATGTGTGGGCCTCTCACAGCAGCTGCATTCCTGAGACACAGAACCCTGGGTCCCTCTCCTGGGATCAGCAAAATTTGAGAGAAAGGGCTGGGGAGACAGGCCAGTCAGTAAAGTGCTTGTCATGCAAACAGGAAGCCCCAGGTTCAGATCCTCAGGACCCATGTAGAAAACTGGGTGTGGCTGCATGCACCTGTAATCCCAGCACTGGGGTAGCAGAGAGGATGGGCCCCTGAAACTCGATGGCCAGAACTCTAACCAATCTGGTGAGCTCCAGGTTCAAGGAATCCTGTCTTGAAAAATAAGGTAAGAGAGTGCTTGAGAAAGATACATGACTTCAATACCTAGTTTTCATACATACACATACACACACATGTGCACACATGTGTGCATGCACGTAGACACACACACACACTTGTATGAGAAGAAACTCTACTGTAGCACTATGGATGCCTCCTCCAGTAGTTCTGGCTTCACCGCTCTGTACCAAGCTGCCCTGGTGTTTTGCATTTTCAGTCATTACCAATACCTGCCCTACAGCGTTCAGCCAACATTTCTGAAAGGTGCCCAGTGTGCATTCATTCAGCTCGGCTGACCAACCTTATGGCTGCCTAATGATTTCTGTCCTTTTATTTAACTTACCAATGAACCGCATTTGCTTCTCATTTGGGGGAAAAGCTGCCTGTCATAAACTCTTGGCAGGGACATCATTTCTCTTCATCTTTGAAGATGCTGCTGGGAGGTGTGGTAACTGTTTAGACAGGAAATAACTGCAAACCAAGGCCCATTACAGGACTGGTTCATTTACTGAAGAAAAAAAATGCCACCTGGGAGCCTGGAGAGATGATTTACTAGGGCATGAGGACTGAACTCAGATCCTAGCACCTATAGAAAAGCCAGGAATGGTACATACATCTGTAACCCCGGCACTCATTGATCAGCTATTCTGAGTTGGTCAGCTCTGTGTTCAGTGAGAGACCCTGCCTCAAAAACAAACAGACAAACAGCAAGCAAATGAAGTGGAGAGCAATTGAGGAAGAAGACAGCTGATGTTGAACTCTGGCCTCCAGGCACGTGACATATGGTCACACGCACACACCTGCCATTGACACAGGGCCATCATTACAGAATACCAACCAACTCTTAGTAAAGCCGAGGAGCACGGCTTTCCTGCTCCGCTGTTTCTTTCGCCTTTTCTAAGAGCTTGTAGGGAAGACCACCTAAACACGCCGTGGCTCTCTTCAAGCCAGCGGGTAGCACAAGTCAGGTGGCAGAAATCTACCTACTTGGGTATTAACTGGCTCCCACTACAGGAATTAATACATAAAAGAGTCCTGCTTCAGGCCCGCCTTTCCACAGTGTGATCCTAGATTAATATTGGGTTGTTTTAAAAAAAAATAATGAACTTGACGAGTGTTTTAAGAGTTCATTATGCTTTATGAACTTGAAGGGGAGATTTGTTTCAGCACCTTCTCTAGACCAGATGGAATGCTAGTGTTTAGTCAAAGTCACCCGTTTTTTTGTGTGTGGGCGGTTAAATCTCATGAAGAATAGGTGGTTATTGCTGTCGAGGTCTCACTCCGACTGACTTTTCATTTCTTCTTTGAAAAATGGGAACATTTGAGTCACTTTCCGGGTGATTATAACTAAATTCATGCCAAAACAAAAGTGTCTTGATTTCCAAGCTTTTGTGAAGAAAAACTCTACCAATTGTCCTTTTAAAACTTTGGCAAGCCACAGAAGGAGCAGATTGTAGTTTCATTAGCTTTGACATCAGTCTCCAAGAGAGACAGCCATTCATTTCTTAAAACCCAACAATTAATGTTTCAGAAGGTTCAATACGTTTGAATGTGACAAGATCATGTCCTTCGTAGGAAGTCAATGGGGAATGATGAAGCCTGGACAAGCGGCTGGGCCTGTAGCTCAGATGCTGGAGCACTTGATTGACACACACAGCGTCCTGGGTTGGATTCCCAGTGCTACAGAAAAGGAGTGGTTTTGAGGAGGAGGCAGAAGGAGGAGAAGCTCAAGGAAGGTCACTCTTGTCTATAGATGGTGTTTGAAGGTAGCTAGATAATGAGACTCCATCTCAAATAAAAGGGTGGCTAGATGCAGCATAGATAGGTTTGGAAATGCATGTTTCCTTACTCTTCCATGTTCTCTGAGTAGGAACGGCTCACAAACCATTCCCTGCCCTTGAGAGAGGTTTCAAATGTGTTTGCTCAACACTGCCTTTCTGGGTTTCTGAACTGACGAGGGTACTGGATCCCACCTGCTGGAGTCCTAAGGATGCCTCTTAAGCATCGGGATGCTTACAGTTGGAGTCTGGACAATGTAATACGTGCTCTCCAGTAGGACCAGGCAGGAAATAGTGTCTCCTTAACTGCACTGGAGTTCTGCAGAACTCTCTGATAATGACTAAGATCTTAGAAGCAGAAAAAATATATTAAAGGATTAAAAAAAAAAAAACCTTAGCCAGCTTCCCTTCTCTTCAAACACTCAGGCATGGTCCTGAGGGCCATATGGGATGAGGTCAATTTATAGTTTAGTCGTGACTTAAGACGTTATGGAAAAAAATATCAATTACTCAACTGGTGCAGAGAAAGGTTAAGACTAGGATTAGTGGCTTAGACATTATGACCTTGTAGCTTCATAGTATCAGGGGTGAATTTTAAAATATCATAAGCTAAGGTCAATTTACTTCTAGACACTTGAGTTGGATATGCAGTGTCTACTAGACACATGGGCGAACACTGTGTGTTGAATTATGAAAATGACATTTTCGGCCGGAGAGGTGGCTCAGCAGTTAAGAGCACTGGCTGCTTTTACAGAGGACTTGAGTTCAGTCCCCAACAAGTACATGGCAGCTCACAAGCATCTGTAACTACAGTTCCAGGGGATCTACGGGTCCCAGGGCATACAAATGGCACACAGAGGTGCATGCAGGCAAAACACTCATACAATAAATAAACCCAAGATGACATTTTATTGGACTTGGTAGAAGGGTGATTGGTAGAAGGTAACTGGGGTTATATACCACTGACCGACAAACACGACAAACTGACCGTGGAATGTGTTCCCAATGTGTGGGATTTCCCCAGAGTTCAAAATGAAAGTGAGGAGCTGGGGAGGTGGACGGCTCACTGGCTGCACTTCCAGAGGGCTTGGGTTCGATTACCAGCACCCACATGGCGGCTCACAACCATCTACAACACTAGTTCCAAGGGATTTGATGTCCTCTTCTGGCCTCCATGGGCACTGCATGCACACACGGTGCACAGACTTAGGTGCGGATGCAAACACCCATACACACAAGATAAAAATAAATAAATCTCAGGGGAAAAAACCCACGAAAGTGAATATGCTGGCTTGGTGCTCCAATCACCTTCTGGGACTCCGGGAAGTAGTCAGCTGCTGTTGCCAGTGAAGTTCCCTTGTATTTCCTGATGACTAAGCTCATTCTGTAAGGTCGGTCTTTTCTACTCTGGTTGGTGGAGGGGCTTGACTTTCAGAAATACACACAAGGTTCTCTTTAGTGCCCCAGATCCTGTTCTAATAGGTGCTTTGAATGAACTTTCTTGGATACATGCAAAGGCAGACAAGTCATTGGCCTCCTCTAAATGTCTAGTGGCTTTCCGCCTCCCAAGATGCACTGGGAGGCCAGTGAAATGGCTCGTGGATAAAGTCTTTTGCCACCAAGCTTGACAACCTGCATTAGATTCTGGGCCCTACATGGTGGAAAGAGAGAACTGCTTCCTGCGAGTTGCTCTCTGACTTCCATGCAGATGCCACGGCATGCATATGCACACACACATGCACACACGCACATAAATAAATATAATAAAGATGCATTTTAGAAGAAGCGGTAAGAAGTCTGACCCGAGAAACCATGCTGCTAGCTTTGTTTGTACTGTCTTTACCTGGAACTGTCGACCCCTCCCGTAGCCTGGACTCTACCTCCGAGTCTTCACGAGTGCTGCTGCTTGAGCCGGTCTTGTCCTATCTTGCATCTTCACAGGCTTGTGGCCTACGGCTGGAGAAATGATGGCTCTGCCTTGAGAGTGTGTATTGGTCTTGCAGAAGAGCCAAGTTTGGCTTCCAGCACCCATGCTGGGTGGCTCACATCCACCTGTAGTCCTGTTCCAGTGTAATATCTGGCATCTCTTGCCTTACCTCCCCACCCCACCCCCACGATGCACGTACCCATAATTAAAAACAGCAAAAATAAATACTGGGAGGAGAGTTACAGTGAACTTTGGCTTTGCAGCCAGGATTCCCTCGACCTTTCCCAGCCGCAGCCTGTGTCATGCTAATGCTCTGCCTCCCTCTAGGGCAGTGGTTCTCAACCCATAGGTTGCGACCCCTTTGGGGCCAAAGGGCACTTTCGCAGGGGTCATCTAAGACCATCAAAAAACATAGATATTCACATAGCTGTAGTTTGCTACAGTTATGAAGTAGCAATGAAAATAATTTTATGGTTGGGGGTCACCACAGCATGAGGAACTGTATTAAAGAGTCACAGCGTTAGGAAGGTTGGGATCCACTGCTCTAGAGTCAGGCTCCCTTAGACGTGATGCAGGTCCATGGGCGTTTCTTCCACTTTGAGCCACCTTGAGCTGTGCCTGCTCTTAGGACTGGTTTCCTCTCCATGAACTGTAGTCCCTGGGTACAGACAGACCTGGTGCCGGTCTTTCCTTCTATTCCCAGGGAGCTTAACCCCTTGCAACTTCCCCTCCGTGGTTCTCAGGGACCACTCAAGAGTGCCAGGGATGGGAGATGGGGATGGAAATGACCTAAACACGATGCATTCATGCGTGAGATTACAAAAAAATAAGCAATTAAAAAAAGAGCACTGGGGGTGTAGACGTTCCATATTTTAACAGTCTTACGGTTTGTCTACCATTTGCACGAGAACCAAGAGATGAGCGGTATATCACAGGCAGCTGGTTTTCTAGCCAGCTTTAAAATTTGGGGTCTATTTTTTTTTCTAACATCAAATGCCACTCTCCAGAAAAAGGCTTCTCTTATTGAATTGATTGGCATGATTTCAAAATACTAAGTTTAGAGAAAGGCCACAAGCTACGAAGCCAAGCATTATCTTAAAATAACTGTATTAGGCACATTAAAAGATGTAGCTTTCCCTTTCCGGTGTGATTGCTCTGTTTGATCAAATTGAAAGTCGGGTTCCTATTATGGTGTTTATGCCTTATTTCCTTAGACTAAATGAAATTGTCCCATTATGGCAAATAGAAGCTTCATAATGGTTTGATTCAGGTTTAATTGGAAGGCTGTTTCTCAGAATACTTTACCATTCCGGTCACACATTGAATATTGTGCTTTCCAGTAGAGACCATGAGCTGGGACTGGGTTGAAACCCTTTTAAGGCTTGCAATCTCAGAAGGCTTCCAAACCAAGGACCCTTTCTCTTCGCTGTCCCCCTGGAAGCAAACCCCTAGAAGAAAAACCCCTGGCTTTGCGGCCCTGCTCTCAGCTCCTCCCAGGATGGATGGGCAGTTTAGAGACTGTCAAGCCACCCTCCGTGTTGCTTCCTCTTTGTTTCTGAAGTGAACTTCACCAAGAGTCTTCTCTCTGTGTCTGGCTTTCTCAAGGCTTCCTCACAGCAATGAGGCAAGAAGTGACCCGAGCTCACAAAGGCTGGGCGCTGGACACCGTGACCATCCACAACGAAGTCCTGCGGCAGACCAAAGAGGAGATCACCTCACCCCCTGCGGTAGGTGCCGTGGGAAGCCGAGGGTAGAAATCCAAGTTCAGGGCGAAATGGCCATTGTGGGCTGGGGATGCAGTGCAGCAGACAAACAACTGCCTAGCACTCAAGGCCCTGGGTTCTGTCCTCAGGACCACAAAAACAAACAAAAAAATTGAAAACTGACCTTGGCTTCTTCAGTGAAGCCCATCTGCTTTCTATGGAGGTTTTTCTCTGTTGTAACCAGACAATCTCAAGGCCAGTACCTCCCACATCTGCTGAGTGGGAGGTTAATGACAAGGGCTAGTGAGCCCAGTGACTCCCCCGGGGTGACCTTTCTTTATAAATGCAAGTTATGTTTGCTTAGACAGATTTCCATGTGTCTTCCGCTCCTGTGCTGGGCTCACAGGGTCCCCTGTAGCAGCCAAGGGCCATGGAAAACCCCTGGACTAACTGTTGGGAGCTCAGTTCCTACCCTGTCTTTTCCCTCGGTATGCTTGGGAACTCTGGGTGCAGAGCATTTGCCTTACTGTAGGAGAGAGTAGGCCCTCTGAGCCTCTGTTTTGACACAGATGCTAGGCCAACTTCTTTAATGATTTTGCTCTTATGTCTGAAAAATAAGTGACAGTTCAACCTTCCTGCAGGAAGTCACGAGGCTGTAAATACCATCATGTAAGCTTGGTGGCAGATCATCTGACATGGCAACTCAATAAATCTTAGTCCTTCTTTCCCTCTGATTCTCTCAATACCAAGGGGAGTAGAACAGATGAATTTCCTAGCTCTGGGCCAAATTCCCTGCCTCTTTGTAGCAGGAGATCTTCCTTCTAGTCTTTGGAAGGTTCCTTATGCCTCCCCAAGTCCTCATCCCACACACCCCTGCTCTGTATATTTCTAACAGCTGCTCTGTGAGGTAATTTAGGGCCTCTCTATGACATACTTCGAGGTTCTTGCATCTTCTGCCTATGATTGCCCCACCCCATGTCACCTCCCTGTGTGTGTTTGAGGTACCGCCTGGCTTCCTGGTACCCCAATCCGTATTTGTTGCCTAAAATTCCATGGACTGGCTTACTAAAATCTTAGAATGTTTTCCCCTCACAGTTAAGGAGTTAGGAAGTCCAGAACCCACTGTAGCTAGGTTGGGAAAGTGCTGGCTTAGCAAGCTTGGAGCGCTGGTTGGGTTCCCAGCAGCACATCAACTGGATGTTACAGCATGCACCTATAATCCCAACACTCAGGGGACAGAAGCAGGAGAATCAGGAGTTTAAGGCCAGCCTGGACTACATGAGACCCTGTCTCAAAACAAAACAAACTAAATCAGTGATTGGCAGTGTTGGTTTCTTCCGGAAGGAAGCCGTGAGAGACGATTTTACTTCATGACTCTCTCCTGGTGGCTGATGCCTGCTGGAAGTCCTTGGCAAGACTGGTTGCTCTTTTGGCTGTCTCATTCCAGTGTCTACCACCACTGTCAAAAGTCTGATTCTCTAGGTACCTCTCTGTGTGACCTACGCCTACACACACACACATGCACACACGCACGCACGCACGCAGGCAGGCAAGCACCTGCCTGCCATATTGGATGTAGGGCCTTCCTAGACCCAGTGTGTTCATATCTGAACACTTTATATCTACAAACCAAACAATATGTCTGAGGTACTGGGTTGACATAAATTTGGGGTGACACTATTCTACCTGTCACATCTTCTCACTGTGACTCTTAAGGTCCCTAGATTGCAAGGACCATAGAAAGGGACACAGTTGGCTATAGGGTAGTTCCTAGTGGTCATCTTGTTTGTGTAATTAATTGCCAACCATGAAGCTAATGATGGGAGCTCCTGTCTCCTCATTCTCTGGTTCTGCCCAGGGTCTCACTGTCAACCCATGTGCTTCAGTTTGTGGTTCAGAATATATGGTCCTCATGCAATTAGCCCACATGAGAGAGTCCTAGAAACCCTTTGCTGCTAATCTCTCCGTCCTTTACCATGATCTGCATTTACTTCCCCAGGCCCCATCTTCATTAGAAATAGAAAAACGGTCACCATCTTCTACATAAATATACTTTATGAGCTTGCATGATTCTCTCCGGCCCTTTCTTGTTTTAATGAATACATGCTCTGTGGCTCCCCCGTGCCTGCAAGATAGAGTTCAAACACTTCAGCTCAGCAGATTCGTCTTCCATGGCCAAGTGATAACTCATTTTATTACCTTTGAACCCTTGCCCAAGAAGTAAAGTATCTTCTCTGCCATCCTGCCTGTCTTTGTGGAGTTGCTTCGGCCTCCTCCTCCCCATCCCCATATGCTGCCACAGCCACTCAGGGATAGATCGCTTCAAGACTGTCCCCTCAGCAGTCTGCTCTGATGGCAAAAGCCCACATGACCTTCAATCCGAAGTCACTGCTCTTATCCCATCCCCAGGCACTTCCATTATCAAATTTCGAACTGTCACCTGTGCTCAGGGGTCTTGGCTTCCCTGATTTAAAAGTGAGGCCCAGGAAGGCAAGTCCATTTGTAGGCAAGTATGTGGGGAGGAGAGTTGGTTATACTCTGGAGCCGCCAGCTCCCCGCTCCAATCTCAGGTCTGCTTTGCTGTACCGCTCCAAGCCTCTGGGGCGTTATCATCTCATTTCATCTTGTGGAGGAGATGGGGTAGAGCCCAGGGTTGGCTTGGTTACTTCCGCTTAAAGTCCCATTGGCAGCAGTTCTAAGTCACAGTATATACTCCCAGCTTGCACCAACTCAAACTGGACTTGAGCTACCTGCAGAGGTGACTCGGCCCTCCTGTTACCCAGGTTGGTAACATTTCAAAAGCTCATAGCAGGGCGTTTCCACCACGCAGCTAGACTCACTGTGTGCCCCAGGGGAGAGCGCGACCTAGTTTCAATCATCCTGTTTCCCCAGTGGTGTTTTCTTGTCTGCTAGTGCGTTAAGACCGGCGTGTGTTTTCCTTCTGAACTGACAGCCCTGATTACGTTATGGATGTCCACCTTTCAGCACATCCACTTCTCTGTCACTCGCTCTTTCAGGAAGGTGTGTATATTTACGGGCTGTATATGGACGGAGCATCCTGGGACAGGAGGAACGGGAAGCTCACGGAGTCCACCCCGAAGGTTCTCTTCATGCAACTCCCTGTCCTGCACATCTTTGCCATTAACTCCACGGCCCCCAAGGACCCGAAACTATACGTGTGTCCAATCTACAAGAAACCCAGGCGAACCGATCTCACCTTCATCACCATGGTGTACCTGCGCACAGTGCTGTCCCCAGATCACTGGATCCTGAGGGGGGTGGCCCTCCTGTGTGACATCAAGTAAGTTCATTTCTTCCTGCCGTGGGCAGCAGAAGAATCACATAGAAGCCCAGCCGTTGAGAGACTCGGACAGTGTGTCTTTCCTTCCTGGTAGGCCCTTCATTACTCTCCCTCAATTAAACAGTTGACACCTCTCCCGATGCGTGTCCATTTCTTCCTCTCGTATCACTATTCCAAGAACCGTTCCGAATTCACACTTCTGGTTCTAAGAACTCACATTATGCTATAATTACTTTTGAAAGATAAACTCCTGTCTTCACTTTAGAATACTTTTTAGAAGGCTTGCATTTGAAAAGTCGAAAACGGGGTGTTAATAGGATCCATCCTAAAAGGACCCCAGCAGAAAGAACTTTTTCCTCCAATGAAAACCATTCCTGGGTTGGCAAGATGGCTCAGTGGAGAAAGGCACTTGTCACCAAGCTTAACGACATGAGTTGGGTGCTCTGGGCTACACACAAAAGAAGGAAAAGACTAACTCCTACAAGTTGTACTCTGATCTACACATAAGCACTATGAGACATGCATATGTTCTTGGGCATGCGTGCTCGTGCACACATGCGTGTACACACTCACAAATAAATGCAATCAAAATATACAAATATATCAAAATATCACATAAATAAAATTAAAAAAGAAAATTCCTTCTAATAAATAATCTTCTCCTGCCTAGGTTTGTTCAAATATTATCCTTTTAAGTTTGTGTGTGTATGTGTGTGTGTGTGCATGTATGTGTTTGTGCATGTGTGTGTGTGTGTGTGCATGTGCTCACATGAGCATGCACATATGTGCTGTGCTGTTGGAGGATGTCAGAAAACTCATTGGGACAGTTGACCTTGTAATTTATTTTAATTTTATTTAATATTATTTCCTCTTCTTTGGGTAATACTTTTGAGGTTCAGGGAACTCTGGCTCCCTGGCTCTCCCTCCCAAGCCTGATTCTGTGGGAAATAATGAAACACATGTCTAGGTAGCAAATGGAGAAAGCAAAACAAACTCCATCAAACAAAATTAGGTTACATGCTGAACATCTTAAAAAGCAGAGTCTTTAGAAAGTGAAGCTATTTCTTACTAAGTAGTTAGTCTGAGACTCAGTATGAGCCTTGGTTTCCTGCTGAAGGAAATTGTCAATTTAACAAAACAGATGGGGATCTCGACCGAGATGCTCATGTAGCTCCGGGATAGTGAAGAAGCGTCTCTCTGCTGTCTTCTCATCTGGAATCTTCTTGCCTGCCCCCAGCTACTTGCGCTAACTTCATTCTCTCTGTTCTGGAAGAGGAGTCATTCCAGATCTCCCCATGCTTCTGTCATCCCGTCATCCTGAACGGAGGCAGTCACGGCAAGCCAAGTGAGATGGCCCAGTGATACCCTCGCTAAAGTATACAGGGATGACCTCAGAGGAAACTCTGCTGTACCTCCGGCTGGGTGTAGCTCCTGGAAGAAGGGGATAGTGCTGACCTCTGAAATGTCCCCTGAGGCCTCGTCAATGTCACAGTCATAGAACTGGAAGAATAATTACGTGCCTCTCCTAGTTTCTAGTGTGATGCCCTGACCAAAAGCAACATCTCCAGGTCACAGTCCATCATTGAGGGAAGTCGTGGCAGGAGCTTGAAGTGCAACCCACCCAAGACCCTTGCTCGCTGGCTCACTCTTTGGCGTCTTTGAAGGCTCGTGCTTGCTTGGCCAGTTTTCTCATACAGCTCAGGAACACCTGTCTAGGAATGGCACCTCCATCTAGACAGACCTCATGGAAATGTCCACAGACCCACCAATAAAGACAGTTTATTCGGTGACTTTTTTAAAAAAAATTATTTCGGGTGATTCTGTGTTGTGTCAAATTGATTGTTAATGCTAACTAGAACAGTAGCCAAACACCTGGTCTAAGTGTTTCTGTATTTCCTGTGACTAGATCACACACTAACGCAAAGGGGGCATTCCCTGGGTGAAGCATCCTCCTGAAACAGAACTGGAATTTGGAAGCACCTGCCTGCCAGTCTGGGCGGGCCCAGGAAAGCAATATCATCTCACTAGAGCAAGCCAGTCAACAGGTTCTGAAACAACACTCACGTCGGGTGATCAAACAATTAAAGGCAAAGGCATAATCTAAACCCCGGCTACCCAAGAGGATACTTAGAGAATAATAATTCGGCTCGAAGTTGTCTAATGACTTGAATGGCTTGGAGAAAACAGGGGGAAGATGCAGAAGGCTGTAACTTTAGCAAAGGTCACCGAGAAGACTGATTAATGGCACCCGAGAACCTTTTCCTGGGAACTCGGCTGCGGCTGATTATTTTCCTCCGAGTCAACAGTGAGGAGAAAGAGAGATGGGCAATGAGGTCCAACCAATATGGGCACCTGGCCCCTGGACAGTGCCTCCAAATGGTTTTGTTGACGGCTGGCACGTCCACACTGCCTGGGTTCTGCTGAGAGCTGGCTCGGGACCCGGTTCCCCTGTCTTTCTCCAGCTTAGCAAATGGCTTTCCTTAGACATTTTGCACCATTGAACTTCCATAAACACATAACCATTTTCTCAGCAAAATTGTTGCTCTGTCACTAATTACCTAATTTGCCACACTTGAGTGAGGGAGACCTGGTGAGCATAAAAGAGCAGTGGCGAGAGGAGGAGATGGTGAAGCCAGCAGAAGCTGGGGCAGAGGTGGTGGCTTTTTTTTTTTGTTTGTTTTGTTTTGTTTTCCCTCCTTGGACTCAGTCCACGTTTTCGCATTTTGGTCTCAGCAAAATGAGCCATGAGATTTATATCTTCTTTGATTGAAAATGTTATTTTACTTTGGACTTTACATAAAAATAAGGGCAAAGAAAAGCACCCAGAGATGGAGCCTCAAAAAGAGGCCCGTCTTGCGGGTGGTAATGTGTGAATAAGCCACACGCCGCCACTGTCAGAGATGAATAGGGACCTCGACTCAGCAAGGGACACAGTGTGACTCAGGGCCATGGCTGACGGTCATAGATGTGGTTGAGGATAGCCAAGGTTGAGGGATGGAGGCGAAAACAAGGTAACAGTGGGGCTGGGTCCTGAACTTTTCATGGATATCATCAAGGCTACAGAAGGATGGCTTCTAACAAAGGGCCCAGTGTGAGGGGAGAAACATTGTCTCATCGTTGTGACCCAATGCCCAGCAAGAAGTTCTTATGGAAGAAAGGATTTGTTTTAGCTCACAGTTGGGGGTGGGTATTGTTCATCATGGTGGTAGAAGTGGCTCCTGACTGGAATATGAAACTGCTGGTTCACATATGGGTAGATAAGGAAGCAGAGACCAGACAAGAAGCAGGGACAGGCTATAAACCACAAGGACCACCTCCAGTTCCTCACTTCCTTCAGTGAGGCACCGTGTCCTGAAGGATCCCCAGCCTGCCAAAGCAGCAGCACCAGCTGAGGACCCCGTGTCTAAACACGGGAGCCTGTGGATCATACAACAGGAAAGAAGGGAAGAGAGAGATGAAATATCCAGAGACAGAGGCCAGGTTTCTTAACTTTCAAGAAACTTCCATCACTAGGACTACACTCCAAATACCAAAGACCTCAGGAGCTATCCAGAACTTCAGCTTTGTGGTCCAACCTATCCCTGGAGCGGCTCCCCACTCAACAGCAAGTTTCTGCAAAGTCCGACCTATTAACCAACTATCCCAGTATCAGCAGAATGGAAGAACCAGTGAATAGCAGCTTTGTGGATTAGCACCTTGGTTACAGTCAATGACAAGGAACAAGGGACTGGACCATCTGTGAGGGACAGGTCTGAGAGGCTAGAACCGCAGAAGGCAGTGGGTTGCTGTTGATCATGCTGGGTTGCTGATGGTTGGGGGTGGGGAGTTGGTGAGGAGGCCATTGTTCTAAACTGGAACCATAGAGAGGGCAACTGGAAAAGAAGAGAGAGAGTCTTCTGAGAGATGGAGAGGGAGAGTTTAGAACCTCAGAAACTGAGTTGGGAAGGATCAAGAGAAAGAGTCTGAAGAGGACTGGAGGTATACCTCAGTGGTAGAGTTCAAAGTACCACACAAGCACACACACAAACATGGCACACACACACACCCCTCAATACAACCACTCCACAACATGTAAATGCAATGTGTGTGTCACACACATCTCTCTCCCTTCTCCTGTTATTCTCTCTCTCCTTCCTCTTTCCCTTCCTCCATATAAGCCTTGAAGATACAGCTGTTTATAGACTGGAGAGTCTAGCTGAATGTTTCTTTCTTTTGTTCTTAAAATTTGGGAAGGAGAGGCCTGGGGAAATGGCTCAGTCCCTAAAGCACTTGCCTCATAAGCCCGAGGGCCTACATTTGGATGCCCAGCACCCATGTGTAGAGAAAGTCAGGCACTGTGGTGCACACTTGTAATCCCAGCATCCGTGAGATGGGCCAGACAGAGGCGAGCAGATCCCTCAAGACCTGCTGTCTCAAAGTAGAGTGTGAGGATCAGTACCTGAGTTTGTTTTCTGACCTCTGTATTTGTGGTGTGGCACACATGAGCCTGTCCTCACAGATACAAACATGCACACATACAGACAGACAGACACACACATACATGCATACCAAATACATGTACATTCATTGAAAAAAAAGATAATTCAGCAAAAGATAAGGGTAAAGGCATAAAAGAAAAATTGTTAAATGAAAAAAAATAGGAACTGTGAAGATCTTTCCACTTTTTTTCTATTTTTTTATTTATATGATGTTTTGCCTGCATACATGTCTATGTGCATGTATGTGTGTGCAGTGTGCAGTGGCCAAGGCGGCTAGAAGAGGGCTTGGACCCCCCCGGGAGCTGCAGTTAGAGTGGGCTGTGATCTACCATGTGTGCTGGGAATCCACTCTGGGTCCTCTGCAAGAGCAGCCAGTGCTCTTAACCCTTGGGCCAACTCTCCAATCCACTTTCAGTTTTAAAAAGCCAAAAGCAACTCAGAGTTAAAGTGACTTCATGACTTCATAACCTAGGTTGGCACTTTTTGTAAATTAAAAAAATCTTTAATAATTAGCGCCTAATCAGAAAGACTTGAAAGATAGAGCAGTTGAAAAGATGCCACCCGGTGACACTAGCCACTGCCAACACATACAGTGACACAAAGGACCAGCACAAACACTGAGTGACCATGTGTCCTCAGGGAACTATCCAGGACTACTGAGCCATTGATGAACATGAATGGCATTTCTAGATTTGATCAAAATGTTCAGGCCATTTAAAACTCCAAAACCTTCCCCCCCCCCCGCCCTTCCCCATGCCCATCTTAGTTCAGGTTCTCTAGAAGCCAGCTGGATGAGACAGGGATTCCGGGCTGGGAGGGTTCCTAGAAAAAGCTTTGGGGGCACAGCTCCTGTGGTATGGTTGGAGGAGACAGACAGGGACCAAGCTGGGCTCTCAGGCAAAAGATGGCCTTTCAAGCTGCCCCACATGTGGGCAGGGAGCAGGCAGAGGAAGCTGGTAGCAGCAATGAGCCCTGTAGTCAAGAAGACAGTTTGGGACCTGAGTGGGATTATCCGGCTCAGGGTGGCTATCCCCCCCCGTCTGTCTCTCTGTGTCTCTCTGTGTCCGTGTCTCTCTGTCTCTGTGTGTGTGTGTCTCTCTCTCTCTCCCCCTCTTTCCTCTCTCTCCCCTCTCACCTTTCTCTCTCTCCCCTCTCTCTGTCTCTTTCTCTGTCTCTCTGTGTCTGTGTCTCTCTGTCTCTCTCTCTCTCTGTGTATGTCTTTCTCTCTTTGTGTGCGTGCCTGTCTCTCTCTCTCTCTCTGCCTCTCCCCACCCAGATTTGATTTTAAATCTGGTCCATGAGGCTGTTTTGCACCAGTTCTCCCTTTTACCTCCCTCAGACACTTGAACAACTTACTAAAAAAATACTTGAGTGGCGCTTGCACGGATCTGTAACCTGTGAGCGCCCAGCTGAAGAAGTGTCCCTTCCTGAGGGAGGGCCCCGTCTGAGCAATGAGTGGACAGGTTTGGAAAAGATGCCCCCTCAACAGAAAAAAACAACTAAAATTTAAAAGCCTCCATTTTTTAATTGCTGGTTTTTTTTCCTTCAGGGCCATAAATTCCCTAAGAATTTTTGCAGGATCGAGCTATAGTTTTGCCTTTGAAAGACCACTTTTGTACCTTGAGCACATGCGGAGAAGTTAGTCGCCTCCATTGCATCTGGCACTGACTGCAAAAAGGAACCATAGTCTTTGAACACTCAAGTCTTGATTTACATACATGCCTCTGAGATGAATATAAATACTTTGGGGGTGATGCCCAAGACGTGAAAATCATCTTTGTCTATCCTGAATCAATACGAATGCCTTATAGGAGCTGTTGGTACAAAGATCACCTTAACCCCTTCTGTTTGCCCCAGGCTGAGCTGGAGATTGAAGCCCTCACAGGTGTTGCTGTTTCCCCCCAACACCCCTCCCAAAGCTTATAAAATCACCTCTCTTGGGATTATGGGGTGCGGGTTTGGGAGAGTGACAGTGTTACAGGTGTTTCATTATAAACAGTTTTAATTGAACAGGTGTCCTTGGCGCATGTACCTGCCTCTACGCTGCACACCAGTGTGGTGCCGGCAGCTCCCACCTGCCATCCCCACTCATGTTGGGACTGACTAATTAAATCACCTCCTCTCTGTTTCCAGACAGAAATCGTCATTGACCCAGTCCAGACACTTCACGCTTGCGGCTCCAAGTCCCTGACACCTTCACGGCTTCTTCAAGATGGTGTTTATGAGCGTGTTGGGGGCTCTTCTCTCCATTCCCCATGATCAATACATGGGTAATTCTGTCACCAGGAAGCAACTCCAGCCTCCTCAGAAATTTGACTAGGGATTTCACTGTGCGTCTGGGGGATAAGGACACTAAGCTGTCGTTTCTGGCTTCTATGCGTGCCTTCCTGATTATGCAAACCATCTCTTCTCTATTGTCCCTCTGCCTTTGTGAGCCCTAAAGGACATCCGTGTCCTGTCATGATAACACCCAAAGAGAGGTTGCCAGAAAAATAGAAGATAGTCTTGTGATCCCCCCCCCTTATCTCTCCTCTCTCTTTCTCTCCAGAGTTGGGCTGGCTGTTTGGCATTTAGCTAGACTCTATCAAAGCTTAGTCTTCAATGTGTCATCCCCTCTCCTGGGAAAAGCAGTCACTTTTGGTTTTTTTCCACATTTATGGAAATTTTTTTTCTAGAGTACTGTCTTGCTCTTTCTGCCTCGCCTGCTTTCACCGAAAGCTGGTCCCGACTGCTGACAGGAACCGTGACATTCCCCGGTGGCTCTCACATTCCTCTTGGGTCCCTGCTGTGTTCAGGGAATCCTTGGCAGTGGAGCAGCTGACCCCGGAACGTCCAGGCAGGTACGTTTTCTCTGTGACCCTGACTCTTGCTCATGTCCACCTCCCTGCTCTGCCCTGAAGCTGTAGGAGGTAAGGACTGAGCCCACAGATCACGGTCCTGTTCACGTCTGTTAGCTAACATTTCTCAGTCCTGGAGCCCTGCCAGCAGCACCCCACAGCCCACCTGTGTCAGCGTCAGTCTGTCACCGTGAGCCTCCTCTCTGCTCCATTCGTCCTGTCTTCCCGCCAGTCCTCTTTGGAAACATCTGATTGGCAGGTTACATGCCAGCGTCCATACTGCCCGGCTCCGAGTTGCTCAAGCCACTCTCTCCGTTCTGATCATCCATCCAGTATGTAGCTGTCTCCGGGTCAATTTATGTATTAATTTGTCACTTGCTGCATAATATTTAGTACTGAGATAAAAAACAAATAAGCCAATCCTACGAGGAATTGATTTTCCCTTCCACATCTGTTCACAAAGACATAAATCTAAAGTTTTGCTACTTTAAAAGCCTCCTATGCAAATATAATCTAAAATTGCTGGGCTTTGAAGTTAGCCTATTCTGTCAAAAGATGTTTATGGACCCGATCTCTGGAGCCTGGCCACTCATCTTCTGCCTGCAGGCTCCAAAGACATTGATCACCTCTCGAGGTCCGCTCCAATTCAATGTAACCAAGCCCGAGGGTTTTGTGTGCCTTTTGCACACTCGAAACTCTGTGACAACCCATAGGAGAAATGCAGGAGTGACCAAGTCACGGAGCAGATCTCAGACACTTAGCAGAACAGAGAATATCAGCTCTGCCTACAAGACAGCATGCAAGCCAGGAAGTGGTCATTGCATCAGAGATGAGGGGCTATGGTAACAAGGAAGGGAGGGAAGCCTGACTTGTCTTTGCAGAGACAGGCGGGCAGCTTTGTAGGAAGGAGAGTTTAGGATGAGCTGTATTGGATGTGGGGACTCGACCAAAAGAAAGGCGAGCAGAGCATTCTCGGGGTGAGGGTAGGGGTTAAAAGAAGCGATGTTTAAACGCGACAGGGGTGGTGATGTAGCTCAGTGGGAGAGGGCTTGCTTCTAGGTCCAATCCCCAGCACTGCAAGAAATAAATGAACAAGTTTAAAAAATATAATAAACAAATACACTATGACAGAGTTCATTTTGGCTGCAGCCCAGGACTTTTGAGGGGGCACAACTGGAAAGAGAGGCTCCGAATGTGTGGCCGTGGAGACTCGAGGACACTGTAGATGTGATCATGACGGTTTCTGTCACATTGGGCAGTCTCCCAAACTCTCTCATGTGCATTATCTGTACAACAATCCTGCAAGCAGGGAGCAGCTATGAGAAAGGTGAGGCCAGAATGGACGGGTGTGGGATGGGGAGACGGTTTAGCAAGCAGAAGTGTTTCTCGTACAAGTGCAAGGATCGGTGTTCGGTCTCCGGCACCTACAGTAAAAGCCAAGTGTGGTGGTGGCACACACTTGTGATCCCAGCACTGGGGCGGCAGGCACGGGAGAATCCCTGGGGCTTGCCGCCCAGCCAGCCACCATAAATCATTGAGTTCCGGGACAATGAGAGACCCTGTTTCAAAAAGTAAGATGGATGGTTTCTGAGGTTAAGATATCCAAGGTTAGTGAAGCATGATTAATAAAAACTCAGAGAGAGAAACTGGGGTTCAACCTGACAATCCAAAAAGCAAAGCAGCCAGCCACTGACCTCAACTTGAGTCTGAAATGGTGATCCTGCCTCTAGGAATCTCAGAATGAGACTGTGCCTGAGAGCTGTCTCCTCCTGTTTTATAATCCTCTCTAGTTCCACTGGTATTAAAGGCATGCACCACTCGGTTTCTATGGCAAACTAGTGTGGCTACTGAGATTAAAGGTGCATGTTATTGCAGCCTGGACTGTAAGGCTGGCCAGTGTGGCTGTTTTACTCTCTGAACTGCAGACAAGCCTTATTTATTAAAATACAAGTGAAGTATGACTACAGGTTGGGGCTGCAGAGGTGGCTCAGTGATTAAGAGTGTGTTCCTACAGAGGGTCTGAGCTTGCTTCCCAGTACCCACATCTAGCAATTCACAGCTGCCTGTAACTCCAGATCCAATGGCTCTGACCTAGCTTTGATTTTTGACCTCCTCTGGCACTCCCACCCAACATACATAAATAATTTTTAAAGTGTTTGGAAAAAGACATCCAAGGTTGACCTCTGACTTACACACATGCTTTACATACAAGTGCCTGTGCACACACAGGGTGGAGGGGGTGTGTGATCTGCCTCTAGGACAAAAAATAGCAGAAGCATGGGCATGAAGAAGAAACAGTTCTTCCAACATACAAAAATATTAAAGAGTTGAGAATTTCACTCAATGTGTTTTGAATGTATTCACTGCCCTCAACTCCTCCCCTTTCCACCCTCTCATCCCCCTTCCCATCCATCTTTGAAAGTTTTTATTTTCTCTTCTCCTTTTCCCATCAAGTCTCACATCTGTCACCAAGCTAGTCTTGAGATCTGGACCTGCTTTTAAGTGTGGTCAGCCTACCAGGAGGCACACCATTTAAAAATAAAGTAAAACAAAAAACCCAGAACCAAATCTGACTCTCCCTTTCTTAGCAACCATTACATGACTAATAACTATAGATAGAGTTACATGTTCATGTAATCCTACCTCTGTGGCTTTTGCCTCTAGATAACCATGTCAGCAGGGAGTGTCATGGTGGTTTTAAGCATCTTCGGATGTGTCAGTTGGTTTTAACTCACTGCTTCTTCTTGGTTAAGGCCCAGTGTGTAACCAGAGACTGCTCTTTCAATAATCACACAGAAACTATATTAATTACAACACTCTTTGGTCAGTAGCTCAAGTATATTTCTAGCTAGCTCTTATATCTTGAATTAACCCATTTCTATTTATCTATGTATCACCTCGAGGTTGTGGCCTACCAGTAAGGTAAGGTTTCAGAGGGCATTTTTCTCCTTCAGTAGCTACATGGTTTCTCTTTGATTCTGCCTACTCTCTCTATATATATCTCTGTTCATATTTTCTGCCTAGCTTTGCTCTGCTAAGCCATTGGCCAAAATAGTCTTATTCATCAACCAATAAAAGCAACACATATCATCTCCCCTTTTCTGTCTAAATAGGAAGGAAGGTTTTTAACTTTAACATAGTAAAATTACATATAACAAAACAGGTATCAAGAAAGAATTACAGTTGCAATATTTAGTCCATTTACATTTGGCAAATAATATTCTATCTTTGTGAGCCTAAAATTTTATATCTAATTTATCTTTTATCATAACTAAGGTAAACTATAGTTATAACTATCAAACTACTATAACTATCTGTCTTCAACTCTTCAAAGGCCCCAGAAGGATATAATATTACCTAAGTAAACAGGAAGTACATTATAACCAATTTCCAAAATTCCACAAATGACAGAGACATCTCCCTGCCTGGACAGTCACTCAAAGTTCTTCTGTAACGTTGGGACATCCATCTTCAGCCTACAGGCCCATAGTATCCAACAGACTTTTCCATGAAGCAGGAAATTTGAAGATCTGTTCTGTCTTGTAATGGCAAAGTTCATCAGTTGCTTTCTTCTGTGTCCTGCAGAATGTCTGGTAGACTCTTTAATGAGGCAGGAACCCTGAAGGACTGTCTCACCTTATTTGGGCAAGTTCAGCAGTCATTTTTCTGTGGGTCCTACATGTTCAGTTTATACAGCATACCAATAAGGAGTCCAGGCAAGAGCAGTTTCTTTCTCAAATGGCTAACAAACTCCATAAGGAGCCCCTTTGATGCCCAACATCTTCTTGAAGTAGACTGGTGCTGCCAGAAGCAGACACGTCTCATTGTTGAGAAAAATCTAAGTTCTTAAAACATTTTTAAATGCCATATTCTGTAGGTCTTTGAAGGATTTGAAGAATACCTATCCACCTGAAATATATCTCTGTACATCTAGAAAACCTAACTAGCGTGCCTACAGTTTGACTATTATAGATGACTATTAATCTGTATTTCTTAATTATATTACATTTTAAATGAGCTGCACAAACACAATACCTTAAACAAAAGCAGAAATACATATACAACATTATAACAAAAATCAACCTTAAATATGTATCAATAAACCAAGATCCATACCAATGTAAAGTATTTATTTTTATATCATATCCCCCTTTAAATGAAAACAAACATAACAATCATTTTGGAAATTTGGACATTAGTTTCTTCAAACTGCTTCCTGCTGTTTATTGGGCAAAATATTTTTAGGGTTCATGGAGACCTTTTGGGGGAGTCTTGTTCCATCAAACCACATTAGCCTGGAAGGAATCCACTGTAGTATAAGGTGCGCAAGCTGTGTCCTTCTGCCCGGCTCCTGGCTGCCGAAATAATTACACAGAAACTGTATTCATTAAATGACTGGCCCATTAATTCTAGCCTCTTCTTGGCCAACTCTTACATATTGATTCAGCCCATTTCTAATAATCTGTATTCTCCATGAGGATGTGGCTTACCGGCATGAGTCTAACCAGTGTCCATCTTGGGCTAGAGAAGCATGGCATCTGCCACACTTCCTTTCTTCTCAGCATTCCATCCTGCCTACTCCGCCTACCTGATTTCTGCCCTATCCAAAGGCCAAGGCAGTTTTTTTTATTCAACCAATGAAAGCAATACAAATGAAGAAGCACCTCCTACACCAATCCACAGGTTCTTCTGTGGAAACAAAAGCAGAACATCTTTTCCAAAGTAACAGATCCTTAGACCCAAAGTTTGAAGTCAAGATACAGTTATGTTGGTTTAACTTAGCATTCCCCAGAAACAAATGTCTCTCTACAGTCAAAAAATTCAAAGAAAACACAATAATATACATAACCCAGATTTTTGTGTATAGTCCATCTTTATGTGGCTTATTTTTCTTGACTCCTTTAATCTAAGACTATCCTCTTTTACTGTCTCTTTAAAGACATTGTTTTATTTTTAAAAACTATATTCTTTTTATTCTCTTTTCCAAACCTATATAAACTTTTTAAACACACTGTGACCCATTCAGAGGTTTATTTTTGTCTGAATCTGTCTTTATTGTGTATCTGTAATCATTTTCTGACCAGGAGCACCTTTTTTTTTTCTTTTTTAATCCTAACCGGGCATGGCTAGGATCAACTCCGTGGCCCTGTTTGTTTGTTCCACCCAGTCCAACATGGTGGAGGCATGTTCACTGCCTCTGTGAACCATTCACACCATACCACCTCAGCTCCAGGGATGCAGTGGGTCTATGTCACCATTAAGCAATTTGTAACACGCTGCTCGCAGACCCCATTTAAGTGCAGGACCTTCCAATAGAACCAGAGTCCATTCTGCCATCGTGAACTAGGAAGCTGATTCTTAAAGAAGCCATGCAATTTTTTGCCGCTAACACTGAGTCAGGAAGACTTCTCTTAAAGGAGTTGTGCCTCTGCTTGCTGCCAGCAAATAGAGTCTGTCTGAAAGAAAATGAGGCTACCAAGATGCTCTGCTTAGCTCTGTTCTTTTGTGTCTAGAATTCCTTCCCAGGCTCTCTCAGTTTTTATGTGGATGTAGTTGCCCCTCATTGGGTGCCATTTGTAACTGGAGACTGCTCTTTTGTTTTCTAGCCACTCACACCTGGATAATCACATAGAAATTATATTAATTACCACACTGTTTGGTCAATGGCTCAAGCATATTTCTAGCTAGCTCTTATATCTTGAATTAACCTGTTTCTATTAATCTCTATCACCACGAGGCTGTGGCCTATCAATAAAGTAAGGTTCCAGTGGGTGTCTTTCTCCTTTGGCAGCTACATGGCATCTCTTTGACTCTGCCTACTCTCTTTATAGATCTCTGTTTAGATTTCCCACCTGGCTTTGCTCTGCTAAGTCGCTGGCAGAAACAGTTTTATTCATCAACCAGTAAAAGCGACACATATACAGAAGGACATCCCACATCACCAGTGGATACTCAGGTATGAGTCAGAGTTTTCCTGAGAGGGAGAAACAGAGAATGGTCTTTTCCTAAAGGTCAGAGCTATGGGTCATGGGTGTGTTATCAGATGAGGTCATGGCTAAAGGGGTAGATGTGTAGCCATCATTAAGATCACCAGTCTTAAACCAGGTATAATGGTACACACCAATAATAGCAGCCATTGGGACATACAGGAAAGAGAGGGTCAGCAGGTAAAGGCCCCTACCACCAAGTTTCCTGACCTGAGTTCAATCCTCAGGACCCACATGGTTTGTTCCACAAAATCTTTGGTCTGGAATTGACCTCGGCCAAAATTCAGCCACAGCAGTCTGGAGGTCTTCCCTCCAGCACTCCTCTCTCAATCCTGACGCTGTCAGCCTTCGTCACTTTTCCGCATTAGCAAATTGTCCTGTTTGGAATTAATTCTGTGAGTCAACCCTCTGAGGAGTCAAACACCACCTTCCCCAGGAGCAGCAGGATGGGGAGGGGTGGGTACCTGAGCCATTAGGTGCTACAGAGGTTCATCAGCTTTGTTTGCCATCTCGTTAGGCAAATGAGCCAGAAACCAAGGCATTATTGAGTGCATGGGGTAGGGCTGGGGGTGGGGTGGATATCTTTAAAATGGAAGAAAGTGGCTGTGACTCTGGCCTTGTGGAGGGAAGGGATAAGGTAGATGGCCCGGTCCCCTTGAGCTAGGACTAGTGGTCAGACCCGAGTAACAGCAGGAGACCAAGAGCTTTCACAGTCACAGGCCAACATGGGCTTCTGACTCATGGCCACAGCACAAGCCAGTGTGGCCCAGGAGAAGAGACCAGGGGAAGAATGGGAACTTCTAGGCTGTGCTCCTGCAGAAAGCATGGGAGACAAATGTGAAGTCAGTCTTGGGTAGCGGTGGAACTTCACTTTCCACTGGACTCCGGGCACGACAAGACTGAATCTACACTAAAAACCAAGGCCAAGGTCCTGGGGGTTCCAGCTGCTGAGAGGAGCCAGTGCAAACACCCCAGGGAGTCACTGTCTATGTTTGTTTTTCTTTTATCAAGGGGAAAAGAGAGGCTCATCAAATGTCCTTCATGCATAAGTCAGGGGGGGTAATTTAATCCAGCCTGTGTTGGTTAGAAAAAGCAAAGAGACCAGGACTGGAGGGTTGGCTCAGTCCGTGAGGTGCTTGCTACCAAAGCAGAAAGACGAGTATAATTCCCTGGGGGAGGTGGGGGGGGGGAACTAAGCATGGTGGTATATGATCGTAATTCCAGTGCTGGGGAGGTAGAGGCAGATGGATATCTGGGACTTACTGTCCAGCTAACCTCAGGCCATTCAGAGACCCCTTTTCAACAAACAAGGTGGACTGGAGAGATGGCTCAAGAGTGGTCAAGAGCTTGCTGTGCTTACAGAGGATCCAAGTTCAGTTCCCAGCACCTGCATCTAGTGGCTCCCAACAGCCTGTAGTCCAGCTCCAGGGTATCCAATGCCCTCTTCTTGAATCCACAGGTACACACACACACACACACACACACACACACACACACACACACACACACACACGCCCATGCACGCACACACACATGCGCGCGCCCACATACATATACATGCATGCATGCATGACCGTGCATGCACATAAAAATAAAAATATTTTATTTAAAAAAAAAATAGATCCACACATGGTAGCACACGCCTTTAATCCCAGCACTCAGGAGGCAGAGCCGGGTGAATCTCTGAGTTCAAGATCAGCTTGGGGTACATAAGCAATTTCCAGGCCCGCCAGGGTTACACAGAGAGACCCTGTCTCCAAAATCAAAACAATGACCAAACAAAAGGCGGGTGGCCCCAGAAGAATGATTCCACTCAGGGCTGTCTCCTGACTTCCACACGTATGTCCACACTTGTGTACGTGTGCCCACACGCCCACAAGATGCGGAGGTGCCTCAGAGGCTCCAGGATGAGTATCTGAAGGGACTCTGGCCAGCTCGATGGCTCTGGCAGGCCTTGCCCTTCTCCCCCACACTCTCTGCTTTGGTAAAAACCATTAGGTTACTTTCCTAAAGCTAGCCCCCAAGGTCTAGTCCCTTATTTGACCACTTCCTCCTCTTGAGGCTGACTACCAAGATCCAGCTATCAAAGTATTGAAGTCCAGCATCAAAAGCCCCTAATTTAATTTGGTCACCTAATTAGTATGCCCAATTAAAATAAAGCACCTCAGCCTAACATGGGGTTTTGCCTTGTACCGTCATAAATTGCTATTTTCCATGTGTCAACGTCTGTTTCCTCTCCATCCAGAAATGGTCCTTTGACTTCCAGGACAAATACCCCTTACCCCCTTTCCCTTGCTCCCTTCCCCCTTTCTCTCTTCCTCTATCTCCTATCTTTGTCTCTTATTCCCTGCCCTCTGTCCCTCTGGGGCAAATAAATCCCCTTTGTGTTGAGAACTTGGTCTTGGGGATCTTGAGCTGATACTTTTCCTTTTAGTGTCTCCTAGTGCTGGGATCCTGCCTGCCCCAAGAGTTCCTCCTTCCTGAACCTGGGTGATACAGGTAAATCTATATGACGACCTTTCTCAACCTTCTAGTAGCTTTTTGAAGCTCAGTCCTTGTTCCCCATGCCAAGGTCAGAACTGTTCTACACCCCGAAGACAAAACACTTCAGGGGCTCTGCAATGGCTTCTCAGTGGACCAGAGCTGTGGGCTGAGGAAACCCCTTTAGTTCTTACTCATATTGATACTGGCTTCTTTTCTCATCGGGTCTCAGTGGCTTTCTCATCCTGGAGGAGGCTGACAGGCTCCAAGGAGAAGGCTCCTTGCGGCACAACTTTTCCCTCTGGCTTCTGAATGTGTGAAGTGTGGTGTGTTCTCTTTTTCCCATAAGAGCTTTAATTCAGGGAAGAGAAAGCCATGGGCTCTATCATGCCAGCCTTGCCTGGATCCTCTCGTTCCACAGAAAAAGGCAGACACGTGAAGAACACGGGAGACGAGAGACAGAGGAAGGCCAGGTGGGTGAGGACAACTCAGCCTGCTTGTAGGCCCGGGGGGCCAACTGACACAGACCCAAGAGTCCCTCTCTGATCATGTGAACCTGGGACAGAAGTGAGGAGCAGATGAACCTGGGGTGAGAAGCCCTCTCCATTTAATGGCGGCTGCTCTGAGGGGATCTTCAGAAGGGCTGCCTGCCCAGACTAGCTGTGGCCTTGTATCTAAGGTCACATTCCCGGCTCTCTAGTGGCTCTCCCAGTGGATTGCTGTGATCCCATCCAGTGGGAGTCTGGTAGGGGGCTCTGCTCCAAGAAGGTTTTGAAAAACCCATGAGACCTAGAGTAGACCCTTCCTTTGCAGTTCTCAGGAGCCAGACAGGAAAGACCTGAATCTCAGACTCCCAGCCAGTTGAAATGTCTCCTGTTAGGCCATACCTTGTGGGCTGCCTTGTTATGGTTGTCCCCGAAGCTAAAGCCCACCATGCCGTGTCCAGAACTGGGGAGCATCAAACTAGTTCTGCCAGACTTTCTTCTTGTCCAAAGGAAGATACAGGTCCTACTTAGGACATTTGACCATCTCCTCAGGGGATGCTTTCTGGCTCATCAACCAGGTCCTATTTGTCCCCTGGGTTTTCTGTCACCTTCTCTGCACTCTGGGAGCAGATGACGGCCTGAAGCATTTCTGGCTAGGGCATCCGTCTGGAAAAGGGGCAGGAGCTATTCTGCTCTCACTTTCCAATTCCTCCCTTAGTCCAGAGTTACAAGAACTTGGCCTTTACTTTCCTAAGTGACTGCAGGCAGAACCCCACACCCCCAAAGGGGTTGCGATCTCGCTGACTTCTCTCAACAGAGGAGTCCCCTTTGCAAACGGTGCTCTGACACTTTGAAAATACAGCCTGCCGCAGCCCCTCAAGAGAGCAATAATCACTGTAGCTCAAGAGGTGGTAAATCTTCCCTGCTGTCTGCCCAGAGCTGGACAGGGCCCAGTACCTGGTAAACTTGGCTGACTCAGGCAGTGGGGAGCAATGAGGATGTCAGCGCACCGGGATAGCGGGGGGGGGGGGGAAGGGCCCTTAAGTAAGGCAAGTCTCCTTGTCTGCCAGAGCTGGGGGTCCTGGCAGCAGGCACCTGGCAGATAGAGCTATGGGCTAAGGCCCTCAGACCTCAGCAGCCACACCTGCTGCCTTGCTTTGCCCGGGCACAGCTTGGGGCACTGATGGCAGAGGAGATGGGGGGTGCCGGTATAACTGCAGAATTAAGCCGTTGTTGGCTGACGACTTAATTGGTGCATTGGGCAGGGGCTGCTTGTGACTGCGAAACCTTTCTGCAGTGGGATCAATGTGGCTTGTGGGATCCTGTGGGGTCCTGGCTAGGTGGGTTTGCATTCAGCTGCTCAAGCCGTGGAACGTTCCTTCCTTCGCTGTTCCGCGTGCCTTCATTTGTAAAAACTGTGTGGCTCTGAGCGGGGGACAGTGGTGGTGCCGGCCGCCGGCGGGAGGGGTTATTCTTGAAGGAGGTGGAAGAGTGAAGCCTTTGCCTGCAGGGCCCTCTTTTGTCACCAGACCTTGTGCTCAGGAGCTGCCAGCAAGCAGAAGGTGGATTGGGGACTCTGCAATCCAAAGATTGCCCTCTAGGGGGCAGATCTTCAGCTTCCTGGTGACAAGCTGGGTGGTAAGCCTGAGGCCAGAAAGTGCTCAGTAAGTGTATTCTTTATCAAACCCACACTTGACAGACAATGGGCCAGAATCAGGTTACAGATGCACAGGAAATTGCTGGTCTAGATTCGAACCTATGACTGTCAGCCTCTGGGATCTGTACGTATGTTGACGGGTCTAGATTTGAACCGGTGACGTCAGCCTCTAGGATCCGTAAGAACTGTAAGTATGTTTGCGTGCTGGTAGCAGGTTGGAAGACAACAGCTCCTCCTCATCTTGTCACTTAGGAGCCAAATGTGGTCTTGAACTTAGGGGAAAGTGAGTTTCTTAGGATGTAACTTGGGACAAACGACACCCCTAGCTTCTCTCTCCTCGCCTTTTCTTTCTAGCCCCCTCCTAAGTAGAAAGCTCTGCTTCAACTGCTGCCAGGCTCCTCCTGCAGAAGGTGGGGCTTTCTTGGCTAGGGACAGGGAGGGTGGGTGGTCTGCTCTTAGCCTGAAGAGCTTGCCAGCATTTAAGCCCCAGGGACACTGGCCGGTCACTCTCATTCACATTTCTGAGGACAGTCTGAGGGCTATCTTCATGGAAGGTGAGACACCTTCAAAGGCCTCTGGAGAAGCCTTGGGCCTGAGGGTGAGGAGCAGGTGTTACCCCTTTGGGCTGTGGAAGAAGCTAGCCATTCGGAGGTGATCACCAGTCCAGCTGGCGGGGTGGGGGCTGCTGGGCGTCAGGCTGCCAGACGCAGCAGCTTTGGGGGTTGGTGGGTTGCCGTTCTGCTCTCATGAAGCTTTCGGTCCCTGAACCATGGGCTTCTCGTCACTAAAGGGGGCGGCATGGCAATACAAGTTCATGGTGCTGTGTGAGATCAGAGCCCCTGAGAGTGCCCAATAGGCAGTAGCTGCTTTCGTTGACGGTTATTGTCTGCCTGCCTCTCTGTCGCTCTATCTCTGTGTCTCTGTTTCTGTCTCTCTGTCTCTGTCTGTCTGTCCCTCTCTCTCTGTGCGTGTGTGAGTATGTGAGTATAGGGCCAGAGGACTTGGGGTCCATGTTCCTAAGGAGCCATCTATCTTTTTTATGATTTTTCAGTTGTGTATGTGTGTGTGTGTTTGTGTGTGTGTGTGTGTGTGTGTGTGCACGTGTGCATGCTCATGTGAATGCAGTTGTCCATGGGGGCCAGAAGAGGGCATCGTATGCTCTGGAGCTGTAGTTATAGGCTGTTGTACACTATCTGATATGGGTGCTGGGACAAGAACTCAGGTCTTCTGCAAAAACCATCAAGTGCTCTTGGCTATAGAGTCATCTCTGTGATCTTCAAAAAGAAGAGAGAAAGAGAGAAAGAAAGAAAGAAAGAAAGAAAGAAAGAAAGAAAGAAAGAAAGAAAGAAAGAAGAAAATAAGGAAAAAGGAAAAAAGTCTCTTACTAACCTGAAATTCACCAAGTAGGCTAGACTGACTAGCCAGTGAGCCCCAGAAATCCTCTGCCTCCTCAGCCCTGAGACGCCAGGGCCCACCACCACCCCTGCCTCTTTCCATAGGTCCTAGGGATTGAACTCAGATCCTCATTCTTGCAAGGTAAGTACTTTGCCAATTGATCCATAGCCCCATCCCCTCATAATTCTCACTAATTAGCAGACAGTGTTTCATCCGGTCAGATCTCCATCCTTAGAGAGCCATCCTTTCTCCCGCTCTAGGACGGCTTGCTGGCATTGTGGGAAAGGATGGTGCGTTCTCGGGGCATGCTCTGCCCTCTCTCCCAGCCCATCCATCTCTAGTAAGGGTTTCAGAACTTTCTAGCCTGCTGCATACCGTGCAGCTCCGGAATGCTCGGATCCCCACGTGCCATTTGCAGCAAGCGCCCACCATGGGCGAAGCCTGTGCTAATATTAGAGATTTGCAGACGAGTGAGGTCTGTGCTCACTTGAAGAGCTTGCAGTTTTTTGGGAAAACCACACAGATAGGGACAGCACTCCCAGGCCGGTTGCTGTGGATACTGACCAGTTCTCAACAAGTGGATCACAACTCCTTTGGGGTCGATTGACTGTTTCACAGGTGTCACCTAGGACCATCAGATATTGCTAGGCAGTGGTGGCACACACCTTTAACACTAGCATTTGGGAGGCGGAGGCAGGCAGATTGCTGTGAGTTCGATGCCAGCCTGGTTTACAAGAGCTAATTCAAGGTCAGCCAGGGCTGTTATACAGAGAAACCCTGTCTCGAAAAACCAAAATAAATAAATAAATAAATAAGAAAATACATATATTTACATTACAATTCATAAAAGCAGCAGAATTACAGTTATGAAGTAGCAACAAAAATAATTTTATGGTTGTGGGGTCACCACAAAATGAGGAACTGTATTAAAGGATCACAGCATTAAGAAGGTTGAGAACTGAGATGCGCAGTGTCCATAGTGGAACAAACTAACGAGTACAGGGTATGTGTCACTGTATGATTCCGCGTGCCCTGATGGCGGTAGTAACATAAAGGACCATGAGCCCTGGGGAATGAGACGCGATGGACCCTGAACATAGTGACTCCTGCACGGAGGCTCTGGGTCTGGGCGGGAGTCGGGGATCCTAGGAGAGATGCGTGTTTAGGGCAGCCTTCCTGAGCTATAGCTGCTGTTAGGAGCAAGCACCGACGTTGACTGAAAGAACACAGAGGGACGGGGTGAAGAGTGGATAGGGAGAGAGAGAGGCAGGTACAGGTTCCAGCTGCCTCCTTGGAGCTAATGAGTTTGGAGGACTTGCTCCTGACCTTTGGGGAAACCAAGAAGGGTTTTATGAACAAATGAGATAAGGACTTGAGAGGGTTAATCCTCTAGGCCCCTGGCTCAGGGGGGAAAGCCAACACAGACCTGGTGCTTTTCTCACAAATGTGACAAAAATCACTAACAAAAAGCAACTTAAGGATGGAAGGGCTGATTTTGGCTCCCAGCGTGGGGCTACAGTTCGGCTCCGTGGAAAGAGCATTCTCGCAGCCGCAGGGGGGCAGGGGCGTAAATGCCCTTGGCTGGGAAGCCGAGAGATAAATGCTGGAGCTCAGCTCACTTTGCCCTCTTCATGTAACCCTGGCCCTTTGCTCATGGACCGGTGCCACTCACTCCTTCACAATGAGTCTCCTCATCTCCGTTGAGATCCTCCTGGAGGGGCCTCAGAGATGGCTCAGTGGTTAAGAGCACTTGCTATTGACTCTTCCAGAGGACAGGAGGCACTCCCTTCCCAGCACCCATGACAGTCAGCTCATGCCTCACATCCTCACAGACGTGCACAATTATTTCTAGGTGATTCTCAGACTAGTCACATGAACGAGATTAACCACGGCAAGCAGATTGCTATGAACAAGGGATTTGACCTCTGACCTATTCAGAAGTACCTTAGGAGCTAGGGAGATGAGTCCTCCTAAGTGTCTTATGTACTGTTAAGGGAAACAACCATGGCTGCTGAAGGGCAGGGGACCCAGTCTGACCCATCATCCTGAGACAGAAACTTGAAGGAGCCAGGTTACAGATGGAAGTATGTTGTGCTAAAATCCTGCATCTGGACCCCAGCTTCCCATGGTCCACGGAGAAGGTAATACCCCGAAGTCCCATGATGGTGCGTGCTGAGACGAGAAGCAGTATAACAGCAAACACAGAAACTTCTGGATCCTCTGATTTTAAGGGAGAAACCAGGGACCCTGGCCCTCCATGCACAAACAGACTGCCACCCCAAGTGCAGATGCTGGTGTGAGGGTATAATCACAAATGCTTTATTCTCATCAGGAAAATGAGCTCCAAGAATCTCTTGCCCCTGACCCACACCATTAGAAAACGCACCAAGAGAGGAAATAAAGTCAACATTGGGCACTTGATTGACAGGCATCTACCGTGGGAATCTGGGGACTCCTGAGGGAGGGCAGCACCCCTCCAATCTGTTCCATTTGAAGGATGGCAAACCATGGCAACTCTTATAAAAGTGAACATTTAACTTGGGCTTGCTTACAGTTTCACAGGTTTGGTCCATTAGGATCTGGCGCTGGAGAAGCAGCTCAGAGTTCTACATGCTCATCCTCAGAAATCTGGCAAAGAGTGCCACTAGGTCTGGCTGGGGCTTTTGAAGCCTCAAAGCCCACCCCCAGTGACACACTTCATCTAATGAGGCCACGCTTCCTGATCCTTCTCAAGCAGTAATGACTAAACATTCAAATATATGAGCCTCGGGGGGGGGCGTTTTTATTCAAACCTTCACAATCATTTTCTACTGACAGGGATACAATGTGACCAACCGCCTGCTTCCCCTGTAGTCATGCCCCTCGAAATGCCTCTCCCTGGAGGTGGTTTGCATCCCCTCAATCTAGGATCTAAGTAAACATTTCCTTCCTTTGCTTCTTGTCAGGAACTTGGTCACAACAACGAGGAAATAGCTAACACAGAGATGATGGGTTAGTGGGTTCTTTTCAGAAGTGGGTTTGCTCTCTGTGCTCTCTAGAAGAACAGAACTTGTAAAATGAATATATATTAAAAGGTGACATGGAGACTGGAGAGGTGGCTCAGTGGCTAAGAGCACTGGCTACTCTTGCAGAGGACCTGGTTTCAATTCCCAGCAACCACATGGTGGCTCACAACCATCCATAATGAGATCCGGTGCCCTCTTGAGGCAGAGACCTGGTCAGTTATCCTCAACAACTTAGACCATGAAATCCAATGTTGACAAGTTCAACAGAACCACTATATACGGGCTGCCCAAGCATGCTTCAGCATTGCCAGGGAATAAATTTCATTCATTTTTTTCCGCACTTCGATTAATCTGACCAAGAAAGTCCCTCATGGGAGCATTGCTTCTATTCAGGCTGACAACCAAGATTAGCCCTCACGCACTCAAATTCAGCATGGTTAGGAATAGTGAGAACTCCCTATCTGTCAGTGTGGGATACCCTTTACCACTCCAGAATACTGTGATGAAGGATGCCTGTAGTAAGGAGGCCACTTGTTGGTTCCCAGCTGCTTGGCCCTGAAATAATCACACAGAAACTGTATTATTTAAATCACTGCCTGGCCCATTAGCTCTAGCTTCTTATTGGCCAACTCTTACATCTTAATTTAACCTATCTCCATTAATCTATGCATCACCACTAGGTCGTGGCCTCCCAGCAAAGTTTCAGCACATCTATCTCTGCCAGTGGCTCATTGGCTTCTCTCTGACTTCACTCTTCTTTTTCCCAGTATTCAGTTTAGTTTTCCCTGCCTAGCTCTGTTTCCCTATAGTTCTGCTACAGGCCCAAAGTAGTTCCTTTATTCATTAATGGTAATCATAGCATACAGAGGGAAATCCCACATCATCTCCCCTTTTTCTGTTTAAATAAAAAGGAAGGTTTTAACTTCAACATAGTAAAATTACATATAACAAAACAAGTATCAAGCAAGAATTATAGTTAAAATATTTATATCTACTTTATCTTTTATCATAACTATGAAAAACTATAACTATCAATTCTTCAACTCCATCAAAGACTCCAGAAGGATATAATATCACTGAAGTAAAAAGGAGGTACATTGTAAGCAACTTCCAAAACTCTAGGAATGAGAGAGACATCTTGCTGCCTGGACAGTCACCCAAAGTTCTTCTGTACCTTTAGGGCATACATCTTCAGCCTACAGGCCCATAGTATCTGCTAGACTTTTCCATGAAATAGGAAATTTCAAAGACAGGTCCGCCTATATTGGCGGTTTGTCAGTTACTTTCTTCTGTGTCCTGCAGAATGTCTAGCAGACTCTTTCATGAAGCAGGGACCCCAAAGGACCATCTCACCTTTAGGCAAGTTCAGCAGTCATTTCTCTGTAGGTCCTGCATGTTTCAGCATATCTGTCTCTGGTGGCAGCCCCATGGCTTCTCTCTGTCTTCACCCTTTTTCCCAGCATTCAGTTTAGTTTTCCCTGCCTACCTCTGTTCCCCTATAGCTCTTCTGTAGGTCCAAAGCAGTTCCTTTATTCATTAATGGTAATCAAAGCATACAGAGGGAAATTCCACATCAGATGCCATCAACTGTAGTTCTTTACCCTTACACTAGAATCAGGGTCCCAAATAATATTTTCTTCAAAGTGCACTCAGCCTTGCTGGGCAGTGGTGATACATGCCTTTAATCCCAGCACTTTGGAGGCAGAGGCAGGTGGATCTCTGTGACTTTGAAGCCAACCTAATCTTCATAGAGAGTTCCAGGAAAGTCAGGGCATAGAGACCTTGTCTCAAAAAAAAAAGTATTTAGTCTGTTGTTTTTATGTTATTAGCAATGGAGGGAAGACAGAGTAATAAAAGATACACTATTGCTGGGTGGTTGCAGTGCACACTTTTAATCCCTGCACCCAATACTTGGGAGGCAAAGGTGGGTAGATCTCTGTGAGTTTGAGGTCAACCTGGTCTACAAAGTGAGTTCCAGGCTATTACACAGAGAAACCCTGTCTTGAAAAACTAAAACAAAAAAACAACAAAAAAATACACTAACTTGTTGTGGGATATTTGTACACTATGTGAAGATGTATTTTCTATGTGTGGTAGTTTGAATAGTTTAAATGTAATTGGTCCCCATAATTCCATAATCTTATAAGGAGTGTCACTGTTAGGAGGTGTGACCTTGTTGGAGGAAGAGTGTCACTTTGGGGTAGGCTTTGAGGTTTCATAGACTCGGGATACTGCCCAGTGTGTCAGTCCACTTCCTATTGCCTCTGATTCAAGATGTAAGAACTCTTAGCTCCAGCACCACATCTGCGTGCATGCTGCCATGCTCCTCGCCATGATGGACTGACTCTCTGAACTGTAAGCGAGCCACCACAATGAAATATTTTCTATTTAAGAGTTGCCATGGTCTTGGTGTCTCTTCACAGCAATAGTAAACCCTAACTAAGACACTGACAGGTGTAATAGAAAGCTGACTGGTGGCTAGAGAGGAAGTATAGGCAGGACTTCCGGGCAGAGAGAGGGAAAGTAGGAGATGAATCTAGTCTCCTGAGAGACACCAGGAGACATAGAAGAAGCAGGATAGCAATATGTGACAGAACATAGATGAATAGAAATGGTCTTATTTAAGTTATAAGAGGTAGTTAGGAACAAGCCTAAGTTAAAGCCAAACTTTCATAATTAGTAATGAGTCTCTATGTCATTATTTGGAAGCAAACTGATGGGACAGAAATAGACTCATTACAAACTGTGCCCACAGCCGGGTGGTGGCGGCACACGCCTTTAATCCCAGCACTCGGGAAGCAGAGGCAGGCGGATCTCTGTGAGTTTGAGGCCAGCTTGGTGTAAAGGAATGTTTTCCAGCCTCTCTTGGAACTAGGGGTGACTATGGGAATAAATTCTGACCAATAGGTGCAGAGTTGATGGTTGGTATGTTTAGGATGTGACCCTGTGGGTAATCAGCTGGCTCTTTCTTGCAGACTAAACTTTGGATGTCATGATTGGTTCTAGAGCAAGAAGCCACTTTGTGTCATTTAGACAGATGCCTGGAACCAGAGAACCTAAAAGATCTGGAGACCCTGATGGTCAGAGAATGGCTACTCACTCCAAGCTAGCTGAACCTTCAGCCTTGCTTTCCATAAAGTCCCAGTTACATAATTTTGGGGGGTAGGATTTTCTTTTTTGACACCTCAACAGCCCAAGCCTGTGTGGCACACAGAGGGAACCTGTTTGACCTCTGGGTGGAGTGAGAACAAGGGACTCAGGAGTCAGAAGGGTGCCACCTCCCCCACCCCCAATGGAGCCTGCAGGCTCCTCCTCTGACTGTCTCCCTCCTGGGATGGAGTCCTGGATGTGCAGTCCCCTGTCCCTCAGGCTTTTGAGGGGCAGTGTTTTCCAAGAGGTACCGCTATGCTCTCTATCTCCCTTTCCTTCTAGAATGGTCCAGACTAGCCCCAGGCATGTCCAGGACTGGGTAGAGCCATATTCATCTTTCCTTCTTAGTGTCCTCTTGGCGTCCTTGTTTCCCCAGGAGGGTTAGTGGAACCCTCTCTGCTTGCCTGGTCATGAGTTGAATTCCCCCCACCTGTCCTGTAGGCAGGGGCAAAGGTGGGGAAAAGACAGACAAGAGTCTGCACAAAGCAGGAAGACAGTGCCGTGCACACGGAATGCCAGTCAGGACGTTCACGATCCCACCTACGCAGTGGGTATAGCAAGTAGCAGGCCCAGAGGCTGCAAAGGCTGGGCAGGGAACATTCGGAAAGTTCTAGAAAGACAGACCTCCAGCCTCAACCCTCTCCACCGTGCAATTTCTAAAGTTTCCAGATAGAAGGGAACCTGAGGACCCTGCTTGGATTTTCTGTCCCAATCCCTACAGCCTTGACTCCCAGGCCTGCCCAATAAGGCTGGGCTTGGGATGAGGAGGGGACTGGGGTTAGTAGGTGGCCCCACTCAGTGGATCTTTCTTCCCCAGTCATTAGCAGCTAGTGGGATGCGCTTTCCAGGAGAAATCTGGTACACATGGTGACCTTGTACCAATACTACACTTTCCCCGGCCTCAGTTTCCTTTCCAAGCACTGACTTGGTGGGGGCGTGGCTCTCCTTAGTTGAGGGGGAGCCTGGAGGAGATGGGGTGCGGGGGTGGGAGGCGGGCCCCACTGGTCACAGCGAGCTGCCCAGGCGCAAGCACCGCGGGCGCTCAGAGCTGGTGGCTCTGCTCCAGCGGTTCCTAAACCTGAGTGGTGCCTGCAGGGAGCGCAGCGTCAGGCACCTCCTGGCCCGGGACATAGGTGACCTATCCGGCCCCCCCGGCCTCCAGAGACCCGGGCGGAAGACGTCTGGGACCCCGCCCGGTCCCTCCCGCGGGCAGGCGGGGCGGCCCCACATCGGACTCCTCCCCCGCAGCCCGGCAGGGATCAGTCGCGGCGCGCGGTTCCGCAGGTGGCAGCTATGGTCCAGTCCTGAGCGCCCCGCCATGGCCGGCGCCCCCAGCCTGCTGCGCCTGGCGCTCCTGCTGCTCGGGGCGGTGGGCAGGGCCGGTCCCCGCCCCCAGGTGAGCCCCCGGGACCGGCGAAAAACGGGAGGGGGATGCTGCGGTGTTCTGCGGGTGCTGGGGCTAGCGGAGGGGCCCTTGGACTTGAGCGAAACTCCAGGACCCCAGACAGGGGAAGTACAAGGTTGAAGGGAGAAAGGGACTAAGGAGTTGGGAGGCCCAGGTGGGGAATGGAGACCAGGTGACTACGCTTGTCCTGACAAGACGCCCCACTTCTGGGCCACAGCTCCTCCGCCAGGGCACCAGCTGCCCCGCGGTTGCCTTGCTCTGACTTCTGCGATGCATCTTTGTCCTTCTTAACCACTTTTCCAACTCCTTTTTCCAAAACCCGCCAGCCCCCTGCCTTCCTTCTGTGCCCAGGATCCCTGTGGTGCCTCCCCCTACACTCGGGTTCTCTGTTCTCTTGTGTGTGGGGTGCCCAGGAATCTCTGGAGGGCTGAAAAGGCCTGGTTGTGGAAACCTAGCTCCTTCCCCCCCCCCATTCTTGGCCCCTTGTTACAGTCTTTGACTCATAGCCCCAGGGACCCTGCCAGTGGCAGCTTGTTGTCCTTCCTGATGACCTCCCAGGTGGCAGTGGATTGCCACCCCCACCCCAGCCTCTGCAGCAAGCATGCAGCAGGTTCCCTGCTCCTTCTGAATCAACCAGGCTAATCCACTAACACCCATTCCAGTCCCTCTTTGATTACTAACCCACCAGAAAGCATACTGGGACATATAGGAACATCCTACCTCTTTGGTGTCCCCAAAGAATAGGTTGCAGTTGGACTCTTGAGGATTCTTCTTCGACTCTTTCTCTGTCCTGCCTGTGTGTCCTGCCCCAGGCACTTGCCCTGCCCTGGGCATGATGGTCAGCTGCTTGAGGGGAGGGGGGCTGTTCAAAAGTGCCAGGACACCTCAGAGCAGAAGAGGTCCAGGCCTGTGCAGTGTCCATCATCTCCTGTGTCCACAGCCAGACCTAAAGGACTGAAACCTTTGGGGAGTGGGCCTGCATAGGCTTGAACTTGGTCTGAAATGGGAGAGGGGCAAACTTTACCCTGGCTGAGAATCCAGTTGTTAGCAGATGTGCCTTCCCAGGAAGATGCCAGCACTGTTTCAGCCCTCAAGTCCCTTTCCAGCTGAATCCTCTCCCTTCCTCCCCCTGTTCTCCAGGGCCAGCTAATCCCAAGAGACACCTTCCCCAGGCCCTGGCACTGTCTTCACGGTTCCCCCACAAGCCATGGCTTTCCTGGTGACATTGGGATCTTTCCAGTGCCACAACTGCAGATCCACTGCTGAGTTCCCTCTTGGGAGCCTGGAAAGTGGGGGAGCTTCCTGCTCCAAGGCTGCTGCAGGCCAACTTTGAAGATCAGGTTGGGGATAAGGGAGCAGAGAGGGCCAAACTTGGGCCCTGCTCGTCTTCTCCCCTAAACCCCCTTGCCCAGAAGTGTTAGGCTCCCTGAACCTCCTTACATCGTGTTACTCTGCAGCCCTGGGATCATAACAGCACCTGAGTGGCAGAAAAATCAGGCAGCCAGCGAAGAGGCATGCTGGTGCTTTGGATGGGGTACCCTTGCTATGGGGGCACTGACATCTCCCACTGCAGCAGAGGTCTGTGTGGCAGGCAGCTTTGAGGTTAGGTTGCAATCATTCCGACAGGACCTCATGAACACACAGGAGACTTGAAAGGAAACCTTGTGGTTTACTTTCTGTCGGTGAGGTCAGCAAGATTAGAATGTCTCCCTTCATGTCACTCATGGTGTGATGAGTGCTTAGAAACAGGGGTTCCCTAGGCAATGTGGTCCAGCAGCTTAGTGAACAGGGAAACAAAGCTCGCAGGCCCCAGCTCTTGGCTCACACCTTCCTCCTGTGGGGGGCAGGAAGGATGAGGGAGCAGGTCTGGCGAGGCCAGAAGTTACACTTCCTTGCAAGATGAGGGATGGCTGACCTGAGTTCTGAAAAATGTGACCTAGGCTACTTGAGCATGGTTTCTGGGAAGGACCACTCCTCTTCCTTGTTCCTTTCTACCCACGGACCCTCCACAGGGGAGCTGGGCTACCGAAAAGATAGGCAGAACTTTGACACTTGAAGTTCCAACCAGATGGAACTGGGTTCTGGTGTCAGCCCTAATCTTAGCTCTTCAGCAGGACCCTTGATGATCCCAAACCCCAGTTTTCTTACCAGTAAAACAGGGACCGCAGGATCTGTTATTGGGGGGATGGAGGGACACGAGGGGAGTAAAGCATTGACTGGGTCCTGAAATGGCAGCTTGAGGCCTCTGGGAGAGCTGTCCTTTGGAACCTGGTGTGTCCCCAGGCTGCAGAATAGAGCCTGGAGCAGGATTGTTGGAAGCCCCTGGCCTCTGCGCTCCAGCAAAGGGCAGTGGAGGCTGAGGCTATGGCTTGGTCTGGTGGACTTTGTCCCTGGTTGGGCTTCCTTCCAGACAGGGACCCAGCATAGGGCTGGCCAGGAGCAGCCAAGAAACCACAACACATCCTGTCCTCCAGTGCCTGGGTGCAGAGGAAAAACAGGTCCTTCATTTACTGCACCTGTACTTTGGCGAATTTCTCTCTCTCTCTCTCTCTCTCTCTCTCTCTCTCTCTCTCTGTGTGTGTGTGTGTGTGTGTGTGTGAGAGAGAGAGAGAGAGAGAGAGAGAGAGAGAGAGAGAGAGAGAGAGATGCATATGAGGTAGAGATGGATTGGGAGATAGGTATGCAAGGTGTACAAGCCCGTTTCTCAGTATGTTTGTTCGGGACAGCCTGGATGAGAGTCACCATATATACAGCAACACATCTGTGTCAGAGAGAGAGAGAGAGAGAGAGAGAGAGAGAGAGAGAGAGAGAGAGTATCCTGCCTGTTATACTGTGCTTTGGGGAGGGTATGGGACTGCTAAGCCAGCCTGATGAGTGAATGGGATCTTCTGATGTGTGTCCATGTAGGACAGAGGTACTGAGCTTGTGTCAGTGTTTATGTGTGTGATTGCATGGGTCAGATGTGTGTGCGTGTGTGTTGGTCAGTGTTTCAGCACGTGCCTGTGCGCCTGGCAGTCTGTGTTTAATGTTGTGGGGATAGAAGACTCAGTGTCAGGGTCTTAGAGCTGGGAACATCCCTGAGGGTTTGCAGGGTATTGGCGTGTGACAGTGTATCTCTGAGAAGGTACCTGAGTCTGAGAGACGATGCCTGTAGGTTGCCTTGCCCTGCCGCTCTGCTCAGCTACCTCAGGAAGGACCTTAAGAGAACAAAACATGGACACAAAAATATAGGGCTCAGCAAATGGAAGTGAGATCCAGACTCTGGGAGGGCTCCAGAAGTAAGTGTGTTGTCCCAGGAGGAAATGGCAGAGAATCTGCAGGGCTAAACCTTGGGGGCTCTAGCCCTCTTTGCTCCTTCTGAGGGGCCCCACCTCTCTCCTTCCTCTCTTCCTCCCTCTTCAGTGGTTAGGTGAGACTGAGCTCTCTTTTCTCCTACACCTCAACCTAAATGGTTCCCAGAAAAGGAGAAGCCCTGGTGCACACGCTCATGCCGAGCCTGCTGTGGGTGCCCTGTGCCAGGGTGCAGGCTGTGGACGGAGCAGATGGTGAGCACCGTCCGCAGGCTCTGAGCTCCTTGGTGTTCCATTCTGCATCTCTTGCTACTTCTCCTAGGGACATCCCCTCCTGACTGTCCCTTCCACCTGGGCATCAATCCACTTTTTTCCCCCAAGTACTCCAGAAGTGCTGGTCCTTGGAAATACTAGCCTGTCCTGGCCCCTGAGGCTCCCGACCTGTTGTCCTAAGCAGCATCTCTGCCCTGGGACAGCCATGTTAATTTTCCCCTTCTGGGAGTTTACTGAATTTATAAGGAAGACCCCCAGATTCAGGAAGCCAGGTTTGGGGTTCCAGCCTGTCTTCTAAACAGTGGAATCCTCACGACCAGCCTCTTCCATGTGCCAGGGGCCACTGTCAACAGCAGCTTAATTGTCACGGCCCTTGAGACATGGATTCTTGTTGCTCCTTTTCACACAGGCAAGCTGAGCTAGAAGCTTAAATATGTGCAGGGTCACAGACCTAAATTATGGGAGAGCTGGAGGACCAAGTACAGATCTGACCCCCCAAACTAGGGCTACTCACTGTCTACTGTCCGCTTTGTCCCCTGGACTCCAGGGCCTGTTGCACCCAGTGGCTCCAGACTCAACCAGGCTTATCCCAGATCCTATCTCGGCTACCATTCTCTATGCCCAGGAATTGCCCTGGACATCTCTGTGGGCTTGCATGTGTACATGTATGTGTGTTCATGTGAGGAGGTATATTAGCTGTGGCCAAGCACGCCTTCATGCATGTGTGCATGTGTGTGGAGGGCAGAGGTCACACCTGATCTCTGGAGCCATACACCTTTTTGTTTATTTTGTTTTGCTTCTGGGGTGGTGGGTTCTGTCTCTGAGACCTGATTATCACTGTCTCTGAGCTTGATTATTATGCTAAGCAGTGGCCCTCAGGGATCCTCCAATCCCCACCTTCCAAGCTCTAGGATTAAAAGTATGTGCCACTGTACCCAGTTTCCACCTGGGTTCTCTATGTGGGATTTAAACGTCCATGGGTTTGCAGGATACACTCTATAGACTGGGCCACCTCCCCAGCCCATTTACCTCTACACCTTCATTCCTACTACGCCTTCCTGTCGAAATGCCCATCTTCCTGTCGAAATGCCCATCTTCCTGTTGAAATGCCCATCATCTTCCTGTTGAAATGCCCATCATCTTCCTGTTGAAATGCCCATCTTCCTGTTGAAATGCCCATCATCTTCCTGTTGAAATGCCCATCTTCCTGTTGAAATGCCCATCTTCCTGTTGAAATGCCCATCTCCTGTTGAAATAGCCATCTTCCTGTTGAAATGCCCATCATCTTCCTGTTGAAATGCCCATCTTCCTGTTGAAATGCCCATCTTCCTTGCTAGTCCAGCCTTCATTTTCCTTTCCTGTACCTCTTAGCCCCTAGATGACCTCTCAGGTCAACACTGAGACCTGGCCTGACCACTCCCTGAAGTCTTACACCCACGGCCTTCTTACCTCATTTGTCCTGCAAAGCATTCAGCCCCAGCCTCAGTCAGCCTGAGGACTCTCAGGACAGGGTCTGCCCACTGTCTACTCTGTACCCCACTGTCTACAATGGACACTCTATGACTTCGGGCGGTGTTGCATGAGTAATAAAAGTTCAGATACAGATGTTGACATTCAACCTGAAGACCAGAAAAGCAAAGCAGCTAGCCACTGACTCTTACCTCGACTTCAGTCCTAAAATGGCGGTCCAGCCTCCAGGAATCTCAGAATGAGACTGAGAGTTGTCTCCTCCCGTTTTATAATCCTCTCTAGTGCTGGGATTAAGGGCGTGCATCACTACTGCCCGGTTTTCTATGGCAAACTAGTGTGGCTACTGGGATTAACAGTGTGTCTCATCACTGCCTGGTCTGTAAGTCTGGCTAGTATAGTATGGCTGTTTTACTTTTCTGATCTTCAGGCAAGCTTTATTTATTAAAACACAAATGAAATGCCACTATGGGGGCGGAGCGGGGCGGGGTAGAATCAAAGTCCTGTCCTAACAGAGCCCCGGTCTAAAGTTAAGTTTTATGTCTTCGCTCTATTCCTAATCATTGTCCAAGTCAAAGCCTCTTTGCAGCTCTCATGGCGGCTGGCCATCAAGGTCCTGTTTCCATCCTCCCACCCTTCCTCTCCACTGGGAGATGCTGGCTTCTTGGGTCTTCTCTCACTCCCTGGTGAGACACACCTGCTGCCCCAGTTCCCAGCAATGACCCTGCTTTCTGCCACTGCTCCTACTAAGAGCAGACGTGGGATTCCTCCCCTTGTTGCTGCCTGCCCTCACCTGCGCCACTGCATTCAGTTCAATGAGAACAGAGGAGGAGGGAAATAGGAAAGGCCGTGGGGGAGGTGGCCCCAGTCCGCCGTGATTTAGTCCAGTGACTCTGCCGCCCCTCAGCAGTGGCTTCAGTCACAAACCACCTTTGCTGTTGGCACATTCGATTTCCTCCTTTTCTTTTTATTCTCCAAACAAATGCTGCTGACCTTTGCTCCTAGAAGAACGTGTCCTTCAGGGCAGGCTCACCAGCACACTTCCTCCAGAGATGTTGGTGGCATTCAAAGCGAGCTTGACCCCCTCTTGTTTCTGGAACTTTCCGTGTCACTAGGAACAAGCACATGTCACTGTGTGTTGTTCTGTGGTGATGTCATAGGAACTAGGACTCTGCTCAAACCAGGGCAAGCTTACCCAGACATCAGATCTGTTGTGTGTGTGTGTTGGGGGTTTGGGGGTGGGGGTGGAGTAGAAGTGGAGGTACACTGGAACTTTGGGGGTCAGGCACCTGAAAATCAGCCATTTCATGTCAGCACCTGTGTGCATCTTGTGGTTTCAAAAAAGTAAACTTCTGGTCTGGAGAGATGGCTCATTGGGTGTTTCCTGGCAAGTCTGACAATGAGTTCAGTCCCCAGAACCCCATGTGGTTGGAAGGAGAGAACCAACTCCCACAGGCTGCCCTCTTAGCCCCACATCCACAATGCACACTGTGGCAACACGTGTGCTCTTTGTGTGCACCCATACACATGCATGTACTCATATGCAAATTTGATTGTGTATAAATCCTAGCTTTAATGCAAGGGGCTTTTTGTTCATCTTGACATCTATCACTTCTAAATGGGTAATATTTATAATCTGTAAGGCTGTTTGTGAAAAAATATTAAAAGGCACTTCAGCTCAAGGCTGGCTAAAGGAGGCACTCAGAAATATGCAGGGCGGGAGGGTGAAATATGCAGGGTGGGGGGAGCATGCTCAGTGGAGAGGGTATGTTGGAGCTCAAAAACCAGTGCTGTTGAACTTATTTAGGCTCAATCCCTCTGTCGCAGGCAGGAGGACATCTCCCAGTGCAGGCACAACTTCAGTGTTCTGGACCTTTCTGTCTTCACCCTTCCCTTAGGACCCCTTATTCTCCTGAGGCTTAGAAGTCAGGCTGCATATCAGATCTGCATTGTGTTAGACACTGGGGCATGGGAGGGTCTGTGGCCCTCCTCCTGCTGGCCGCGGTTGAGTCCGGCAGGGGGAGTGGGTGATAATTCTGCCTCTTTATAAGCCCTCAGAGTGGCCACATCCTGCATCCTCAGGTGTCCTGCATTCCTGGGTGTTGCAGATTAACCACTGAGCTAGGTGGCTCTGTGTACCAGCCTTAGCTCTGCTTCCCGAGATGCTGTGTGCCTTTGATGGAGTCTTCTCTTGACTCTCCTAGAATGGTCGGAAGTAAGACAGCTCCCGCGTGGCCAAACACCAGGAGAGGAGGAGCCCCGGGCTGTGATGCAGCCCTGTCCCTCAGGAAGTCTCTCCTTGCTGAGGGTAGATGAAGGGCAGATGGGACCACGAATGAGTCACAGTCTCCCTCTGCACTCTCCTTCACCCCACCTCCTTAAGCATCAATCCTTTAGACACTTGCTGGGGACTTCTACACGTCAGCCTTGCAAGGTCTCCTGGGTGGGATAACCACACCAAAAGGTCCTGCCTGGATCCTCAAAGTGGCAGTCACCGGTGGGCTTGGGTCCCCTGGAGATTAAGAAACCAAGAGACTGGGAGGAGGCGAGTAGGATGGGAAGGGGCTGCTGAAGCCACGGGGCCCCCATTTCTGCTTCCCCTCTTAGGGCGCCACTGTGTCCCTCTCGGAGACAGTGCAGAAATGGCGGGAGTATCGACGCCAGTGCCAGCGATTCCTCACTGAAGCACCACCTCTGGCCACGGGTGAGTCCGGGCGAGCCCTCACGCCTGTACCCTGCACTCTGCATGGCTTTGATGATCTAGTCCATAGCTGGTGTCCCTTGTCTCTCTCTAATGCTGTCTGCTTGGGCCTCTCTCCTGGTGACCACACTGCATCTTCAATGAAGTGCCTTCCTGCCCCCTTCCCACCAGGTTTCCTGCAGGCAGCCTTGTGGGTACTATTTTCTTGCTGTCTTTTACCTCTCGAGCAGGGACCCCACTTTCCATTCTGTGTTCTCCTCTGACCCCCCTTAACTGTATATATAGATTGAAAGCCCAATGAACACATTTATTCAAACAAATCTTTGTTTTCTGAGACAAGATCTCATGTAGCCCAGCTAACTTCCAATTTACTGTGTAGCCCTGAATGCCTTTTAACTCCTTAGCTCCCGCCTCTACTTCCCAAGCATCGGCATTCCCTGCCTGTGAACCACTACATCTGGCTTATGCCATGCTGAGGACTGAACCCAGGGCCTTATGTGTGTTAGACACGCATTCTGCCTACTGAGCCAGCAGGAGTAAATCTTTTGGGGAGTTGCTAGGGTGGTTTAAATATAGTTGGAACCAGCTGGACTTGGGTTCAAATCCTGATCATCACAGCAACCTGGGGAAGGTTTCCCTCCCATCTGTGAAGAACAGCTCAAAAATGGCTTATGGGAGATGTCTGTTGAGCCCTTACTGTAGTCCTTCTTCTACTTAGCACAGTGTAACAAAGCTCTGTGGACCAGGGGATGCCTGCATTCCACCAAGGAGGACATAGAGTTGTTAAGGAACTTGCTTAAGGTCCTGCCCCTGACGAGTAACAGGGTCCTTCCTTGGTCCCTGCCCCATGGAGACAGGGTTCAGCATCCAGTGAGCCCTGTGGGGAGAGTGCTCCTCATCTAGTGAGCCCTGTGGGGAGAGTGCTCCTCATCCGGTGAGCCCTGTGGGGAGAGTGCTCAGCGCTTAGTGATCGCTTAGCACAAGTTGGGGGAGCACCTTCCCATGGTTGGGGAGAAGGTAGGAAGGAAGAAGAGGTGACAGCCTGGGACTCAAGGACTGCTCTCCCACCTCTACAGGCCTCTTCTGCAACCGAACCTTTGATGACTATGCCTGCTGGCCAGATGGGCCCCCAGGTTCCTTTGTGAATGTCAGCTGCCCCTGGTACCTGCCCTGGGCCAGCAGTGGTGAGTGTCCCCTTCCCTGTCCCCAGGGCTCTGGGGCAGGATGGGACATGGTCTCCCTTCCTCTGGGACCCAGCTCCTGCAGCCCAGAGTGTCCTCAGGCCCCGTGGAGGGTGGCCTTTGATAGTGGTTGGATACCCAACAGTGGCAGGTCTCAGAACTGCCTGGTGTCCTATATCTGATGCTTGTGCAGGCAGGGGTGGGGTACAGCTTAAGACAGAAATGAGACCCTTCTGACCTAGTGGTCAGCAAAGGAGCCAGGAGGGAGGAACGGATTATGGGGGATAGGAAGAAGATACCCTAGGGTGTGTGTGTGTGTGTGTGTGTGTGTGTGTGTGTGTGTGTATGTGTGTGTCCTAGAGTTGACACCTCGGCTCTTTCTGACTCTTTTAAAGGTTTATGGGCAGCAGTACTCAAGGGCATGGTGGGCTGGCCCCTCAGACCTTGTCCGGCCCACTGCTGCCTCCAGGGGAGACTACACTGGGAAAAGTATGACCTGGTGGGATTCTCTTCCCATAGAGCCATCCAGAGGGCCAGGGAGCCCTTGACTGCAGTGCTAATTTACATGCCTATTGCTCCATCCCAGTTCCCATGCTAAGGGTCTGTGGGACATAATGGGGACAAGCATTATTGCTGCAAGAATTTGCAGTCATGTGTGTGTGTGTGTGTGTGTGTGTGTGTGTGTTCATTTGTGTGGAGGTGCATGTTTATGCACAAGCGTGGGGTCTACGAGTACTGTCCTCCATGTAGAGACTGGAGGTCAACCTCGGGTTGCCCTCGCAGACTGTCTTCCTTGTTAACACATCCTGGGGAATCTGCCAGCCTCAGTGTCCCCAGCACTGAGTTCACGGGCACGTGCTAGCACACCCTACTTCTTCCATGGATTCTGTGGGACTCGGCTGAGGTCCTCACGTCACATGGCAAGTACTTTACAGACTGAACCATTTGCCCAGCCCAGCAAAAAGAGATCTCATAAGGTAATGATGGCCAGTACTTAGCGAATACCCTTCCGTCCTGGACAAACTGCTGCCTAGGGGTTGTGCTTGCCTAGATGAGGAAATTGGGGTCTGGAGAGATTTAAGTCTCTTGTCCCAAATGAAGTGGTGACTGCTGGAATCCTGAGAACCTAGTCCTTTTCTCGGCCACTGTCCTCAGCAGAAACCAGCCTGAGAGCAAGCATAGGAATGAGGTCAGGCTTATGGAAAGGGGTCTTCTTGGAGGAGGTGGCCTGGAGGGACAGACATGAACGTCTCCTTAGCATGAAGTACAGTCTGATGGAGCTTAGGCTGGTCTTCTAGAGAAGCTCCACCCATCTCTCCTGGGGCCACTCTAGACAAACCAGGACCTGAAAAAGGCAGGCTCCAAATGGATCAGCCACCCTTCACTCAGAATTCCTCCACACACGTTGCCTGTTTACAGGCAAGACACTCATTCAATCCTGCCCATAACTCTTGGAGGCAATGAATCCCATTTTCCCTCCCATTGACGAGGAAGCTGAAGCCCAGAGATATGGCATGGCTTTTCCAAGACTCACAGCTAGCTTGGCTTAGCAGACCTGGGCATCAGTACAGGAGGTTGGGTTAGTCTCTGCATTTCATTGTTTAATTGTTGAGCCAGGCTTCCTGGGCAGTGGCTGCATGTGCATGCCGCCCTGGGTCTGGAGGCAGGTGAATGGCCTGAAAGACCTCCATCCACTGGATACACATTAGTAAGGGCAAAGCGATCCTGCCCTTTCCCTCAGAGACATGCAAGCCCCGTGGCTCTGCTTGTTGACCACTCCAGGGGCTGTGTGGTCAGGAGCAATTCCTAGACCTCTCTGTGTTCTGGTCTGTTTGCTCATTTGGGAGCTGGGATGGAGCCAAGTGATGTGGATGGAAGAGGATTGGAGATCCTTGGGGGGAAAAACAAGTCCATTCATTTTTTTCTACCCGCCTTCGGCCCCTTGGCAACTTCCTGCACGGCACACACGTTCGTTGCCTCGAAGATTTGGGACCTCTGCTTGGGCATCCTGGCTGAGCCCCTAGGCCCCGGGGAGCCAGGCGTGGGACAGAGCCTATCACTCAGCACTAAGCGCCCCCAGCTCTGCCTGCGCTTGCGGCTCCATCCATCACCTTTAATTTTATTTGAGCAGGAAATAGGTCCTGGTGGTGCCCGTTTATGAGCGAACACGGTTTTATTGCTTTCTCCATGAAGATAACGGCTTCTGCACAGGCCCCCTGCCAGCCACCTTCCCTCCCTTCTCGCCAGGCTAATTTACTCCCCCCTCCTTTGTTTTTTTTTTTTTTTTTGGACACCTAGATCACCAGCTCTGCCTCCCCTCTCCTGAGCTGGGGACCCACAGAGACACCCACTGGACTCACACAGTGCAATCACCATACTGGAGGGGCTCCCTAACCCCACCCAGGGCTGTGGGGAATGAGGAAGGGGGCACCTCTGGAGCCTTCTTAGCCTGTCTCAGGGAGCAGCTGGCGTCGATGCCTCACAGCGTGAGCTGGGGGCAGGGAGATGACAGGCAGGCACTGTCTCTAGCGGGTACTCTAGAAAGCATGCCCAGTCGGGAAATATGAAGGGACTGGAATAGACAGAGCTCAGCATCCCCAAAGGCCTGAGAAAGGAATAGGCTTGGGGCCAGAGGTCCCCACCATGACTGGAGTTAGGGTAAAGAGGCCACCAGCAGGGTGCCCACAGAGGGGTGAAGCTATGGCCAGAGCCCCAGATGCCATCAGGGCAGGGATGAGAGAGAAATGCCCAGATTCTTTTTCTCTCATCCTGGTGTTTTCTGCCGGTGTCTCCTGTTGACCAAACCCAGAATGGAGGGCAGGAATTGTGTGGTACAACACGGAGGGAGTCAGCCTTCTGGGGTTCAGAGTGAGGCAGAGGAGTGGGTGGCCTCATGAAGAATTCAAACCAATGGCCATAGCCGAGCTAAGTCCTTATCAGGAGCTAGGGCACACTTGTGTGACATACGCAGGGGAATTGCATGGAGTTGGAGGGGTCAGCTTTATAGCCCAAGCAGAGACAGGTAGGGGGAATCAGAGATGTCCTTTTCCTGGTCTGTGACATTGGGACCAGGCTGGGAGAACAGGCATAGGCAGAAGGAAGGAGGGCTGATGCTCAGGGGGCACCTTGGACATGGGTCCAAGATCCCAGGCTTCAGAGGTACACAGGATCTCTTCAAGGCCGTGCAGTCTGACCCTTGTCATTGTAGCTTCGGGGCTCCAGAGGGTGTAGAAAGGGCAGAGATAGAGGGGTAGTGAGAGGACAAGGGTGAGAGGAAGAGTCTTGTCCACACGGGATAAGAAGGGTGAGTCTTCGTCGGCGAGGCCTTCCAGCCTCTTGGCTGTGTTGGGGCCTTTGGGCAGCCCCATTCACTCCCGCAGGGACCCATGCCTTCCACATCATCCCAACCTCATTAGACACCCCTCTCCAGGTTCCTACCTGTTTGTTAGCTTAGTTCTAATTATATGAGGGCCATAAAATGCTTTTAAAATAGGCTATCACTCACAATTCTTAGAAACTCTTGACAGGTCGCCTCCCCTGAGTAATGCTGAGCCTGGGAGCTTTGAGAGCAAGCCAGGGTTACCAAGGGGAGACTGAGGCCCAAGTTGGGTCTCACAGGAGCTCTGGCTTTGCAACGCTGGGGGAGGTAGCAAGGTCTCTGCTGTGAGTTTGTGTCGAAGGGCTACTGTGCAGCAGGCAGTTCCTGCATATTCTCCTAGGAAGCATTCCCATTCTACAGATGAGGAAGCAGAGATCCGGGGAAATGATGTAATTCTCCCGAAGTGCCATAGCTGATTAAGAGTGGAACCAGGTTTTGCAATTGGGTCTAGACTTCTGAACCTGGCCTCTTGTTAAGCCCCGATGCTTCAAGTTTCTCTCTACCCTCACCCAGAGCTGGCCCCTGTCTTTGACCCTGCCCCATCCTGTCACATTTGGGAGGGATACCAGACCCTCAGCATCTCCATCTGCAAAATGGGGGCCCCCTGGCCCTTGCCAGCCACCTCTGTTGCCAGGGTGCAGGAGCTAATAGATTCATGAGCGGCTCTCCACCACTTTGAGTGCCCGCCGTCCACGTGGAAGGGTGGCTGTTAGCTTGATTACAGACGCCGTGGCAGCTTCCGGGAGGCGAAGTGTTTAATTGGGGGTTTTATTTCCAGCACCAGGGGCTGACTTAATGAAATATGCCTGGGCCTCCTGGCATGTGGCCGCCTGGTTGTCTCCTCGTATTGACTAGACCAAGCCAAGCCCATGGCTGTGATTGGCCAGCTTCTCACAGGCCAGATAAAGCTGGACTGATAAGCAGGGCTTTGCCCAGACCACCCACCTCCAGCCAAGAAGGGCATTTGGGGACCATGGGCTCAGCCAGTATCCAGCCGCAGCTTTTAATATTTGATGTTAATGAAAGCTAACTGACAGATGAATTTGTAGACTGTGCTTCTCTGGGACAGAGTGATCTCTTGACGCTAAGCCAAGAAGGCACACATTGGTGCACACACTACCTTCCTGCCCCCAAGCTGGCCCTGAGCAGAGAGCCCAGAGCTATGCAGTCTGTCTGGGGGCCACAGTGGCATGTGTGAAAATTCAAACCCAGGGGAAAATGGCTCCTGGCCACGGTTGACTCTTGGCACAACTCTGGCTGCTAAGTTTTGGCTTTCGGAGGCGGAGAGCTGGGAGTTAGAACCCTATCTATGTCTCTTCCTATCTGCCTGGGCTTGAGCAGACCTCTTGGCTACTCAGAGGCTTGGTATTTTCATCTGCGAAATGGTTAACCTGGTGAGGTGCCTATGATGTTCTAAGGTGCAGGCATACAGTAGGTATTCAAAACTTGATTCTGTGAGTAAATACAGCCTTTGGAGACAACATATGCAGTGCATATAGGGAGAAAGCTTACAATTGCCTACTGTATGCACAGTATATGTAGGGCTCTGTGCCTACTATGTGAACAGGGCATGTAGGATGTGGTGCCTCCTGTGTGCACAGTGCATATAGGATGCAATGCTTCCTGTATGCACAGTGCATGTAGGGTACAGTTCCTACTGTGTGCACAGTGCATGCAGGGTACAGTGCCTATTATGTGCACAGTGCATGTAGAGTAAGTGTCTACTGAATGTTGGGGTTTATGCCAGCTGTAGGAAGAATCGTGTTGTGTTTTCTCCCTTCTTCTGGCTCCCAAGCTTCCTTCTCCCCATTCCACTCCCCACTTCCTCCCATTCAGACTGCAGAGCAGGCTCTGATACCAATGTCATTCCCACAAAGTTAGGCCCAGGTCCCCATCACCCTTCTTGGGGTATATCTACAGCCTAAGACAGGCTTTGTAATCTACCAGAAGAATGGACTCCCATTAAGGAATTTTAAGCATCCATGTAGCAGATAAGAAAACCATTTGGGAACCTGACGGTGGCCCTTCAAGATGCTAAAATGAGACCATGTACCTGCCCTCCCCTGCTTTTATATGTACCCAACCGTTTGTTAAGTCCTTAGATATGGGGCTCAACCCACTACTAACCACTAACCGAACTGCCATCAGCGGACGAGCCGCCATCAGTGGACTAGCTGCCATCAGATTCTCGGGGTTATGTTAACATCACTGAAAATGCAAGTTTCAGACTGAGGAGATGATTTAGCTGGCCAAGTGCTTGTGTGCAAGTGAGAGGCCCCGAGTTTAGATCCCCAGTGGCATGTAAAAAGCTGGGTGTGGTGGGGTGTGTCTGCACAGGGGAGGGGCTGGCTGGCCAGCTAGTCTTACCGATCAGTGAGCTCCAGGTTCAATAAAAAAAACCCAGTCCAAAAAGTCAGGCGGTTGTAGGGGAGACACCTGGCCTCCATCATCAAAGCTGATTTGCTCAGATACCATCTCTCCTGGAGGGGGACCCGCCCGAGGCTATTCATGAAGGGAAGGGAGGAAGAGGGAAAAGGGCGCTGAGTGGCAGCGCTGGTGTTAAGAATAAGGCCTGATTGGCAGGTGCATGACCGCACTGCAAGAGACTGTCACAGGACCAACAGGAAGCTCCCTGCACATCAATGGTCCAGGAGATTGGGTTTCTGTACCGAGGCTGCCCCTGGGGTGGGTGTCCCTTGAGGACACGTCCCACAGGGTGTGGCAGCCACTCTGCTATTTACACATATTAATCAGCCCCTTCCTAGTGACAATCTCTCCACCCCAACACTGACCAGCTATGGCCACTAAGGGCTGTTGGTGATTTCTGTATCCACCCCATCCTACCCCCGGCCCCTGCTCCTTTTCACACTGCCTGCCACACATAGCCCATAGCCAGTCCTTCAAATCTTTTGGTCTTTAAACTATTTTATTCTATTTATTTGCTCATTTAGGGGAGGCACGTGTCGCGGTGTTCATGTAGAGGTCAGAGGACAGCTTGTGGGAGCTGGTTCTTTCCTCTTAGCATGTGAGGCCCGCATCTCCACCAGCTGATCCACCCCGCTAATTTAAGTTAGTCTTACAGAATCTAAATCATCTGCAGTCAGTCCCTGACTTCTGCTGCCCTCCTCACTCTCCTGCGCTAATCCCACCTCCTGCAACCTCTTTGTCCCCATCCCTACCCCCATCCTGTTCCTTGGCCCTGGTGAAAGATTTAAGTTCTCCTGTAGGAAGGCAATGAGTGGGGCGTTTCCTAGATAAATAGAGCTCTCTGCTGCTCTTACATGGAGTCTCGGGCCAAAATCCACTCCTCTCCCTCATCTCCCTAGACAGGTCCACAGGTCCATAGTAGGGGCATGATGGGGACTGCCCCAGCACCCCAATAGTCAAGTGGTTGTGAAGACCACAGGTGACAGCCCGCTCCCAGCTCTGTGGAGACTGTGTTGCTTCCCTCTTGATTTCCTTTTCACCGTTCTTCTCTGGGAGCTGCATGAGGACAGGGCCTGGGTTGTTCATTGCCTTCTCTCACAGGAGCAGGGACTCAAAGAGCAGTTTCCTTCTTGGACACAGGACTAGGGGTTACATGAAGGAGCAAGCCTTGCCTCCCAGTCTGAAGGGAAAATTTTCAAGAGCAACAGTTATGATGGCACCATGAAACTTTGTGCTCCTTTTAGAGGCCTTTGAGAGGAAGTCTGAATCTCCTCAGACTGGAGCTCCCTGATGGCAGGCCACGTCTCCTCAGACTGGAGCTCCCTGATGGACAGGCCACATCTCCTCAGACTGGAGCTCCCTGATGGCAGGCCACGTCTCCTCAGACTGGAGCTCCCTGATGGCAGGCCACGTCTCCTCAGACTGGAGCTCCCTGATGGCAGGCCACGTCTCTTCATACTGGGGCTCCCTGAGGGACAGGCCACGTCTCCTCAGACTGGAGCTCCCTGATGGCAGGCCACGTCTCCTCAGACTGGAGCTCCCTGATGGCAGGCCACGTCTCCTCAGACTGGAGCTCCCTGATGGCAGGCCACGTCTCTTCAGATTGGGGCTCCCTGATGGCAGGCCATGTCTCCTCAGACTGGAGCTTCCTGAGGACAGGTCACGTCTCCTCAGACTGGAGCTCCCTGATGGCAAGCCATGTCTCTTCATATTGGGGCTCCCTGAGGGACAGGCCACGTCTCCTCAGATTGGGGCTCCCTGAGGACAGGCCACATCTCCTCAGATTGGGGCTCCCTAAGGTAGAGGTTGCTTTAATTCTGTTCTTATAAATTCAGTACCAGCTTTGCTCTTAGGGCTGTCTGTCCCGCAAAAAGAATGCAGGAGGGTGAAGGACTAAGTCTGGAATATCAGAAATCATAGAGGGTGATTATGATTGGCAGAGTCCCTTCTGCTCGGCATCAGACCTTGTCAATACTGTGATTTGAGGCTGGGGAATAAGACATAGATCCAAACTAGATTTATCTTGTCTAAAAACTATGGATTCACTCAACTGTGTCCCTGGGGGCTAAGAGGCACAGCTGAGGGTGACTGGGTGATCCTTGCTGTGCAATCTCTTGTCATGTACCTGGACCATCATGGTGCATGTGTGTGTGCATGCCTGCATGCATATGCTTTGTGTGTGCGTGTGTGTGAACACAGAGGTGTGCCTGTTACTAACTAAGGGTCAGCTCTAATGGAGCAGGGCCCCCACGAGAGGAAAGGATGAGGGCAACAGGTGGGTGGACTGCTCATTTCTAGGCTGAGCGTCAGCTGCCACGTCTCCCTCCTCTAGTGCTTCAGGGCCATGTGTACCGGTTCTGCACAGCTGAGGGTCTCTGGCTGCGCAAGGACAACTCCAGCCTGCCCTGGAGGGACCTGTCGGAGTGTGAAGAGTCCAAGCGAGGGGAGAGAGTGAGCTGACGGGTTCTGAGCCTGGGAAGGGGCAGCTGGGTGTTTGCTCCATGGGCGGGGCTGGTGTTGTCACATCTGTCCCCCTGCTTCGGGTGACTCTGCACATCTGCTGTCTGGCCAAAGGTGATGTGTGCTCACCTTGGAGCCAGGTTGTAAACATCTCTGGACCACTTCCATAGGTCATTCTCTTTCTTGATTGTGGAATCTCAAGTCAGGCCCCAGGTCACCTCAGTCCCTGGACCCGGGATGAAGGTTATGGGAGAAGGAGGCTCACGGGGCATGCACACATCCTTGTGTCCGTCTGTGTACGCAGAACTCCCCTGAGGAGCAGCTACTATCATTGTACATTATCTACACTGTGGGATACGCACTTTCCTTCTCTGCCTTGGTCATTGCCTCAGCCATCCTTGTTGGCTTCAGGTAAGGAGAGCTCAAGTCTGGGAGGGAGGGGGCTGCCTTGTGCTCAGTTCCCTAGGAGAGGAATTCCAAGCCAAAGCAATGGGCAGGGAGTCGGGGAGAGGGGGTTCTGCTTTCTAGGACTTCCTGGAAAACATGAGGTTGAAAAAATAGGTTGAAACACTGTGTGTTCAGTCTAGTATCCACTATGTAACTGCATGTTCATGCCAAAAAATTACACACAAACACATGCACACACACACACACACACACACACACACACACACACACACACACACAAATTGTAACAGTGGATGATAAGATGATGGGGAATTCCAAGAAGTCACATCCATCAAGCAGATAATAATCCATATTTCAGCATGATTTTAGCAAAGTCTCAGTGGTTAGAGGTTCTACTGTCTTGGAGCTTATTAATGCCACTGGAAAGTTCTTTTTTGGGCCTTGACCCCCTGAGGAGGAGCTGGGAAGCAGCTTCCTTAATCTCTCTGGGATAACTGAGGGGAACTAAGTTTAAAGTGAGAAAAATTATGAGGGCAGAATCTTCGGGATATTGATCATCAAGAATAAGAGCATATACACAAACCGCTCTTACAGAAGACCCTGGTTCAGTCTCCAATACCCATGTTGCGCAGCTCACAACCACCTGTAATTCCAGCTCTAGGGGATCTGATGCCCTCTTCTGGACTCTGTGGGACCTGCACGCATGTGCTCACACCCTCCCAACATACACATATTTAAAACAATAAACATAAATATTTAATAAAAACATGGAAACGTGGTTTTCCTCCTCTTGTCTCTAAAGCAGCTGGTATAATAGTAGACATACCGTTAGTGTTCTGGAGATGCAATCGTTGGATGAGTATTGAGTTAGCTACTTTTATGTGCCTGAAAGATGCATGCAAGGACAGCTTCAGAGTGGAAAGATTTGTTCTGGCTGATGATTTCTTTGGTTTCTTGACTCCTATGGGATTAGGTAGAAAATTATGGCCATGAGTCTCGTGATGGGCAGGAGGCAGAGAGGGGAAGGGACTGAACATTAAGTATATTTTTCAAAGGTACCCCACCGCCCAGTGACTTCCTTCCTCCAGTTAGGCTGTACCCCCTACAGTGTTCAGCATTCCTGAAATTGTCCACCACCCAAGTTTGCACATCCCAGTCATATTTCATAGTCGAATCATGTCAAATATTCTTTCATTGTGAACCGTTTCAGAGAGTCAAAGGTATTGTGAAAATACATATAGGAATCAATGCTTAGAGCTAAGGCATGGTGAGCTGGGGAGATCACTCCGCAGTTAAAACACTTGCCACATCAATGTGAGGACCATAGTTCAGGTCCTGAGATGGCCACATAAATGCCAAGTGGGCATGGTGGCTCACCTGTAATTCCAGCCTTGGAAGAAGGCAAAGAGAGAATCGCCAGAGGAAGCTTGTTAACCAGGCTAGCCACATCAGTGAGCTCTGGGTTTGATTGAGAGCCCTTGTCTTGATGAAAAAGTTGAAAGAGCAATGGTGTAAGAGTCCCAGCATCATCTTCAGGCCTCCCTCTGTGTACACATGTGCACACAGAATCATGGGAAAACATGTACATACCTACACACACACAAAAACAATGGGAAAATAAAGATAAAAACAAAGTGTTACAAGTTGGGTGTGGTGGTGAACACCTGTAATCCCAGCACTTAGATCAGGGCAGGAGGATTGTCACAAACTCAGGGCCAGTCTGGGTTACATAACGAGTTGCAGGCTAGCCTGAGCTATAAAACAAAGCCCATCCATCAGGTCCCTGTGTCCACCCCTGAAGAACTAACCCTTGCTCGTAAGGACTTGATTCCCACTCTCTCATTACCTTGCACTCCCTTGCGAAGGGTCTGTAAGAACACACAGCGTGGCTCACTGATACTTTAAACAATATAGTGACCACATCCTGCTGCAGTTCCAAGGTGTGGGAATCCAACATTGTGATTTTGTAAGATTCTTTCTGATACAGATAGTCCTATTCCTTTGTTTGAGCTGTCCTTGTTTTCCATTATCATCACGTGGTCTGTGGCTATTTGAAGTGTTTGTTGATTTTTCTTTCCGAATTACAAGCCTTACAGCAATGGATTTCTTCTGGGGGGTCTTGCCTGTGTGTTTCCTTAGGGCATATCCCCAGAGGTGAAATTGTCACCAATAACCAACTGCCTGGTTCTTAGCATTTTGTTAGCTAGTGTTAGGTGGCCTGCCAGGTGGCTGCTGCCACTGGCGGGGAAGGTTCCTTTTGCTCTGTACCCGACCCACATTTAGTGTTTTTAGAATTAAGTGAAGTTAATCTATAAAGCATGCAAAAGAATGTGTTATGGTTTTAATTTGCTTTTCTTTGACCCCTAGAGAGGTTGTTTCTTTCATACTTTAGTCTATGAATTGCTTGTTCATTGCCTTTTATTGTTATTATTATTAGTTTATTTGGCTTGTTTTAGGCATTTATTATGTGGATATTAACCCGAGACATCTTAACCTATGCCAGTGTTTCTCATTCTCTGGTGCCTTTTATACACAGGAGCTTGGCACTTAGATGAAATGAAATTGGCCAACTATCAATTTTTATTGCTAAATAAAAATGTATCAATAGGAACTATTGATTAATGAAAGTTATTTTTATCGGTCGATAGACATTTATTAATTTTTTTCCTGAAGACTAGATTTCGTTTGCTCTCCCTCCAACGATCTTTTCTTATCTGATGGCTGCAAAGCCTCTCAGCTCCATTCCCTTCAAGAAGCTGCCGAGTCTTCTTCTGCCCTTGTGGCTCTGCAGTCCCCCTGGAATTCAGTTTGTGTCTGATGAAAATCAGGGATTTTCCCCTGTCCCTCCATATATAGGCGGCCACTGCTGTGTGCCTTTGCCGATAGTCTTGGTTTGCCACAAGGGTCCCTGGATTTGTAAGTTGATTTCCGTTGTTTACATCCTTTTCTATCAGTCTGTTTATCTATCCTGCTCCCAAACCATAAGGATTTATTATGTCTCCTAAGGATTTATTAGAAATGTAAGGTCTCAGGCCAGTAAGTAAAGGCCAAGGCTCATGGCCTGAGTTGGATCCCTGGAATCCACAGCACAAGAAAAGAACTGACTCCTCCAAATTCGTTCCCAGACCTGTGGCCACCACACAAGTGTTCTTGTGTATGTGTGGCCCAAACACATACACATACATATATACCATACATACATAAAATAAAGGAGAAATGAAAAAGAAATCCTGTCTCTCAGCTGCAGAGATGGCTCAGGGAGTTAAACATTTGATGCCCAAGTGTGGGAAGCCGAGTTTGCATCCCCAGAACCCATTGGTGGTGCGTGTTTGTGGCCTGGAGCTCCTGCAGTGACACACAAGGCAGAGATGGGAGTATCCTAGGAAGTTCCTGGGCCGGCCAGCCTGGTGTGAGGAACAGTGAAGGAGAGACCCAGTCTCAAACAAGTGTAAGGTGAGGGTTCACACAGGAGGATGTCCGCCAACCTCTGCCCGTGTACTCACACTCACACGTTCATGCACACATATGTGCAGGCATCGTACACAGAGAACTCCTCGCTCTCTTACAGCAAAGATCCCTATGTTCTGATGCCTTTTGTGTATTGATCCTTTCAAGACAGAGTCTCAATGCGGGCTGGCTTTGAACTTGATTTGTAGCGAGGCTGGCTTTGAACTCAGAATTCCCTTGCCTCCGCCTTCCAAGTGCTGGGACTACAGACGTACAAATCATGCCCAGCTGGGGGCTGTTTTGTTGAAAGAGGGTCTTGCTTTGTAGCCTAGACTTGCCTCAAACTCCTGATCCCCCTACTTCAGCCTACCCTGTGCTGGGATTACAGGAAAGGGTCACTTGATGGTTCTGTGTGACTCTCTACACTTCTCTTGACTTTTGGCTATTCTTTGTAAATTTTGTAAGTACCATGAAAAAAAGTTGGCATTTTATTACAGCTGCTCTGAATTCATTATTTAACATGGGACTGTGACAGCGGCATTTCTGTTCCTAAGTATGATGTGACTATGTATTTCCCTCTAATTTAAGACTTCTCTAATAATTTTAAGCCAATTTTATTAAGTCACCCATAATGATCTTACCCATCCTCTTGTTAGAGATATTTTCAGGAAACCAAATAGAATCTTCTGAATGGATCTTCCATTTCTTTTTATTGCATAGTGCTAGAATGTGTCAGGGAAGCAATCTTGCCGGACTCTTTAGTTGCTATGGTTCATCCATACATTGTTGTGGGGTTCCTCCGAAAATGCTTGTCTATAAGTCAGAACCAGTTCTGGTTCACCTCTTCCGTGGCCCTGTTGTAGTGGTGAGATCTCTAGGGCAATCATTAGAGGCGACAATAGCGCACATCCTTGCGGGACTGCTGGTTGTAAAGGAAATAGTTGTCAAGATCCTCTCTTAGGAATGATATTAGCTTTTGCTTGGGAGATAGCCTTTTAGTAGATGAAGTGTCCTCAGTTTGTCACACAGGGTGTGTGTGTGTGTGTGTGTGTGTGTGTGTGTGTGTGTGCATGCATGAGTGCGTGCTCACATGTTCACATGTAGATGCTCTCCGCATGGCTTACATACCAAGCATGTGGAAGCCAGGGAAAACCATTGGGCATCCTTCTCTGTCACTTTCACCTTCTCCTCCTGAGGACAGGCTCTCTCACTGAACCTGGAGCTAGGCTGGCATGGCAGGCAGCAAACCCCAGCCATCTTCTGTTCTCTATGTCCCACCCCCACCCCAGCACTGAGGTTACAGGGCCGCACACTTGATTTTCCACATGAGCGCTGGGGTCTGAACTGAGGTCCTCATGCTGCACAGCAAACACGCTGACCCACTGAGCCACCTCTGCAGGCCTGCTACACATTTTTACCTGAGGGTATACTGACATGGTACCCAATTCCTTTTGAGTTTCTACCATGTGCCCAGAGGACAGTCCAGAAGTGTCATGTCCTAAACTGATCTCCACACATGCATTGTTTTGGTTACAATGTACGTAGTGTTTTGGTTACACGTAACTGTCTGAGAGAAGGTACCCCAGCAAGGACAGAGTATGGGTAAGAAACAGGTAGTGACTGCTTGGTTGAGGGCCTCTTAGGCAGCTCTTCAGGGATTTTCAAGGTTCTGAGGAAAAAAGGCATCCTCAGAGGGAGGAAGCTGTCAACATAGTCCCAGAGAGGCATACGCGCCTGATGTGTGTGTGGGCTCACCCGGGAGCTAGTATTGTCCATCTTGCCAGGGAAGGGCCCTGCTTTCTTCCCCAGACACTTGCACTGCACCCGGAACTACATCCACCTGAACCTGTTCGCATCCTTCATCCTCCGAGCGCTGTCCGTCTTCATCAAGGATGCCGCCCTCAAGTGGATGTATAGCACGGCTGCCCAGCAGCACCAGTGGGATGGGCTCCTCTCTTATCAGGTGTGTGGTGTGGCCTGGGGAGCCTGGGGAAGGGGGGGGACATTGGTGAAGGGGTCCACTGTGGAAGCCTGGGATGGGTGAGAACAGAAGTAGTCCAGATTTGCCCCCAGGAAGTTCCTGTATGATGGGAGAGGCAGTCCATAATGAGGAGTCCCTAGTGCTGTGGGAGAGGCAATCTACCTTGGGAAACTCCTAGTCTGATGGGAGAAGGCAGTCTGCCTGGAGATGCCTAGTTTGATGAGAAAGACAGTCCAACACACAGAGCCCCTACTCTGATAGAAGAGAAAGTCTACTGTGGGGAGCCTCTAGTCTGATGGAGGAGGCAGTCCTCCTGGAACAAGTGAATCCAAGGTAAGAGATTCTGCCCTAGGGAATTCATTTGGACACAGGTTTCTCTGGATGCAGACCCGAGTTTGCATCCAAGCCTCACATGTACTAGTTGTATATACATCCATCCACCCACAGCTTCTCCAGGGCTCAGTTCTTCCAGCATGGGGGCAATAGCAGGTGCTTTCTTCTTAGGATAGGGTGGGGGTTGATGAACTAAAGCAGAGAGTGTCTCCTGTAGCAGCCCTGGCCATATGAAAACCCTTTTATCCCATGTTAACCATGCTAGGACAGTGGCCAGGACAGGACCGTGAGGAGCATCAGGTGGGGCGTGAAGCAGGGCTGCCTTCTCCATGGGACCCTTCTCTGTCCCTAGGACTCTCTAAGCTGCCGACTGGTGTTCCTCCTCATGCAGTACTGTGTGGCGGCCAATTACTACTGGCTGCTGGTGGAGGGCGTGTACCTCTACACGCTGCTGGCCTTCTCCGTGTTCTCTGAGCAGTGCGTCTTCAAGCTGTACCTGAGCATAGGCTGGGGTAAGGCCTACTGTCGTTCACCTCACCACCTCTGTGGGTACCCACAGCAAGGGGTGGAATCCTCCCTTAAAAAAAAAACACAACTCCTTTCTTAATAGATGCTTCCACTCTCATATGACCAAATATTGCCCTACCTGACCCTTAACCCTGCCATCACACCATCAGAAGTCAGGACATTGTCCCCAGAGCGTTTCACACCCAGTGCGGGACAGCATGAGGTCCTGTGGGAGATGCCGCATCCTGGGCCTCGCAGTACGGGCTGACATAGGATGCCATTGTGAGGACGAAGGGAAGTCGGGAGGGGTGAGCAGCCGAGGAAAGCGGTAGACTGCCGATGTGCCTGGAGCCCGGCTGGAAATGTTCTAGCCAAAAAAAGTCTACTGAGAGCCATTGTGCCCTTTTTTTTTTGCTGGAACATTTCTGGTTGTGTTTCTACCTCTCACCACATGGGAGCCACGTGGAGGGTAGGAAGGACTGCAGTTGGGGTGAGGATGGGTGGGGTGGGGTGGGGTGTGTGGGTTGGAGCCCTGCAGTGTCAGGGAGACAGGTGGGGACACCTCCCACAGAGGGACCAGCAAGTACCCCTAGCAGGGGCATAACGGGACAGGTCTGTGGTTGGCCCTCCTTGATTGCCTCCTGAAGTTCCAGGGTTTTCTTCCTCATGCCAAACCTTTAGTCCCTAGAGCTATTCTGACCTCTCCCAGCCTTGCCTTCCAGACACTTCTCAGCTCAGTCAAGGCAAACTGTCCTCTCCCATCCTGGTCCTGCTTCGGCCCTTCCAAAATGCTGCTTGGTGCTAAGAGCACCTTCTTCATGTCAAGGTTGCCAGCTCACCCTCCAAGAAGCTGCGTCAGTTTTCCAGCCCCTTAGGGCCCTACTCTCTGGTCCTCTCAGCCCCTCTGCACTCTGCTTGCACCCTGCTTATTTCTTTGGGTGCTCCACAGCCACTTCAGGGATGAGGAGCTCTAATGGGGGTTTAGTAGAACCAAAGTATTAAGGTCCATAAGACCCAGAGAGCAACAGGCCCTTAAAAACAGAGCAGACACTGGGTCACAAGAGGCAGCTGGCTTCCTGATTCTGGGACTTGTTGTCTACTTGTCAAACACAGGTCTTGGCTTCTGCTTTTCTCCTCAGGCCCCTGTTGGTTCTGCTGAACAGGCTTAGGTCTCTGTACAGGTAAAAGTGGCCCTGGCTTTGGCATACAGAGGTCCCCAACAGTCCCTTTTCCTCCTCCTCTGAGACCCAGTCCATCTTACTTGATCCTTCCTTCCTTCCTTCCTTCCTTCCTTCCTTCCTTCCTAGGCCTCTTTATCCTGCCAGACAAACCCATCAGGTGGGGCATCTGGAGTGTCCTGATGCTCCCTAGGGGTGGGTGCAGGGACAGGCCATTGAGAAAAACTCAGGGAAGGGCTTCCTCTGTGTGGGGGACGATCGCGTCTGTCCATTCTGGGAAATAACATCAGCGCTGTTTGTATCTGTCACCATAGCAACCTAAGGGCAGGACCAATCAAAGGGATATGTTCAGAAAAGCAGGGAGTTGGTAGGGGTCAGTGGAGACATATGGTACTCTGGAGGTCTCTAAGCAGGGGATGGGGAAGGGTGCTAGGTCTTTCTTGCCTACCCTAGCTTAGGGCTCAGGACCTTCAGGGACATCATCCCCAACCAGAACATCTTTTATTGAAGAACTGGGGTGGGGAGAGACAGGATCAGAGAGAAAAGAAAAAGGAGTCACAGAGACCTGCATGCTCTATGACTATGTCAGGAGGCCTAGCCAAGTCAGGATAGACAAAAAACTTCTTGCTTCCTGCTCAGCTGGACTAAAAGTAAGGCTGATGGAATTGGGGAAGCCCTTAGAAGGTGCATCAACTTGTGCTGCCGTCCTTGTGCAGTTGGGCATCCTCAGAAGGGCGATAAGAGAGGGTGGGAATACATGGTATCCCAGGACCTGTTCTGTGCATCTGGCTGACCTTTCTCCCCGGCTCGTCTTAGAGTGCGGAAGCCTGCAAGGAGTGTGTCACCTCGGCAGGTGGCAGAGCCGTGCCCCTGTTTCTTTACAAGGGCCTTGTTCCCCAGATGTTAGTGAATGGATGAAGCTCATCAGGGCTGGCTGGTGACATGAGCCCGCTCATTCTGGAGTGAGGTCTCAGAGAGAAAGACCAGTAACTGATGGAGGACTTACAGTCTGAAGTTTCTGTACATGTATGACCTAAGAGATTGCATGGTCTTGTCTAGAGAACTTCCCTTCTCTCATTGGTGCAGTTACTCCGTTCCTACTGGGCATATTCTATGGGGCAGGGTCTATGCTGTGCCCCAGGCCTCCTAGGTTATCCCATTATTTGTTCTTTCCAATGAACGCCTGTTTATAAAGTATCACGGATGTTAGAATGGCTAGTCTGTGTAAACATGAGTAGGGTGGGGATAGCTCACTTGATCAAAGTGCTCACTGGATGAGGACAGGAGTTTGATTCCCCAGAACCCACATAAAAAAGTTGTGGCATACACTTGTAGTTCCAGCACTGCAGAGACAGAAACAGATGCATGCCCAGGACTTACTAGCCAATCAATTTAACGTAATTGGTAAACCCCAGGTTCCAGCAAGAGCCCCTGACTCAAAAAACAAAGTAGACAGGTCCTTAGGAATGACATCTGAGTTGTCCTTTGGCCCTCACATGCATGGGTATGTACATTTTTATACACACACCCTTGGGCATAGAGATGGATACCACACACACACACACACACACACACACTGAATGTAATTAAACTTTTAAACAATAGTAATAGTAAAATTAGCAAATGGACCAACAGGGAGATCTGATGATTGCTGGCCAACTGGTCTATTGTTAGGTCCCTTCCCCTCCCCTCCCCTTGTCCTCTTCCCTCCCCTCTCCGAATCATGGGCAGTACAGTGATCGAGACACACAAGTTACTCAGTAGCTGTGACTGTGTGGACACCAATGAGTTAAGGACACTGATGACAGTGTTTGGAAAGGTTATGAAGTGGTTCTGCCCTGGAAATGTACACCTGGGAGAGATGCCCCAAAACCACACATGCGCGTACATAGACCCTCCACCACACAAACGTACCTGTGTCCACACACTTCAATATGCACATTGTGACTGACTTCAGACATCCATGTGACCAGATTGAGATAGGCATAGGTGGAGGCAGAAGATGAGAATATTGATGCAGGAAGCCTGAGGGTGACTGGAGTGGGGGTAGGCTTACAGCCCCAGAATCTGCTCCTACATGTGTCCTTTCCTCCTGTCCATCTCCTCATCTGCCCTGAGAAGGTGAACAGCCCACCTGCCAGTTAACGAGCACAGACTGAACTCCGGGGAGTCCATTGTGTAGAGCTTAGAAACCAGATGGATTACTTTTCCATTGCTATCTAACAGTGATCTCTGAACTTTGCTGCTTAGAGCGACAAACTACTATCTCACAGTTTCTGGACTCAAAAGTCTTGAGTTCAACATGGCTGTGCATCCCTGACTCAGAATGTCTAGTTGGATCTGTCTGTCAATCAGAGTCGCTATCATCCAGGGCTTGACTGGGGAACCCATCTCCAAGCTCACTCATGGAGCCGTGGGCAGGAGCCTTCCATTCCTTGGTGTAGGGAACTCTATGTAGGCTGTCAGCAAACACTTTTGGCATGACAACTACCCTTATTTCTCCTCCCCTAACTAAATGGAGACAGAGATAGCGAAAAGGAGAGAGAAAGAGAGAGAGAGCAACACAAACCACAAGTCTTTAATCCTAGTACTTAGGAAGTGGATGGAGGAAGATCAGAAGTTCAAGGTCATCTTTGACTTTATAATAACAAGTTTGAGGCCATTTTGGACTACTTGAGACCCTGTCTCAACAACAACAAGATGAATACCAAGAGGTAGTAATCACTGGGAACCATCTAAGTGGCTATCTATAAACTGTGTTAGTTAACTTTGCATTGCTATAATACAATACCTGTGATAGTTGTTATCATAAAGAGAACAGGGTTATTTATAAGATCACCATTCTATAGATTCAAGTCAAAGATTAGTCAGAAACGTTTCTTTGGGCCTCTTGTGGGGGTGCCACATTGCAGTGTTGGGGTACATATGGATGAGTAAATAGTTCCCTTCATGCCAGGAAGAAAGAAATCTCCTCTTGGACGGACTGCCTATAGGCCCTATATTCTGAAGACTCCACCACCTACTAGTGTTACATTGATGCTTATCTAAACACTAGCACTCACTGGGAAGTCTTATGACTGCGATTGTTGATTGTGTAGGCCTCTGTGTAAATGGGACAGGCCTTGTCTCTCTTCTAGGCCTCAAACAGGTGCATGGGGAAGGGAAAGAACACCTGAAGGGACTTCTGGGACCTGAAGGGATTTCTGGGATCTGAAGGACTGAACTGAGATGGGCATATGGGCAGATAAAAAGGAGGATGGAGCATCAGAGAGTTTCTGGTCCCCTCCTCATCCCGCATGTCCTCCCCACACCATTGTTCTGATCTGGTGCTACTTGAGTATTTGTCTTGGGGTCTCACAGCCAAGATTCTGGAGACAAAGTCACTTGGCACGCAGGAGGGGCTGGCCCATGAAGAACTCTGTCAGGAAGAATGTGGAGCGTGAGTGTGAGACCCTTCACCTCCATTCTCCCAAGCGCGGTTGTAGGGCCGGGAAGGTAGAGGTGCTGGAGGTGTGAAGGGTCTGGGGTGTGGAGAGGACCTGGGCACTGTGGCAGCAGCTCTGTCCTGCCAGCTCCTCTCTCCCCTTTGTCTTTTCTTTCCTCCTCCTATAGGTGTTCCTCTGCTGTTTGTCATTCCCTGGGGCGTTGTCAAATACCTCTATGAGGATGAGGGGTGAGTGTCCTGCTGCGGGAGAGTGGTGTGCTGGGGTCTCATCCTTATAATCTATGGGATTCCTGAACCCTGGAGCACAAGTTTACTACTTGTTTGGGAAGATTCGTGGGACCAGCGGGAGTTTAGCATATGAATTCAGTCTCTGATCTCTACTCCCTGAACTACCTGGGATGGTATGATGATCAATATTGCTGGCTTTTTCAGTACATGGTACCCTCCTGGTGGCTTTTATGAACATCAGAGTGAATAGCTGCTGTTTTGTGTACGATGCTGGGTGTGCATGTTACTGCTTGCAGAGATCCGTGAGGATGGGGGAGAGGCATAGGTCTCTCTGTGCATGTGACTCTGTGGTGGGGTATGTGATGCCCTTGCAGGACTCTGCATGCATCTGTGGCTGGGTGGAGCACTTCCCTTGGCCTCGTACACTTGTACCATTGTCCTGCACTAGCCACTGGGGCCTCTGAGTGCCCAGCTGGATGCCTTGTGTGCCTCTCTCTTCCTTCCTAGCTGCTGGACCAGAAACTCCAACATGAACTACTGGCTCATCATCCGACTGCCCATTCTCTTTGCTATTGGGGTAAGTGACAGAGTTGGGCACTGGAATGGAAGCTGGTGGACCTGGCCTGCGACCAGGCTGGTGACTGGGGGGAAGGTGAACAGTCCTAGCCTTCTGCCGATATGCTCTGCAGGTCAACTTTCTCATCTTCATCCGGGTCATCTGCATTGTGGTATCCAAACTGAAGGCTAATCTCATGTGCAAGACTGACATCAAATGCAGGTACCTTAACCAAGATGGCTGCAGGGGTGCCCTCGGTCTTCCCTTCCACTAGAGAGAGACTCTGGGGCACTCTGTTTGGAGCCTTGAGTATCCCTCTTTTCCCACCCAAGCCTGGTGTGCAACCCCTAAACTTTTCTCTCTATTCTTAGCAGCCTCTGAGCTTCTGGAATCTTGACCTCTGCACCGTGCCCTTCTCCCTCCCTCACCCCCCCCCACACCAAGGCACCCTGTCCAGGGCATTTTCAGTGAAGAGTGTTCATAACTCAGATAGCAAGAGGGGCGGAGCCAGAGAGAAAAGAGCAGTCTGTGCACGCATGCCTGAATGACACAAACAGTCTCCCTCTATCTCCAGACTTGCCAAGTCCACACTGACGCTCATCCCCCTCCTGGGGACACATGAGGTCATCTTTGCCTTTGTGATGGATGAACATGCCCGAGGAACCCTACGCTTCATCAAACTGTTCACAGAGCTCTCCTTCACTTCCTTCCAGGTGACTCACAGCTGGGGGAACTTGCCTGGGATGTCCCAAAGTGAGGGAGGGGCGGGAACTTCACTTCAAAGTGAGGGAGGGGTAGGGAAGATGAACATGGGGATGAGATCCGGGAGAACAATCCAGGCCCCAAGTCACACGGTGGGAGCAGAGCCAGAGTGAGTGTCCCCAGGTATTCAGACATAGAAGTCGGTCTTCTCTGTAAGCTTGTAGGACAAGAAGCCCTCCAAGATATGAACCTGGGCATCTAGGCATCTAGAGAGAGGCACTGCCATTCACTAGCATCCTGCCTGGCAATTTATACACACAATGCATTCAGTCCTCCCAGGACCTACAGTTATGAGATTGCCCCTACTTGACATAACTGGAAACTGAGGCCTGGAGATGTTAAAACAAGATTTACAAGGTGTTGTGTGACTTCCCTAGAAAGACACGGACAGATATCTATTCACTCCAGATGAGTAGTGACAGGTGACCAGGGAAATGATTCCACTCGAGTCCAGTTGGTGAACCAATGACCTTATTGGGTTGGATACAGGACCATGGGCAACTGAAAGGCAGCTGCGTCATTGAGAAGCCCACCCCAGCGTGAATGATGACTTACAAAGCTGTGTGTTCCTGGAGCTCCTTGCACAGTTTGCAGGCAGCTCCATGGAGGAGAGTCTCCTTGTTTTAGTCAGGGTTCTATGGCTGCGAAGAGCCACCATGACCATGGCAACTCTTAGGAAGAAAAATATTTAATTGTGGTGGCTTGCTTACAGTTCAGAGGTCCCCTATCACCATGGTGAGACATGGCCATGTGCAGGCAGACACGCTGCTAGAGAAGGAGCTGAGAGTTCTTACATCTTGACTCACAGCCAACAGGAAATGGTCTGAGTCACTGGGTGTGGCTTGAGCATATATGAGACCTCAAAGCCCACCTCCACAGTGACACACTTCCTCCAAGGCCATACCTACTCCCACAGAGCCACACCTCCTAATAGTGCCACTCACTCCCTTTGGGGGCCATTTTCTTTCAAACCACCACACCCTCTTCCCCAGAAACTGCTGACTGCTCATGTAACCCCATGGAGGGGTCTGTAACTTTCTGAACTCCCTGAGTCTTGTAAATTCCATGAGCTTCTTGGGTCTTATGAGTTTCTTCCTTCCTTCTAGGAAGAAATTTCTCAATTCAGAAGAACTAGCCACACAACACAGGGTCACACAGGTTCAAGCAAGCTATCAGTCCTACTCACTAGCGTTAGAT
>PVIU01001197.1:56031-231011 GCA_004026605.1 Ondatra zibethicus | reverse complement strand
TGGAGAGAGCAGGGATACAAGGAACATACCTAAACATAATTAAGGCAATATACAGCAAGCCAACAGCCAACATCAAACTAAATGGAGAGAAACTCCCAGTGATTCCACTGAAATCAGGAACAAGACAAGGTTGTCCACTCTCTCCATACCTATTCAATATAGTTCTTGAGGTCCTAGCTAGAGCAATAAGACACCAAAGGGAGATCAAGGGGATACAAATTAGAAAAGAAGAAGTCAAACTCTCACTGTTTGCTGATGATAAGATAATTTATATAAGTGATCCCAAAATTCTACCAATGAACTTCTACAACTCATAAACACTTTCAGCAATGTAGCAGGATACAAGATTAACTCAAAAAAATCAGTAGCCCTCCTGTACACAGATGATAAAAGGGCTGGGGAAGAAATCAGAGAATCAATACCTTTCACAATAGCCACAAATAGCATAAAATATCTTGGAGTAACTCTAACCAAACAAGTGGAAGACTTGTATGACAAGAACATTAAATCTTTGAAGAAAGAAACTGAAGAAGACATCAGAAAGTGGAGAGACCTCCCATGCTCTTGGGTAGGCAGAATATAGTAAAATGGCAATCTTACCAAAAGCAATCTACAGATTAAAGGCAATGCCATCAAAATCCCAGCAAAATTCTTCAAAGACCTTGAAAGAACAATACTCAACTTCATTTGGAAAAGCAAAAAACCCAGGTTAGCCAAAACAATCCTGGGCAATAAAAGAACTCTGGAGGCATCACAATCCCTGACTTCAAACTCTACTACAGAGCTACAGTACTGAAAACAGCTTGGTACTAGCATAAGAACAGACAGGAGGACTAATGGAACTGAATAGAAGACCCGGATATCAATCCACACATCTTCGAACACCTGATCTTTGATAAAAAAGCAAAAAATATCAAATGGAAAAATGAAAGCATATTTAAGAAGTGGTGCTGGCATAACTGGGTATCAATATGTAGAAAAATGAAAATAGACCCATATCTATCACCATGTACAAAACTCAAGTCCGAATGGATCAAAGACCTCAACATAAAGCCAACCACACTGAACTTTATAGAAGAGAAAGTGGGAAGTACACTTGAACACATTGGCACAGGGAAGCACTTACTAAATATAACTCCAGCAGCACAGACACTGAGAGAAACAATTAATAAATGGGACCTCCTGAAACTGAAAAGCTTCTGTAAAGCAAAGGACACAGTCAACAAGACAAAACAACAGCCTACAGAATGGGAAAAGATCTTCACTAACCCCACATCAGACAGAGGTCTGATCTCTAAAATATACAAAGAACTCAAGAAACTGGACACCAAAAGATCACATAATCCAATAAAAAACTGGAGTACAGACCTAAACAGAGAACTCTCAACAGAGGAATCTAAAATTGCTGAAAGACACTTAAGGAAATGTTCAACATCCTTAGTCATCAGAGAAATGCAAATCAAAACAACTCTGAGATTCCATCTTACACCTTTAAGAATGGCCAAGATCAAACACACTGATGACAATTTATGCTGGAGAGGTTTGTGGGGAAAAGGGAACACTCCTCCATTGCTGGTGGGAATGCAACCAGGTACAACCCCTTTGGATGTCAGAGTGGTGATTTCTCAGAAAATTAGGAAACAACCTTCCTCAAGACCCAGGACTACCACTTTTGGGTATACATCCAAAGGATGCTCAATCGTGCCACAAGGACATGTGCTCAATTATGTTCATAGCAGCTTTGTTTGTCATAGCCAGGACCTGGAAACAACCTAAATCTCCCTCGATCGAAGAATGGATAAGAAAAATGTGGTACATTTACACAATGGAGTACTACACAGCAGAAAAAAAATAATGACAGCTTGAATTTTGCAGGAAAATGGATGGAGCTAGAAAACATTATTTTGAGTGAGGTAACCCAGGCACAGAAAGACAATTATCACAAGTACTTACTCATAGGTGGATTTTAAATATAAGGCAAAGAAAACCAGCCCACAAACCACAATCCCAGAGAAGTTAGACAACAATGCAGACACTAAGAGAGACTTACATAGATATAATCTACATGGGAAGTAGAAAGTAGAAAAAGGCAAGATCTCCTGAGTAAATTGGGAGCATGGGGACCTTGGGGGAGGATTGAAGGGGGAAGGGGAGAGGCAAGGAGGGGAGCTGAGAAAAATGTAGAGCTCAATAAATATCAATAAAAAAAAAAAGAATGGTGGCCCCTCTTCCAGAGGACCTAATCTGAGGCCCTCTGCGGTCTTCCAAGGTACCAGCATGCACATGGCATCCATACACACCATAAAGAAAAATTAAAAATCTAAGGCGGGGGAGTGTTTAACCAGTAGATTTGAATAAAGATGCTAAAAAGATTGACATTAGCCAGGCAGTAGTGGCCCACGCCTTTAATCTCAGCACCCCGGAGGCAGAGATAGGCTGATTTGTGTGAGTTCGAGACCAGCCTGATCTACAAGCTAGTTCCAGGACAGGCTCCAAAGCTACAGAGAAACCCTGTCTCAAAAAACAAAAACCAACCAACCAAACAAAAAGACTGACTTTAACACGAGGTTAAGATCTAACAAAAAGATGCCTTTTCAATATGAACACATGTTTATTTTCCATTTTTTTTAAAATGTCTATTGTTACAAACACGGTTTTTAGGATGCACCAAGCATCGATTGTTTCCAGGTCTGCGTCCCACGTGCTCCTCCACGGTCGCCATGGCTACCTGCCCCGGAACCTTGGCGTGATGACGCTGGTTTCCGGCGGGATTTTTAGAGTGACGAACAGTTTTGGGCCAAGCGACCATGAGAGGGCCAGAGCTGGGGCCCGAAACTAGCATGGAGGGGGACGTACTGGACACCCTGGAGGCCCTGGGGTGAGTGCTCTCGCGAACCGCTTCCCGTGGAGGTACGCCGGCCCCGCGCGTGGCCGCTGCGGCTCGGGCGCGCGCGCCTCCCGGACCCGGCCGGCGGTGTGTGGGGCGGTGCACAGGCCTCTGCGCTCCAGCTCACCCGGACCCGGGGAACGGGGCGGGACAGAGCGGCCGCCGCGGGAGCAGGCCAGGCTGACGCGGGGCAGGGTCCTGCTGTCCTGCGCATCGCGATCTCCCCGCAGCCGGCTCTCCCCGGGCCTCGGGGCCTGCTGTGGGAACGGAGAAGCCGCGCGCGCCGCTCCGCACCGCGGTCGCCTCTGGACCGTTGTTGCCGCACGCCACTCAGGCTTTGACTTCCTCCGGGCTCAGGAGGACTTACTCCAGCTTTTTAAGATTGGGCACTGTTTTAGTTAAGTGCAAGCCTCTACATTTAACCTTCTCCGCTCTTTAATGCACATTTGAGTGGTAGGCAGGGAGAAGTGACAGTTTTCTGAGTGATATTAGCTGTAAAGTATCCACTGTCCGTTGCATTTTATAATTCTGGGCGCTAGGTGCTATGAGGAGGACCCCAGGGGTGGCAGCGATGGGGCGATCTGGACATGCAGTTCTTCCTCCCAACGTGGTTTCATTCACAGCCCTGCTCTTTTTCCATCTTTGTCTTGTGAACTTCACCCTGCTCCCGGAAAACAGGAGCTGTGTTAGCTTTATTCACTGAGGGATTCCTGGCATCATACTAGAGAGGGGTCTGTCATAGGGAACACTGACTGATGGGGTAAATGAGTGAAGAAAACGTTCAAAGGAGGGTGCATACACAGCTGAGGGTTGATAACCTCACATTGGCGCCATCTGCACAATCGTGTCTGCCTCCTTGTGAGCAGCTTCTTTTTATGGTAATTGTGTTCCTAAAGAAGTTTGGACTCTCTGTGACCCCTTGCTTTTGTTCCCTTAAACGTCATTGCTCCTCTAGCAACTGTTACTTTTATTGCCCTCAGGTAATGCGTACTTTGTTGTTACCCAGCTTAACAGGACCTTGCATTTATTTGATCTTGAATAAAATGTTTTTTAAATGAAATAACAGAGCCAAGGATTATTTCAGGGCCATTTGTACATTTGTGAAATTCTCTTCTTACCTCACCCGGGATGTAATTATTATATACTAAGTTAAAGTAGCCAGAGTGTTTAGGCTTCAATTTGGCTCCTAAGTCCGACCTTTGAAATTTTTGGGATCTTGTCAGTCATTTATGAAATGAGAAGACAATGGTTTTTATCCTTCTTTGATTCGTTAAAGTTGTTCCTACTATAGCTGTTAAGAGTAAGATTTGCTGTAATGCTGACATTTACTAAGGAACATTCGTTTACATTCAATATGAGAAGTACAACAGTTTGCACAGTGTAGAATTGGCTTTTCCTGAAATGGCCAATGTGGTGACATTTTGTTTGTGATTTAACAAATAAAGATTGCCTGAAAATCAGAGTACGGAGCTAAGCCACACTAGTTAACCATAGAGGCCAGGCAGTGGTGGCACACACCTTTAATCTCAGCGCTCGGGAGCCATGGGCAGATGGATCTCTGTGAGTTCAAGGATACCCTGGGCTACACGAGATTGACCCAGTCTAAAAGAGAAACAGAGCCAAGCAGTGGTGGCTCACATCTTTAATCCTGGTACTTGGGAGCCACACACCTTTAATCCCAGCACTGGAGACGAGGAATGTAAGACTGGAGGAGACAGGAGCTCAGAACATTCGGTCTTGAGCATTTATAGACCCTTTTGGCTTGAGGGTTTCGTAGAGGTAAGAACTAGTGACTGCCTGGGCTGCTTCTCTGATCTCTCAGCTTTCACCCTCTATTATCTGACTCCGGGTTTTTATTTTTAAGACCAATTAGAGTTTATGCTACAGGCCAAAGACAAGATTTTGAGGTTTGAAGACTCACTTCATGATGACAAAATGTGGAAAATGTTACTGATTGTGTATGTTGTATTTGATCACTGATCTCCATGAAGATTGTGAAGAATGTATTTTCTATTCTGATGAAACCATTTAGTTTATCAGTGAAAGTGCTTTAGGTTGTCAGGTAAAGTAAGAAATTAATGGAATGATTTAAATAGGACAATTCCTGAAAGGCCAATGTAGAGCTGCAGCGGTTACTAAAGAAAACCCGTTAGGAATCAGTTTGCTCTTCTCTGAACTGAGAATCCTCAAGCAGATGACTTCATGTGTCTTTAGTTACAGTGGTCTGCGATTTTACGAACAGTGCAGATCAGCTAGTTGGTTTGGTTGTACACTGCAGCTATGCACATAGCTGACGAAAAGGTTCTGGCCTGGTGTACGGTACCTGCTCCCCACGTCCCCATCTTCAGGGGGCATGGTAATGTTGCAGATGACACAGAGCTCCACACTCTGGGGTGAAGCCACTGTTTACCTCAAACATTTGTGGGTCATGGCTGTGTCCAAGGAGCCAGTGGTGAGCAAAGGAGACTGGTGTCTGTCTTTACGGAGCTCACAGTTAATTGCAGAAACACGCGGTTGTCCATTGATGCACTGTAATAAGTGCTTCAGAGGAAAAAGCAGGGGGATACAACAGGAGGCTCATGGGTTAGTGATAGGTGCCTGAGGAAAGAACAGTGGAGTCCGAGTAGGAAGGATGAGTAGAAACTGACTCAGTGAGAGTAGCTGGGGAAGGAAGATGCCGTGTTCTGAACGTTAGAGTAGAAGTGAAGACCTTGAGGAGACGATGTGGCTGAGAGGCAGAGTGTGAAGAGGACCAGGGCACGCAATATATACCTTTACAGCTATGTGGTTCATTTTCTCCCTTACCTACTAATAGGACCTGCCAGGCAATTAGCTGTCTAACTTAAAAGTTCCTTTAATGGTTTGGGAAAGACGTGCTGCTTAGTGGTAGGGGTGTGGCGTGGTATAGAGGAAAGGGCATTAGTGATGATCCTTAGTACCAAGGGTTCGTTTCTTCAGCCAGATGCACCATGGAATCACAGTCGAATAGGGGAGGCAGTGAAGATAGGAGGGAGCAGGAAGTACAGAGGGTGCAGAGGAACCAGTGGCGTGGAGGTGGCAGGAGGTCAAAGGACAGTTGTTGGTGAAAGATGAAAAAAGAAGCTGGGGAGATAGATGTGGACATGCTTGAATTCATGATTTGGGAAGTATAATAGTTCTGGTGGTGGCAAAGTCCAGGGAGAGAGTGACAGATGCAGAGTGGAGAAGGTTGGTAAAAGGAGGCTCGGGGTGTTAGGTAGGTCTTACTTAGGGGCTTCGGAGAGACACAAGACAATAGTAAGAGCAGGGGTGGAGAAGAAAATCAACCACAACAGTTTTAGATGCACAAGGAGCCATAGGAGAAACTGTCAGGAGCTTTAGACAGCAGGGGGCAGTTGTGAGAGCAAGGAGGACAAACCCCCAAGGCGCTGGGTGGTAAAATAGGGGTAGCCTGAGAGGAGGTGGGATTGTAGGGGAGCTGTTTACAGGTTAGACAGTATGGGAAGCAGAGAGGTGGAGAGTTAAATTGACCAGTAGGGTAGGTTAATGGCAGGAAAAATGGGCTTGTATTGCTTAGGCTGATTGATATTAATAAATTAGGGGGCTGGAAAGATGGCTCAATTTTTAAGAGCACTGAGTGTTTCAGAAGACCCAAGTTGGTTCTCAGCACCCACATGGGGGCTCACAGCTATTTGTAACTACAGTTCCAGGAGATCAGTGTCCTCTTCTGGCCTCAGGCACCGGGCATTTTTCTTCTGCACAGTCATGCAGGGAAAACACCCACACACATAAAATAATAAAATTAAAAAAAAAAAGGAAAAAGAAAGAAAAAGGCCCTGGGTGATGTCTGTTTGAAGAAGGTCCACAGCACTTTAACGGACTAAAGCCATGGTTCATTTATCTAATTTGAAGCTGTGTCAAACTAGCAACTACGGTTCCAGTGAGAGGCGGTGGATTCTCAGGTATGGGGGTAACCGTAGCACTTTCCCAATTACATGAGGATGTGTGGATGCTAGCACCAGCCGGCAGTATACAGAATACACCTCTTAAATGCTTGCTGTCATTTCTCACAGAGAGAGCTCTGGCGACAGTAGGAAAGTGCCTGGGGCTCGCTGCTACAGAGGGGCAGCGTCCATCAGAGACTAGGAAAGCAGTTTCTAGACTGACCCAGCACTGCTGTCTTAGATTGGATCTCGACCAGACGCTCAGGAGGCTGCTATAGTCAGAAACACTGTTTCTTACCCAACTTATTATTACTCCACAGAATAGTTTTAGATACTGCTGCTGTATAAATAATTAAAAGGAGACATTTCTGGAAGGTTCAGTCTGGGTTAGGAACACGGGCAGTAGAGGTTAGCCAGTTGCCACGATAGTGGCCGTCCCGAGTGAGTTCCCACTTTGCTCAGCTCCCACTTTGCTCAGCGGGATCATGAGCCCAACAGTAGTACTCACTGTGGGGTATTGTGCACACTTGGCGCTGGCCTAGCATGCTCTGAGCAGTTATGGGTCATTCCTAATCCACATTCAGGTTTGCTAGATTGTTTTCTCTGTTTTTACCCCTGTTTTGAGTTAAGATGTTGGAGATTATGGGTTCTTCCTTTTCCCTAAAGTCAGTATTTTTGGTGATTTGATCAGCTTTTATTGAATCTTATAATTGGGATTTCAATGAAAATGACTTATAACAACCTATGTATAACCTAGATAAGTGCTTTATTGTAGAAATGAACACAAGTGGGGAAATGAATGTTTACTTTTCTTTTTTTTCAAGACAGGGTTTCTTTGTATAACAGCCCTAGCTGTCCTGGAACTCCCTCTACACCAGGCTGGCCTCGAACTCACAGAGATCCTTCTGCCTCTGCCTCTGCCTCCACCTCCCCAGTGCTGGGATTAAAGGCTTGCGCCACTACCGCTGCTCTCCCAGCTGCAGCTGTGCTTGTCCTGGCTGCATCGTCTGAGTTAGGCTGTTTTTTTATTTAGTTACAGGTGTTGACAGAGGTTATGTAGAGTGTTTGGAGTCACATCTGGGCTTAAATCTGAATGCCATCACTTATCTGTTGGCGTTACAGAATCAGACTAATACGAACTTCAAAGCATTTCTAAAAGTAAATGATTTATAAATATGCATGTCTGTCCCTGTGCCTGAGTTGCTATTTAAATCTCATTAAGACTTAATTTTTTTATCTGCAAAATGTAGATTTGGAAATATTCTTCATGAAATACAACTCACTTTGGCTCGGTAGGTGGTAAAAATACAACAGTTTGTCAACTTTGGTGACTTATGGGGGAATGAATATTACTGATACCTTGATGTTAAAACTACAATAGAGAAAACTTATGATTTATTATCAGTAAGTGTTGGATTTGTATACCTGTCTTACATACATAATAAATTCTCTGTAGAAAAGGGTCACAAAGAAAAAGTTTAAGCTCTCTCTGCAGCTGATGTCTGCAGTGAGCCTGTGTGTAAGCGAGGCACCAAATAGCAGGGAGCAGCTGCCCTTTATCTCAAAGAAAAAAGTATGTTGATTTTTATGTTAAATATGATTGCAGGACAGCCCCAAATTAATACATTTGGTTATCTATGGGGTGGAAGTCGAATAGAGGAGGTTAGATTCAGATGGCAAACTAGGAACGTGGGGGGGGGCACACCTGCAGCTCCAGCTCTCGGGAGGCAGAGGTGGACGTTAGTGAGTTCAAGGCCAGCCTGACCTATACTCTGAGGTCCTGTTTAAAGACAGACAAAACATGGTAAGCTAGCTTTGTGCTGAGGTACCTCATTTTGTAAGTTATACTTCAAAACTATATATTCTGTATAATTATACAGCAAAATCATAAATAAAAGTGAAATGAAAACAAAAATTCCTAAAAATGAAAAAGCAAACCAAAACTGTATTTATCAAATGATTGATCAGTTGAATTGTCTGGGAATGAACTCATACTGTATTTTGAATAAAAGATGCCTCCCTGGTAGAGAAGTGCCTGACTGTATCGTCAGGAAAGTAGGGAACTATTTACAGATCCTGGGGACGAGTCAGAAGACGCGCTGGCCATGGGACTGCGCGCCTGCTGCCCAGAGAGAGCAATTTCAATCTCAGGGCGACAGCTGAGTGGGCTCTGCTACATCGAGTGCTAAAATCTGGGAGCGTACGATGCCTGAGAAAACCGTAGTTGCAGAGAGAGTAAGTATAGAAAATTGGTATCTAATACAGTTGAGGTGATATATAAAGTATTTTGAAAATTTAGTGTCGACTAATACAACTTGTAGAAATACTTTCAATGACAGAACTATGAAATAAATAATATAGGTTAAGATCTCATGGGTCCTTTTTAGCTTTACTTCGTAAACTAGATAATTTGCTTTTATGCTACTTTTTGCTATAGTTCTTACAATTGGGACTATACAAGGCTATTAAGACTGTTTGGTACTGTGTTATTTATAATATTTAAATTTTCTAGAAAAATGTGAAAACTAGTTACATAGAGTAAGAACAATCAGTAAATTGTTCAGGTGTTCCATTCTTCCTTGAAAGCAGCTCCAGTCACACATCAACATAGTTAATGTCTATATTCTGATAAAATAATGTATAAAAATAAGCAGCAGGGCTTGGCAGAGAGCACTAGAGGCTTCCCCCCAGAGCAAGTTAGAGATTAAAAAAAAGAGTTGAAAAGTAAACAAGAAAAATTAAGAGTTCCTTTTGCCCTTCCATTTCCTCCCTCCAGCCCCTGCCATAGCCTACAACCCTCACATTGATAGCCTCTTTTTCTTTATTATTGTTGTACATATATCTCTCAATTTACACACTGATATATGAATACATCCTGCTGAGTCCATTTTTTGTTTGTTTATAGTTTCAGGGCTGACCACTTTGTATTAGATAGCCAATTAGGGTTAGGGTTAGGGTATTGATCCCTGGGAGAGGCCAGTTCTCTCAATCGTCATTAGTAGACTGTAGTTCTTTGTCTAGGGTGGGACCCCATGAGATTTTTCTCTTCCTTCCATGAGCATGTCTGCCGGTACTGTCTTTTATGTCTGATTTACGCAGCCATTTCTAAAGGAAGCAGTCTGACACAGGGTTCCTTGTATGCTGACTCTTGTGCTCTGTCTGCCCCTCCTGGTTGATGTTCCTGAGCCAGAGATGAGGGAGCTCTCTGCAGATAGATCCATCAGGGCTAGGCGCCCCACAATCCATTGCTCTCTCTGTGTGTTGTGTCCAGTTGTGGTTTTCTGTAACGATCTGCATTTGCTGTAGAGAGAAGCTCCATTTATCTGGGAATGAGGGCAAGACTTAGAATGTAGTTACAGAATTGTGCTGGTCTAGCAGAGTGATGGAGACTTTCTCTAAGACTGTCCCCAACAGGCCCCCACTGGCTAGGTGCTGAGCAGGCCGTAAGTTCACTTAGACAGCTGTTGGTTTGTACCTTATGGATATCTTGTTGTGCTGAGCACTATTGTGGTTCACAGGTGTCTCCACAGGGTCGGACTGTTGATGGCTTCCGTCCCTTGGTATCTTGTACAGTACTGTGTGGTACCATGGGAACTGGTGTGGGAAGGAGGCTTTGGGTTAGATTCAGCTCAAATAACCTAAGTCCTATGTCCTCAGTGTGTCTTCAGCAGTAGGGGCTTACTTTGAACCTCTGAGAGGTATCCAAAGTCAATAGCCACAGCCTATATTGTTTGGGGAGTCATCTGGCCTCCCCTGGGGCTACAGATCTTAACAGAGTGTTCTCAATAGAAGAAATAAAAATGGTGAGGACATACCCCCCAAAATGTTCATCATCCTTAGCAGTTAGGGAAATGAAAGTTAAAACAACTTTGAAACTTCCTCTCACCCTTGTTGGAATGGCTAATATCAAAACAACTTTTCTTTATTTTTATAAGTTGTTGTTTCTTCCTTTCAGGTATAAGGGTCCATTGTTAGAGGAACAGGCGCTCTCCAAGGCAGCAGAGGATGGACTGTCTTCACCTGAGTTTTCGGAGCTCTGCGTTTGGTTAGGCTCTCAAATAAAGTCCTTATGCAACCTGGAAGAAAGCATCACTTCAGCCGGTATTGCTGCCCTGCTCTGCTCAGCCTTCCACTTACTAGGGAAGCAGATGGACAGTGCTCAAACTGTAGTTTTATCAGTAGTGCGGCCACTGTATAAGGAACAATCGTTAATATGATGAACCTCAGTACTGGTTATTAAAAAGTCTAAATTAAATTTTATAGTAAACTGTAAGCCTTCACTGCCTATCTGGAAAAGGTAGTGTGAGCTGGCTGTTATAAAAACTGAAGCTCTTGACTATGACTCAGTTTGAATTAAGTTTTAAAAATATGTATACTCCTCAATTTAAATATTATTCTCGAGTCTTTATCTTAGGACGTGGATTCACATGGAAATGTTGTGATTATAAACCTCTTAGTACCTTAGGCTGCTCTTTTAACTCTTTGGCTTCTGGTGCCAGGCCTGGTAGAATTTCAGATAGTCTGATAAAGTGAAAAATGAGTATTATTGGGTATTCACTGAAGAGAAAAAGTAGCATTCTTTTCCAAAGCTGTTTTTTCCCAATTAATTACTTTCTTTGTCATACATGACAGAATTCATTTGAAACAAAGTAAAATATCTCCACTTAAAGCGTGATGCAGGTTCCTCATGAATTAGCAGTGAAGCTAAATTCCATGATTACATCATTATCTGAATGTGGAGAAGCAGTGGAGCCGGACAGCTGCCCTGACGCCAGTTCATGACTATTGCACTGATAATGCTTTTGAATATTCTGGTTGCTAATACTCAAAATGTCCAGCTTATCTGATTTTATGGAGACTCCATTTGGAGAGACTTATGTGAGATTTAAATGTAGAAATATTTCTAATCCTATGATCATGTCCTTCATGTTCTTAAGCTTAGATGTCACTTTCTGTGCGTAGACATTGTGTGCTTGCTTTCAGCCAAGCCTTGCAGTTGCCTATCTAAAGATGAAAGTGAAAATCTGGAACTGAATGTAAAGTGGAAATCAACTGTGATGCATTTTACAGTGGTGGATTATGTAGTAGGCGCTCAATGAATACATATGACTTCTTTTAAAGGGAGAGACGACCTAGAGAGCTTCCAGCTTGAGATAAGTGGATTTTTAAAAGAGATGGCCTGTCCGTACTCGGTACTCATATCAGGAGATATTAAAGACCGCCTCACAAAGAAGGATGACTGCCTGAAACTTCTGTGTAAGTTGTCTTTCCTTGGACGTTTGAATGTGTGCGTTCAGTGTACTCTTGTTATTTTCAGATCAGAATTTATACTCTTCGATTATTGAGACATTAGACACCTTACATACTGAAGAGGCTTTTGTGTTTGACTGGAAGTATTGCACTGTCTTAAACAGTCTTACATAGACAGCTTAAACTCTACTAGCATATATTAATACTCACGGCGTAGTCAGTAAATCCCCTTGTTTGTGCTTTTCTGCTGTATTTTAGCACATGTTCCTTTGCCTGACTCATCCCTGACGGCTTATGATGAAATGGCTAACTTCGTCATCTCTGACATCTGACTTAATTTTTTAAATTCTTTGGGATGTTAGGCTATTCTGCAGATCACTATGTATTCTTTGTAGTGATAGGCAGTGATTGACTGTTTAGGAATATTTATTGATCACCTACTCTTAAACCAGGAACAGCACTAGGAATACATCACAGAAAATCAGATAAAATGTAGTTTGTGCCTTCAGGGTTCTTGAGTGAGGTTTGGGAGGTTTGGAGCATATATGTGTAGCAGGATTAGTAAAAACTCAGACAGATATTAGGGTTCAGCCTGAAGACCAGAAAAGCAAAGCAGCCAGCCACTGCTCTTTACCTCGACCTCAGTTTGAAAATGGTGATCCTGCCTCCAGGAACCCTCAGAAGGAGACTCTGACTGAGAGTTGTCTCCTCTGGTTTTATAATCCTCTCTAGGGCTGGGATTAAAGGCATGCACCACCCAATTTCTATGGCAACTAATGTGGCTACTGGGATTAAAGGTGGTGTTACCACTGCTGGTCTGTAAAGCTGACCAGTGGGGCTGTTTTACTTTCTGGTCTTCAGGCAAGCCTTATTAAAATACAAATGAAATATTAGTGCATATATTAATCTATATTCCTGCAGCTGCTCTAAAGGCCCTCATACAGCCATATTTTATTGAACTTTGTGCTATTTTTGGAATTCAGTGAACAATGGCTATTTGTCATTGAAGTTTGAGGTGTTCTATAGCTGCTGTTCTCACTGGTTCTTTGTAAGTTAGTTTTGATTTTGATATTGTTATTATTTGTTTACACAAATTAGTTCAACAGTTTTTTTTTCAAGAAATTCTCATGCATTATTAAGGTTATTTTTCTGATTTTTTTGTTACAGTGTTTTTAAGTACAGAACTTCAAGCTTTACAGATATTACAAAAGAAGAAACATAAAAATTCTCAGTTAGATAAAAACAGTGAAATTTGCCAGGAAGTTCAAGCTGTGTGTGATGCCCTTGGGGTCCCCAAGTCAGACACTTCTGACATTCCACTCCTACTGAGCCAAGTGGAATCAAAGGTATTTTATATGTATAAAATACACGTATACATAATTATTTTATTCAAGATTCGACTAAATACTAACATGTCAGTGCTGTATTCTAATTGTGATATAGATTACCAGTTTCTAGAGAAACTTGTAGAGGTTTATATTGGTTGTAGAACCCTGGCCTACCATATGGAAAGTCCTGTGTGCCCTCCCAGCACCAAAACAAAAATGCTTCCCTTGAAGTTTTATGTGTATATTTATTATACATATAATTTAATTTGTAATTAATATTCAAGAATCATATCTTGATGAGTGAGTCCTAAGACTATGCCAGAGTTTTCTATTTAAAAATTGCATTTCAAATTCAAAGATTACTTTCCTAGCTTAGCTAGGTTTGTAATACAGTGTAATAGAGGAAGTGGTTATTTTGCAAAGGGAAGGATACTCACCTCCCCACACTCCTTGGGATGTCGCACTCTGCTTTCTTTGCCAGTGAGCAAACGTACTCTCTTGATTGTTTAGTAAATGTGTATTGTGTAGCAAATGAATAAATAAGCACACTGATAGGGTAGTTCTAAGGAACTATAATCTTGTACCTCCTGCATTTTCCCTCATCATGCCATCTGGGCTGTTTACCTAAAACAGCTTCCTGTGCCGTTCAGTTCCTATCAGAAGTAAAAATTTCTGTAGTTTATTTTTTCTACTCATGATTGTATAAGATACTCTGTAATGATTGAGAAAGACACCTTTTACTTTCTAATTTAAGCTGTTCAGTAATGTGACAGCAAATCCCTGTCATTTACTGTTTTGAATATTTACATGTTATGATAATAGGTGTTTTTATTGCTTGCACCCTCCATGGGAGGAAACTGAGGCACTGTTTCACAGTGTGGTAGACCTGATGTCTGAGTGTAATGAGTCTTCCTCTGTCCTGCCAGCCAGCTCCCAAATAATGACATGGAGACTTATTAATTATGAAAGCTTAGCTTTAGCTTAGGCTTGTTTCTAACTAGCTCTTATAACTTAAATTAACCCATTTCTAAAGTCTCATTGCATTTTAGAAATCTAAGAAATTACAAATGTATGTACATTTAGTGTCCTCTTGAGTGGGAGGTGACAGCTGACCCCTCATTGTTAAGACATGTAAAGTAACCCTACAGGTGGGTTATGATGTTTGGGAAACTTACAGAAACAGCATGTTTTAAGAAAATAAATGAATTTAGGAATGATGCCGCATCCTGTACTGTAACTGTGGTCAGTGGAGAGATATTTTGCTCTGAAGACGAGAAGGTTTACAATTTGGGGCAGCGCCGCACAGCCTCGTTCTAAGCTGATGTTTAAGTGTAATCCTCAAGATCCAATCTGCATGTCCAAATCTACCCATATTAAATGTACAGAGTAATGAATTTTAGTCAGTTTTTATGTTGTATAGCCATTATTACAATTATTGACTAACTTTAAGAACATTCTTAACACCAAAACCCTTGTTCCTGTGTACAGTCATTTCTTATTATCATCCCAGCTTCCAAGATGATTTTGAAATTTTTTCTTTGAATTTGTTCTGTATTCATTTACTTTTGTCTTCCCTGAATGCATGTATGTGTACCACGTGCTTGCCTGTTGGAGCCCATGGACTTGGGGTTACAGATGGGTGTGAGCCATCTGAAAGGTCCTCTGAAAGAGCAGTGAGTGCTCTCAGTCGTTGGGCCATCTCTCCAGCTTGGTTTTGAACTCTTAAAGAAACATTACTGCTTCTGATTATTTGCTGTGGTTATTATATAATAAGACACCAGACCACTCTCTAGTTTGGAAGGTGAGCCCAACTTAGAATGTTACTTTGCAGTCTGTTTCTTCAGGCAAAATTACTATTATTGGAATGACCTGTGATGATACTAAAGAAAAAGCGGTTGCCTAATATCCTGTTTTCAGAATAAAAATGATACCCTAAATCAGTAGCTTTGTAAAAGTAATTAAAATGTTTTTGTCAGGCCTGTAATGGGGAGCTTATCCCATGTTGTTTTGTTGAGCAGTGAAGTCAGACTAAGTAAAAATTCCAGTATTTATTTGAGAAAATTTGATGAACTTGTTAAATGTCCTAGTTCTCTCTTGAGAGTCGGCCAGGAAGTAGAGAGTGCCATCTTGAGAGGACACTGCACAGTGACTGTCCACACCATTTTAACTGGACCTCTGTGCACTTCCTTACTCTGGCAAGAGTGCTCTGTGGTTTGAATGAATGTAGCTGGCTCTTTTTGTGCAGGACCTGCCTTCCTGCTGGGTGAAGGTGGGTGTTAGTGCTGTCACTTTAGCATGGCTATTATTTGCTGCTCAAAACAGCACATCAAATAAGAATAAGATGGTTTTTAATGATCTATATGCATATTTTTTTGTAATCTTTCATATTTGTTTTCAGGTGAAGGATATTCTCTCGAAAGTCCAGAAAAACCATGTGGGAAAACCACTGCTAAAGGTTGATTTAACTTCAGAACAGGCAGTAAGTGTTCCTTTTACTAATTCTATAACTAAATTAAAGCATAACTGTACCAGCTCTGTAGGCCAGGCTGGCCTCGAACTCAGAGATCCGCCTGCCTCTGCCTCCCAAGTGCTGAGATTAAAGGCGTGCACCACCATAGTCTGGTTCGTTTTTAAACGTTTTTGTTACTTTAAGGAAATACTTGAGGCAGGCTACCCTGAGACTTAGCCCACAGCTTAAAAGACTCAAAGTCTAAACTGCAAGGTGCCAGCTCTGGCAAGGACCACTCTGTCACTTCCTGATGGATGGCAAGGCTGGTGTGTGTGCATGAAGAAGATACCAGATGAGAAGTCACAAGGCTCGCATCCCAAAGTCCTTTTCAGGGTCATCTCTTTGGTGGACCTAAAACTTGTCCCTTAGCCCTATTTCATATCAGCTCTCTGTACCCTTTCCTCTTCCTTCTCAACCCCTGCTCCCTCCAACACATGAACCTTTGAGGGAACAAATAGCATCCAGTCCATTCATTGCTCTGGTGTCCTTTCATAAATGGACATTTAGTGTTTTGGAGAATTAGATCACAGATATCATAACACTTTAGTCGAGTTATTAACTTCAAATATCTACCTAGGAAGAATGTTTATAGTGGCAATATCTTAGCAGAGCTGTGATTTGAAAAGGGTCATTTGTGAGGCCAGCAAGATGGACAGTTATTGGCCTATTATTTCCTTAATATGCACTGCTTAGCAAGCTGATGTTTTGCTTAAATACATATATCTAATGAAAGATAAGCTTCTTTACTAGCTTCTGAACACCATAAATGTTTTATTATTAAATGTTATTTAAATATTTTTCCGTAGTCTCACAGGATTATAAAATGATCATTAAGTATAGTATTATTTAAAGTACAGTAATTTTCAAATTTCTTCTCCGAGCAGAATCAAAGAGCCTAATCTTGTGGTTTAATCCCCAAATCCTCTAGGAAAAATTGGAAAGGATTAATGATGCTCTTTCCTGTGAATATGAATGCCGCCGGCGGATGTTAATGAAACGATTGGATGTGACGGTGCAATCTTTTGGGTGGTCTGATAGAGCAAAGGTGAGGCTGCTTTCCCCCTGGTTTCCTGTAGGTGGCAGTGTGGGGCAGCTCCTGCTGCGCTCTCTCTGTCTCTCTCTCTCTTTGCTTTAATTCTGTTCTGGGCCACATGTCAGCTAGCCACTGCTCTTACATACAATGATTATAGGCTCCTACAGGTTCATGTTTGCTGATGACAGTGTTCCCTGACTTTCCTCTTTGTTTTTAACTTGCATGATTTGATTTATGTTAATGTAAAATGAATATTTCTGTGAGCTGGCTGAGGTAGAGATAGTGAGTAACTAATGAGAAAACAGAGTAGAAACAGGTTTAGGTGGTACTGATGCTGGAATAGGTTTCTTGAGTTTCTTGGTCTGTGTGATTGTGGCATGTCTTCTCATTGAAGAGAGCTGCAGGATGGAGCTATCCCAACTAGAAGCTTTCCAGAGAACCTGGTGCCAGTCTGGGCTCTCTCTGTTCCTCCCTCAATCACTAGAACTTTCCAAACAGTAAATAGGGCCACCATAGGACTGTCCCTCTTTCAAGGACTGCTGTCTTGAGCTCTGGGATGCTCACTATATGGCAGTCATTGGTTGCCATTGTTTGTCTGGCAGTTGTTAGTCGATACTCTTCAGAGGGCGAATCTAGCATCTGTTACTCAACTTTGACCACAAGTGGAGTTCTGACATTACATTGTTACTATTATTTGGAGCAGTTGAGCAGTTCTTCCTGTGTTGTATCACTTGGCATCATATGGTACTATGTTTGATATTCCTCAAGGTTCATATTCTAGAAACTTGGTTCCCACCATGGTGGTGGCCAGTGGAGTCTCATGGAAGATAGGCCATCTGCTCTCATGCATGGTCTAACCCTGGTCTTGAGCTCTGGTCTCACAGGAGTGAGTTAGTGGACTGTTCAAAATGCAGCTGTCATGAACTTGACCCCTCTGTAACACAGTCTTTTCTCTTTCCATAGCTTCTCTCTAGTTCACTAATTCTCCTCTGATCTTTCCTTGCCTTCTGCAGGATTTGGGATTGGCTGCTGGTTGCCCTTCAGGAGCCTTGTACCATTAGGACACTGATTTTGATGTTTTATTGTGAGGGGACTGCCTTTTCAGCACTCCAAAGGTTCCGAGAAGTTGTGTTCTCATTGTCAGTTATCACTAGGAATTTAAAATTTTCCTGTATTTCTTATATGATCCACTGCTAATTCAAAAATGTATTGGTAGTCTCCAGATATTTTTGTAGTTTCATTTGTTGATTTCTAATTTTATTAAACCGTGCTCTAATTGGTTGTAAGGGATTTTCTCTCTCTTTCTCTCTTGATTCTGTTTTCTTTTGTATTTCTTGAGACTTGGATTTGTGTCCTATGAGGGGATTGATTTTGGAAAACGTTCTATCTGATGCTGAAGAAAAATGTATTTCTTCTCTGTTAGGTGGAATATTCTGTATATATCTGTTATACCTAGTAGATCCATACTGAATTTTAGATCTGAATTCCTTGACTTGCTTCCAGTTTAGAAGATCCATCTAAATACAAGAGAGTAGTATTGAACCACCTTCCTCCATTATTGCCTTTTATGCCTTTTAGTGTTTGTCTGTGTGAACTCAGGGGCTCTAATAGATCCACTGTATAAATTTTTACAATTACTGTATCTTCTTAATAAATTGTAATCTTTATTAATATATAATGCCCCTTTTTATGTCTTCTAATTAGTCTTGGTTTGTATTGTGAAATATTGTTTATAAAGATGTGTCTGCCCAAGACACCTTCTGATTGGTTTAATAAAGAACTAAATGGCCAATTGCTAGGCAGGAGAGAATAGGTGAGACTTCCAGAAGGGAGAGGACTCTGGGAAAAAGAGAGGTAGGGATGCCAGCGAGACCCCGAAGGAGTTGGACATACGTTACAGAACAGAGGTAACTGTGACTCGTGGCAGAATGTAAATTAATAGAGGCAGATTAATTTAAGTTATAAGAGCTAGTTGGAAAAAAGCCCAAGCTCAGGCCACGCTTTCATAATAAGTCTCGTGTCATTATTTGCTGGCTGGTGGTCCTGGTGAGAAAGCACAACTACAAGTTTGAAGTTTACTTGCTCTGCTATAAGGATAACTATGCCTGCTTGTTTACAGTTTCCATTTGCTTGGTGATTTGTTTTCCATTTTTTCATCTTTGCTCCCTAAGTGTTAGTTGCAGATAATAGCTGGTTCTTTTACTCTAGTCTGTTAGTCTAGCTCTTTTCAGTGAGTGGTGAATTGAGGCCATTTACATTTTAGGTTATTATAGACAGGACTTACTATTTCCTATGCATTTTCTTGGTGATGTTCTGTTTTGCTGAATTATTGGTATATTTTTTCCCTTCTGTGTTAGTTTCAAGAGTTTGCTGAGTTGCTGTGTTGGATATGGTTGTATTTTTCCCAGCTCTGGTTTGCTTATCTGAACTTCCTGTGGAGTATCCACTTTCATATATTCATGTTAAGGAGACAGGCGGATGGCCTGCCGGCCTGCCTCTCTCCCTCCCTCCCTCCTTTCCTTCCAGTACTCCATTAAGAATTTTCTACAATGATGGATTGTTGTGAATTGCCTTGGAATATCCTTATTGTCCCACCAGTTTTGGAAGTTGGCTTTGCTGGGTATAGCATTCTTGATTCATGGTTGTTTACTTTCTGAGCTTGAAATAATTAATTCCAAGCTCTTCTGACTTTTATGGTTGCTGATGCAAAGTCTGAAGTAATTCTGATATTTCTGCCTTTATGTGTGAGTTGATGTTTTCCTGTGCTCTTGGGGTTATTTCTCTACATTGTATTTGACATTCTGACTGTGACATGTTGGAGTTTCATCCCTGGTCATGTCTGGAGTTTTCTATACCTCTTGTGTTTGTATACTATTTCTTTCTCTAAGTTTGGGGAGTTTTCTGCTGTAGCTTCAATAAATAATCTGTTTGTTCCATTTCATTTTAACTCTGAACTTCTACTCCAGGCTTTTTGTAAATTTCATTCATGCTCCTTAATATTTTCCTTCTTATATCTGTTTATGCTTTTGTCTCAGCTTTGTCCTCTGTCCCTGAACCATGATCTGCTATGTGGTCTTGTCTATTAATGATGGCTTTCAGATGTGGCTTTTATGTGATTAACCATTCCCAGTATTCGTCTCGTTCTTTTTCAGCATTTCAGTCTCCTTGATGAACTTTTCCTTCATAATTTGAACATCTACCTCTAATTTTACTGACTGTCATTCATTTTAGAGACTGTCTTGTTGAGGTCTTGGATAGATTTCCTTACTTTGTTCATTTGTTTCTTTGAACCTTTATGATCATTAATTCTTTGAAAAGTCTTTGAATTATTTTTCAGATACTCAGCTATCTCTCTGTAGCTTTGGATTACCTCATAGGTGTGTTGGTCAGATAGAGATGGGTCATGGATGGTGGCTGTGTCATAGTCTTTGTGTTTCTATGCTGTATTGTCCATCTGTTGGAATGGGCTTGTCTTTAAGTTTGAACTTCCTCTTTCTCCAGTTCATTTGAATGTGTTATATTCAGTGATTCTTCCTAGAGTAGTGGTTCTCAACCTTCCTAATCTTGTGACCCTTTAATACAGTTCCTCTTGTTGTCTTGACCCCTAACCATAAAATTTTTTGTTGCTACTTCATAATTGTAATTTTGCTACTTTTGTGAATTGTAATGTAAATATCTGATATGCAGAATATCTGTTGTGTGACCCCTGTGGAAGGCTTGTTCAACCCCCAAGAGGTTGAGACCCACAGGTTGAGAACGGCTGTCCGAGATGTATGGCTCCTGAGTCGTGAGTTCAGTTGTGGGACTGCTGAAGCTTGGTGCTGATTGTCAGATGGAAGCTCTGACATGGTTTCCATCTTGGCTGTACAGCACAGGACCAAGGGTGGAGCTGCTCACCAAGTTTGGAGACAACCGCATGGAGTCAAAACTTTGGTCTGCCCTTGGAGTCTCTGAGCCCACTAGGGGCAGGATAGCAATGTCAGATGGCCGAAGGCTGTGTACTGTCTATGAGCTGTGGCTAGAGCCCGGGGCTGAAGTGAGCTCTGGAGCCATGGAAGTATTGGCTCCAGTCCTGTGAGGAGCACTGCAGCAGTTAAACCTCACAACGGCACTGGCCTGAGAGACTGCTGGAGCCAAAGCTCAGACCCTGCATGGGTCTTGAGGCTGCTGCAGCTGGGAACTTGGTCCTGTGGTGCTCCTGGGTCCCTCTGGAGTATCCTTCCCAGGTACTCTCTGGACCCACTGGAGCAGAAGGCCTGCACCTATGGAATTTTCTGGTCCATGGGAGCTAGAGACCTGGATGCACAGTGCTCTCTGATCTTCAGGAGATGGAGGTCTGGGTGCATGGTGCTCTCTCTCAGGGTCTTTTTGAAGGCTGTATTAAATTTGGCTTATAATGTTACAATTTGCCTAGCTCTAATTTTATACCTTTCCCTATATTATTTAACATCAGCAATTTTTCTATATAATTTTTATAACTTTCATAATTTACTGTAAATTTTAGTGTATTATGGTGGATTCCTAAAATGGTATTTGCTACGTGAAAGGTTATTAGTTTTAATACTTAGAGCTTCTGTACACCGATAAATACTGTCTTGTCTCACATTATCTTCATACTGGAGGTGTCACCAACTTTCTCGCTAACTTGATGGATAAAAAAATTAATTTACTAATTTGTTTCTTCTTATCAGGAAAATTGTTTTCCATAGGCCCGTTAGTCATTTGAATTTCCTGTTTTCTATTTGTGTCTTGATGGTGCTTCCTGTGTCTTCTGGTTTCCTTTTGATTGAACTCTTGTTAAGGAAGTTCACATATCACTTAATGGATATTTCCTCTATTTTCTGATGATTCTGTTTTAAACCCTTTGACGTATGATATGTGGAAACTTTAGTCTGTGTAGTGTGATAGGTTTTAAAGTTTAAGATAAAACAGCTCTGCTCTCTGGGATGTCTTTTGGTGAACGTGTGCCTTCCTGCTGATATCATCACAGATGTTCTGTCGAGTATCCATCGGCATGTGCCACACTATGGAAAATGATCTTTCCTTTCTGCTCATTAATCTGTGATGCTTCTTGGGTTATTTTTACATTCATTTATTTATGAGACTCTAGCCATTTTCTGTCTTGCTTCATCAATCTTTTTTTTCTTCTAAGTTTGAGTTAATCAGGTGAGGCAGTGGATGTCCTGTGTGCTGTGCTCATGGTGCTTTTCCTGTGTCAGCATGTGCTACAACTGGGGCTTCTCACTGTGTTTTAGGACTGAAGTTCCCTCTCTCCCCCGCCTCCCCTTGTGGATCCATCTATCCTTTGTATTCCTGTAACTTAAGAAAGCTGCAGATGGAGTGATAAATGAACAATCCTGGATTAAATAACTCCTAAATTGAAAGCAGTGTAACCTGTAACTTAAGAAAGCTGCAGATGGAGTGATAAATGAACAATCCTGGATTAAATAACTCCTAAATTGAAAGCAGTGTAACACATTTAATGAGAGTAAATGTTAGCTTTAAAAATGATAAACTCAGCTGGGCGTGGTGGTCACGCCTTTAATCCTGGCAGGACAGCCAGGGCTACACAGAGAAACCCTGTCCTGAGAAAGAAAAAGACAAAAACAAAGAAAAAGATAAATTCATATTATATATTAGTATATGGTAGGACTCTTTAAAAATATTTTAAGTCATATTTAGGTTCTGGATTAACCTTAGGGTTTTTTGTTTATTTTCTTGTTTTAAAACCATTTCCATTAGGACTACTGTTGCTCAAAATGTGTGAGTTAAACTGCAGGACACCGACAGCAGCTGCCCCCTCCAGACATTTGATAGTCCTCGCATTTCTTCAAGCTTGGCTGTCGTTTCTATAAGATTTATTACCCATTTTATATTGTTTTAACATGAGTAGTATCATTTTGTTCTGTTTGTTTGTATTCTTTTTTCTATTTATTTGACTTCATCCATTGCATTGAGTATTGGGATGCTTTCTCTCTTCTCTATTTCCTATTTGCTTATATGTTATGAATTTTCTTTCTAAAGATTATGATTGCTACTGCTTTTCATTCAGATTCACTTGTACCAATTTCCCTCTCTCACCATCATGTAGGCAAAAACAGATAACATAGCAAGAATTTACCAGCCCAAACGGTATGCTTTGTCGCCCAAGACAACAGTTACGTTGGCACATCTGCTTGCTGCCCGTGAAGATCTGTCCAAGATCATCAGGACAAGCAGTGGCATCAGCCGGGAGAAGACAGCATGTGCCATTAATAAGGTCAGTTTTTCTTCCAGCTTTTGTAGTGAAGTCAGTCAACGCTTTCTGAATCCGAGTAGCTGAGAAGCGCTTTTACAGTAGCTTTATCACGTATTTGCTTTAGCCATCTGATTAGTAAGAATCTTCAGGAATGGTTGCCACCACTTATTAGATTTACTGAATTAAAATCTCTTTAGCATCTGTTTCAACTCTTATGACAGTGGTCTTCATGAAGTTTAAGATGTCTGTGATTTTGACTGTGTAATGGCAGAACACTCTAGACAAATCCAAAATGTCACCATCAGCTTGAGTAGAAAGGTTTCTGTGTCTGTTAGAGCATCCAGAGGCGATTTGACTAAAGAACAGCAACAACAAAATAATAATCAAAAACAGTGGTACAGGTAGTTTATTTGAGGTAGGATTCTTTGCCAGAGGCATTTGGTTTTCTCTCCCCCTCCCCTCCTGTATGCTAGACAAGTACTTGACCAAACCCACATTGCTGTCCCTCAGGACGGTTGTTTAAAGTCAGTCTTTTCCGTGTTTTTACTCTATAGTTTATTTGAGGGAGAGCTTGTGAGCTATTTTGGGGCAGCATTTCTATGAAGTTAACAGAAGTTATATGAGAATAATAACTAAGAAAGGTTGGTGAAAATGTATAGCACAATAAAAACAAAAATGTTTGGTGTTCTGTATGTGTGTGCACGTGCATGCATGTGTGTGATTTGATAATTAGGACATTATTGCTGAGAGTTAAATATTCTTATATGTGGAAGTTTGTTGCATAGTGAGAATGCATTATTATTATTATTATTATTATTATTATTATTAGTAGGTTACTATATAACCCTGGCTGGCCTGGAACTCATGCAGACTAGGCTGACCTTGAACTCAGAGACTGGCATGCTTCTGGCTCCCATGTACTGGGATGAAAAGCATATGCCACCATATCTGTGACATAACTTCTTCTATGCATTTTAAAATAATTTTTAAAAGTTATAATATAGTTATATCAACCCTTTACCTTTCCTCCCTCCAATCCTTCCCATGCAGCACCTCCCTTCCACACTCCCCCTCTAGTGCTTAAACCCTCCCCCCCCCTCTTAAATTCATGACCTTTTTCTGTGGGTTTGATTAGAGGTAACATTGCAATCTAGCTGATTCTTTGGCTGCTTTGAAGTTTGTCTCCCGGAAACTGTTGGAGTCCCCTTGGCTGTGCAAGGCTCTGGCAAAGTTGACACTTGCCATAGTTACCTATACTCTTTCACTCTGCCATGAGCATGCAGCATAGCTTATGTCTGCCGATGGGTGGCAGCTTCAACTCTTCCTAGTTTATCCTTCCAGGTGTTGCTAAAAGCTTGGCTAAGGGAATTGGCGTCTGTGTGCCTGCTGTCTCTCAGAAGGATTCAATAGTCCTCATTCAAAGTACTGGAGAGAAATGCTTGTATTTTAAATGATGTTTAATAAAGATTTAGCTTAAAATTTTAATTAATTAATTTATTTTTGGTTTTTTTGAGACAAGGTTTCTCTGTAGCTTTGGAGCCTGTCCTGGAACTCGCTCTTGAAGACCAGGCTGGCCTCGAACTCACAGAGATCCATCTGCCTCTGCCTCCCTAGTGCTGGGATTAAAAGCGTGCGCCACCACTGCTTAACTTTAAATTAAAATTTTTTAAAAAATAGATTTAAATTATATATATATATATATGTATGTATGTATGGGTGTGTGTATACACACACACAGACACACATAATATTTATTTTTTTGTTTAAATGATCTTAGGATGAGACCAGTGTTAAAACACAGAATTCATTTTGTGTATACCATATACACATAGTTTGAGGGTAATTTTGTGCCATATTTTTTTGTGTGCCTGTGCTTTTCCTGCTAACCAGGATGTCATATGTAGAATTTTTTTTCCTTGTGCCACCAAGTTGGTGCTCAAAAGTTTTGAATTATGAAGCATTTCATGCCTTGGATTTAGAGTTAGGTTATCTATGCTGTAATATTATAGTAGGTACATAACTGATATTAAGTTTCCTTAGAGAAAGGAGTAGTTCGGGAGAATCCTCTCTCTCTGTCACTTGTTATGTGACAAACTTTGTCTGGAGAGACTGTCCCCAGGTTCGGAGCCCCAACAGATCAAGGTGCAGGTGCCACCTATGTCCAACCAGTGAGTTTCACTGGGGTTACTTACAGGAATATTGATGAGGGGTTTCTTACAGGAGTAGAAATGCCTCAGACAGCTCCATCACCACAGCCCACCCCAGCATTGGTGGCAGCTCACAAAAGCTGGGAGCCTGGAGCTCACTGCAGCGGCTCACAGGCAGCTCAGCAGCCTCCCCTCCCAGCACTTAGGCTGGGCTTCATTTCTTCGTGCAGTGCTGCTGGCCTCTGCTTCTTCCCGACAGTGGACAGCGGGTCTTGTCTCAGAATGGGCTTTGCAGCTCTGCTCCTCTGAGAGGGATGCTCAGCTTTCTGTTCTGTTCACATATTCCTGGGGAAGGAGAGACCTAGTGAATCTGGTCAGTTTTAGGGACTTCTTGAAGTTATTTTGAGTTGTTGACTTCCTGTGTTAATGAGCTTCCTACAGGATGGAATGTTTCCCTCTGGGAGGAAACTGCTACAGAACATAACTTGGGACTGTTTTTCCATTCAAAGGGAGCTGCATGTTATATAGTCTTTATACACTGATGAACTAAAATGTGTCAGAGGAGTGCAGACTTATTGGATAACCCATTGCCGAATCGACCCTTGTGGAAAGTCAGAGTTGTATAAATAAATGGATGTGAAGTTGACTAACATAGGTTTTATGGTTTGTGCCTTAAAAACATTTTGCTAAAATAGTTTTTCATGTGACACCTTGTTTGTCATAAATTTTGTTTAACAAATTTAAATGAGAAAAAATTAACAAGACTTTAACTGTAGGAAATGCTGCTTTAATTTGTTTAAAAATACTACTGTACTCCGAGGAATATGTCAAACATCACACTTATATTTTCAGTATTAATTCATACATGTTTATCCCTTATATGTTCAAAGATTTGGCTTCTTTATTTAGAAATAATAACCTTAATATCCTCTGAAACCTTTATGTAAATTTAATGTTGAAAACCAGAAACCTAATGAAAACTCTTTTTTTCACACAGGTGCTTATGGGAAGGGTGCCTGACAGGGGAGGACGGCCGAATGAAATTGAACCCCCACCCCCTGAAATGCCCCCTTGGCAGAAGAGACAAGAAGGCGGAGGGAGGGGTGGCTGGGGTGGTGGAGGTGGAGGTAGTGGCAGAGGAGGTGGTGGGGGTGGAAGAGGTGGATGGGGTGGTGGAGGGGGGTGGGGAGGAGGTGGGGGAGGGGGAGGAGGGTGGGGAGGAGGTGGTAGAGGAGGTTTCCAAGGCAGGGGAGATTATGGTGGAAGAGGGGGCTATGGCGGGAGGGGGGGCTATGGTGGGAGAGGTGGAGATCCATATGGAGGTGGAGGAGGTGGTGGTGGGTACAGAAGATACTAAGACTGCAGCTGTTAGAGCCCTGCTTCCTACTAGAGACCATGTAGAGATAGTGTTCTGAGGAGCATACTTGAACGTCACCTGAGGTAGATCATGGTAGTGTCTCTGAGGATGGCATTCTTGAATGTAGAAGTCCGTTTTATACTACCAGGTGAGCCTGCAACATGATGTTTTCCATATTCTCTGTACTCAGCATGCTGTGTCTTTTTAAAAAGAGAAAAAAAAAACCCAAAAACTATTTTTAAAAATAATATTTATTACCAGCAACTTGGAAAATGGAATGTATTTTATTGTCATGATTGATTTTAGACTGTAAACTGGTATTTTGTTCAGGATTGAAACACACAAATGACCCCACCTGTAACAGAAAGGAACCTAGACTCTCGTCTTGTTTGTATTCCTGTGGATCTGTCCTATATTGTTAATTCTATTTTACAAAACAGAGAAAGTGTCTAATATTTGTGCTCGGTAGACAGTTGTCATTTTTTTTTAATAGAATGAAATTCTTCTGGTTAGGTTTTTATTAAATTTCTGTTAACTGAAGCCAAAGTCTTCTTTATTTCACTATGTATGTGTGACTTGTTTTCCAGCTGGATATGAAACCTGTGAGGTTGGCAGAATAGCTAAGTTAAAGATTGTGAGACCCAAAGATGGCGGGCAATTACAATGAAACAGTGTTTTCTGGACACGGGGCAGTTACACATCTGAATTTGTAGACTTATCTATGCAAGATGAAGCCAGACAAATCCCAGCATGGAGAGGGGGTGGTTGTGAAGCCGCACCCTAGTTGAGCTATTGGCAATTGATTGCTGCTGGAGGAGGGCGAGCCAGTTTCCTCCAGGGGTGTGGGAAGGAGAGCTGCCCATGCTCTAGTAGATGCTCTAAACCTGCCCGTGGGGGCAGCGTTAAGTGGACTCAGTTAAAGAACAAAGACAAAAATAGAAGCACATGAAGTTGAGGAGAAAAAGCATGTGGTATGGGGCATAGGAGAGGGATTGTAGGGGGTGTGGATTTAATCAAAACACCATATGCATGTGCGAAATTCTCAAACAATAAAAGAAAATAATATCAAAACTACTTTACAGGAACAAAGATACATACTGATTTTACTTGATGCTATGAAAAATAATGTGTTCCTAATAAGTACCCTTGCTTTAGATATCAAGTTCTGAGAGGCAGGCTGTATCAGAGGTTGTATTAAGATCTCCTTTGGGAAACACCAACTTAGGGGTGGCTGCATGTGATTTGGTAACTGGAGCAGTCAAAGGCTCGGCTACCAGGATTTGTGAATTCATGTTCTCTGAGTCAGCCCACCCACACCCCTGTCAACAGGGTCAGCTCTGTTATGCTGCCCAGGAGAGGAGCAGGGCCTGCTGTCCTGAGTGCTGCAGCCTGTGAGGGACTGGGACAGTTCCCCTATTTGCCACTGGTGTCGCCAAGCAAAGGGGGGGGGGCATCCTTCTCTCGCCCTTACCACCACATGGCCAGTTCTTCCACACATATCCTTGGGTTGGCTCACACATGCCCCCATCAGCAGGGCCAGTTCTACTGTGCTGCCCAGCCGAGGTGCAGGTCCTGTTCTGAGTGCCCCAACCATTGACAGTTGACAGGCAGGGACAGCTTTCCCACTTTAATAACCTCAGGGCCAGCTCCCCACCTGCTGCAGGTGGCAAGGGGGGAGGGGAAGGCATCTCTCCCTTGCCCATGCCACTGTGTGGCAGATGAGGGGGCAGACCAGATCTCTCACGTTTACATTCTTGGGGCCAGCTCACCTGCACCCCTATCAATAGGGTAAGCTCTGTTGTGCTGCCCGGGTGAGGTGCGGGGCCTGCTCTCCCATTTGCTGCAGGGCTGGGTCAGGTCCCCTGCTTGTCACAGGTTTCAAGGTGGGGGGCATCTTCACCTGTGCCACCATATGGCAAACAAGGGGGGTAGGACCAGCTCTCCTACTCACATCCTCAGGGTAGTCTTGCCCTTTCCCCGTCATCAGAGTCAGCTCTATTGTGGTGCCCAGGCGAGGTGCAGGACCCTCTTTTCAGAGTGCTGCACCTGGTGATGGGCAGGGCCAGTTCTCCTGAGTGTTACAGCCTGTTGGGCTGGGCCAACTCTGTGTAGCCCTATCCTCTCAGCCTTCAGTGGTGGCAGGAGCCATGGACGTCAACACAGACTGTGACCGCAGCAAGGCCACGAACCCAGGCAAGGGCCTTAGTAGCTGTTTAACTGTTTCCTTGTACTCTGTAGATTTAGAAAAACTTGTCTCATTAAAAAGAAAATTCATAACATCTAATTCAGAAACATCAACCAGTACTTGTGGCAAAAAGCGTACATAATGTCAAAGGGCTTTATAGCCAGAAAATGTCCTGAGCGATGTTTGGTCCATTTACTACATGAGGAAGACAGAGCTTGCAGTGAGATCTGCAGATTGAGGATGAGGGTGGATAAGAAGAATTTTCACCTTTCCTTTAGGGTCAGCTTTTCAAAGTGATTTCATTATTTCATGTGAAATACTAAGTCCCCCTCCGCCAGAAAACTGTTTAATAGAATGGAGTGGTTTTGCTCTGAATTACAGTAAAACTTCCAATGAAATGCACGATGTTTGTTAAGAAACCAAGACTGTTGAGTTACAGGGATCCAAATGTCTTTTATCATATAAATATTAGACACAGAAAACGTACAAGAGGTATCAAAAATTTTACAATCTGTACATTTTTTTCTTGCGGCTTTTACATTATACATCTTTAGACAGAATTGTGATCAGTAAGGAGGTGGGTCGGTCAACAGAGAAGATGAGAAGTGACGTCACTATTACTGACAGGATTGGTCCTTGTTTTGGCAGACACGTATCTGCCTGAACATTTCAAGCAGTATGGTAAACAAAACTTTGTGTGATAAGCTGAACTTTGCTCCCAGTTGTATCAGGAGATCCCACCTGCTTCTACAGCTCTGTAGGAGCAGTACCAATGCACACTCCATTCTACAGCTCTGTAGGAACCGTACCAATGCACACTCCAGCCTACAGCTCTGTAGGAGCAGTACCAATGCACACTCCATTCTACAGCTCTGTAGGAACAGTACCAATGCACACTCCATTCTACAGCTCTGTAGGAGCCGTACCAATGCACACTCCAGCCTACAGCTCTGTAGGAGCAGTACCAATGCACACTCCAGCCTACAGCTCTGTAGGAGCAGTACCAATGCACACTCCAGCCTACAGCTCTGTAGGAACAGTACCAATGCACACTCCAGCCTACAGCTCTGTAAGAGCAGTACCAATGCACACTCCAAGCATCTTTTATCTGTGCTGGACTGTAAGAATCTGTGAAGGAAGTACTGCCTCCTACTGTCTTTTCTGTCAGTTCATGCTAGGACCACCTAGCCATGATAAATGATTGAGGCTCTCTGAATGCTATGTTACAGGTTATTTACATAAAAACTCCCTGGGAGATCTTTATGGGGATGAGGAATAAGAAAAATACAGTGTTTTAAAAAATTGGGCTATGCACTTGTGCATAGCAGAGGAAAGTTTTCATAGTGAACAATATAAATTTTGAGGTCTGTCATTGCTCATAATTGTTCCATATTACACCTGATAGTGGTGTATGTACAAGGTGGTAGTTATGCTTTGTGAATTTCCGAGTTTCTATATAGAATAAGGATGAAATTGTGTGTAAAGCGGTTCATTAAAATCTAGTGAAACTTTAACCACAAGCCAGGTCTTTGTCACTAAACTCCACAAAGAGGTACACAAATGGGCAATGGTCTTTCACCAAACAAACTTACGTGATCCGAGTACTTTAGGGGGCAGCACCACATACAGTTTGCATTCCTCTGGAGACACGGTGCTGTTGGCTGTAGGGTTGGGACTTATTTTGTTAGATGGTACTCTTGGAAGTTGTTGGTCCTGGGTATGGATTACAAGTTAGCATGGTGCCAGACCTTCCAAGCATGGAAGCAAAGTCTCCCCAAAAGGACACAATCAGATGAAATGCTTTTGAAGGATGAAAAGAAGCTGACAAGAGAGTCTGTGAATAGCTTCCCAGGCAACAAGTCAAAACCACTGACTTTTACCCTTTCATGATAGAATACTCAGAGACTGTTACTCGTGGTTTTGCAAACGAATACAGTTCACATTGTTAGCAGTCTGTGTTATAACGAAGAGAACTATCTGTGTGAATTTGTGTCAATTCCTAAAAGGTGTTTGGTTCACATCTGCATTCTCTAAAGGAGAAAGTCCAAGCTACATGCATGCCTGATAGTGTGTATACATATTCTATACATATGTGCATGCTGTCAGCTGTTAGAGCATCACATCCATTAGCTTATTTCTAGATAGTGAAGACAGTTTAAGCACAAATTCAGTTAAAAAGAAAACCTTAAGATAGTTTACTTAGAGAGAGAGAGAAATTCGAACATGAAGAATTAAACACTGTCCATAGACCATTCCTTTTAAAAAGTCACAGATTCTTAATTGTACCCACTAGAGAATATCTGAACAAACATTTTTATGTCGTTTGTCTTAGCTAATTAGCTGTGTATGAAATGGTGATTGCTGTTTGTGGATAGTGAGTTTTAGTTTGTATTTCATGATGCCTAAGACCTAGAGCTATTAGTTGACCTGCAATTGGGTAATGTCAAGTTCAATTAAAAAGTCCTGGATTTAAAACCAGGCTCCATCTCTAAGAGTTCCCTTCTAGGTAGATAGACTGATGTGCCTACAAACAAGGGAAGGGGGTGGTGAGGAAGGACAGGGAAGGAAGGAGGCGCTTGGTCAGATCTGAGGTAGTGAAGTAGGGACCAGTCTCACAAACAATGCAGGCATGTCGAAGTCACCACTTTTAGGGTATTTCCATGAAGTGCAGGCTTTGGGTTAAAGTAAAATTTTCAGTTTGCAGAAATCTTGGGGAAGGCAACAAGTTGATCCTCCAGGGACTTTTTATCTACGGATCAGTAAAGCAGGCTGCCTGAGACACTGTCAGGAAACTATAGTCTTATTTTAGCACACGTTTGGTGTTGGTTCCAGTAAAGAAAGAACTAGATTTGAATATGAATGCCCAAAGCTTTAACATACTTGAGCTTTTCCTCCCATTGAGTCAGCTGACTGAAAACCAATGACTCACATTAAGAATATTTTAGGTAGAAAAACAATGACACTGACAACAGTGGCTGGCTTTCCCCTTTTCAAGACTGTTAAATTGAAGTTGCCCGAACCTCTGCGATCAGTTTTTGAAGTGAGATCCCAGTATACTCGTCCACAGATTCTGTTCCTTGATTTCTGGATTAAGAGCAATCACCCCGGTCCATCTGTGCTAAAACATGATTGCTTTTCGCAAGTTGGAGGGACTCTATCTTCTTCTGTGCGTACTTCAGTTGGATCTTCAGGGCATCATTATCTGCTTTCAGGGTATTTATTTCCTAAAGGGAAATGAGAATAAGGCATGTCACTAGAGAGGCAGCGAGTGGGAAATCACAGTATCAAGAGTATTATATTTGATTGGCATTTCCTATTCACTGTGGTTAAGAATTAGAAACTATTTTCAAAGTAGTTATTTAGCTGTGAGTATAAAATAACACACTAACCATCACGGACATGTGCAAATAGCAATTACTCTTTGTGATCATATCACAGATGTGAGTGGCTAGCAGACAGAAGAATCCATTCTTGGGAAGTGGGTGGAGGAAGACACAACCTTTGGATAGTGTTGTAGCAGGCATCGTCACTTGGCAGACAGTAGTCTGTGGTCTGTCTGGTCTGCTCTCAACTATGCAAGCAGTGCTTCAAAACTCCACGAAATGAGATGTTATTGTTTGTTAATTTAACCTAAGTTCACAACCCCCATTGCTGATAACTAATATGCCTTTTTGATGGAAGACTTTTGTCTCACCCCCACACTGGGATTTAGTGTTCTGTTGGCAGTAATTTAACTGTACAGCCACAGGTTCATCGCCAGGCTTCTGGTTTTGAGGCAAGTGTTCTTACGTCAGACTGACTTTCATGGGCATCAGAAAGTACAGGTGCACCGTCTGGTTGTCTGGGCCCCCTCTGGGTTCTCAGACTGAATCACCTAGAGTGCTCTCTACCAGCTTATGTGAGACTGAGCACTTGCCGTGAGCCTGACACTGCTGTGTGATAATAGGGTAGCTCAGTCCTCACGCACACCCTGGAAATAGGTGCTAGCTGTAAACTTTATAGGGGCCAGAAGTACTCACACATACTTCTAGAGCCCACGCGTATCTCACCCAAATGTCTTCGATGCCTTTTTTTATTTGGTTCCATGCTGATTCCGTTATGGCATGAATCAAAATAACATACATTACTTTAATGTGTATTAAAATATACAGCTGTAATCAGCTGTCCTTATTGCATGCTATTTTAAATACTAGTTTAGCTGGACGCCTTCCTTGTGTTGAGGACTATTGGCCTAAAGACCAGTCATTGCAGGTCCCTAATGGGAAAGCAGAGCACATAATTGTGCCTCTGAAATGCTTGTGGAGAACTCTGGTCCTCAGGTCTCTGTGATGCAGGTAAAAGAAAAGAGAAGTTGCTAATACAACGTCAGGGTTCATGACCCTGGTGACTGGGTAGGGATTCTTCTGTCACCTGTGCCTCATGGCATTTCCACAGCTGTATTTCTGCCTTTAAGAAGCATGAAGACGTGAAACTTCAGCATGGACTCCCAGCCCTGCATTTTATAGAAGACCAACCAGGTTGTAGTGTTTAATAACTTGCATAAGGAATGTCTGGGATTAGATCCCCATACTTAGGAGGCAGAAGCAGGCAGATCTCTGAGTTTGAGGCCAGCCTGGTCTACACAGGGAAACTCTGTCCTGAAAAACCAAAACCAAAGCAAACAGCAACAAACAAAAGCAATACAAAAAAGAAATGTCTTAGTTTCTCAGACCAAATCCTCTACTTATATTCCCTTTTCAAGATTTCTTTTATTGTTTTAAAAGGTGACATTTGGCAGTTTTCCTATAATAACTCAAGTTGACTTGTTTGCTAACATGCATTTTAAAGGTAGTTTGAGTAAAAGACATGCTTTCTTCCAGAAAATCTGTTGCTCTTTTGTCCTGTGCTCCTGATACCATGTTCTTCATTCCACTCACCAAATCAAGTCACAGACATTGCCTAGCACATAGCTCTCGGACTCTCCTGCCGGTCTGGCAGGGATGGACCCTTGCTGGGAACAATGATGAGTGTCCCAGAGCCTTGCGGGTGGCTTCTCTGTACATACTGTCCGGATAAGCACATTAAGCTAGGTAGATGGTGGATTATGTACTGACAGGTCTCCAAACGTGATACAAATCATGATGTCTGAGGGAAATGGGCAAGAAAATATTCCTTAGTAAAATTAAACACTGTTAAAGCTAATGTCTCCCTTTTTTTCCTGGATAATAAAATGACTTAGATTACCTACATTTGGCAACTTTCTTCCTTTTTCTTGTCTGCTTACTTAACCTGCTAGTAACCAAAGTTTGAATCCTCATTCTTCTGCTTTCCCTACTGGATTTTATTTCAGCAGGAGAGCTAACATAGGGAGGAGCGGGGTGAGAAGGGCCGCACCTGTTCCAGCTCTTCGTAGGTCCGGAGTCTGTGGTGAAGCTCCTGTTTGGGTTTTATAAGCGATTCTTTGTTCTCCCACTTGACGAACGCCCGCTTCCGGAGCAGCACTGGGCTGGGGCATGGGGATGAGGGGCTGGGAAGCACATACAGAGCATCCTGGGCCGGCTTCCTGGGGGAGGACAGCACGAAGTGGCCAGCCGGCATCTCGCCGCCGACCCAGTGGGACGGGTCTGTCTGGGTGGTCTTGTGGGCAACAGTCCTCTTCAGCCGCACTGAGATCTTCTGGGAGGACACCCCCAGGAGCATGATGGTCCGGTCCTTGCTGTCCTCGCTGTGGTCCACAGCATCCCCATTCTGGAATATAAACGCTCCTTCCTCGGGTGCTGTGGAGAGATAAGTTTGTTAGTGCTCTCAGATATAGCTCGATTCTCAACATCTGTCTTCTTATTTCAGGAGTTCTGCTTCCAAGTGCCCTCTGTTTTCGGACATGCAATGTCAGGCATGGTCATGCAATGTCAGGCATGGTAGGAGCCGAAAACCAGGGATTTTGTGTCAGGATTCATCCACACCAAGGAAAGAACATCTTTCCTTTTTTACCTTTTTAAAAGATTTTTGTGTGTGTGTGTGTGTATGATGTTCTGCTTGTATCATGTATGTGTGTATGTATGTATATATGTACACCACATGCATGCAGTGTCCTTGGAGGTCAGAAGAGGGTTTTGGGTCTCCTAAAACTGGAGTTATAGGTGGTTGTGAGATACTATGTGGATGCTGGGAGCTGAATTCAGGTTTCTGCGAGAGCAACAAGTGCTCTTAACCTCTGAGCCATCCCTCCAGCCCCTCAAGCATCTTTTCTGTTTGCACAAAAGTTACCTGGACAGCTACTGTTTCTGTGAGTTAGAATCCCTGCCTTGGTGTGGCAAGGTTTCCTAGTGCTTCTAAAGATATCAAGATAAACATATGGACAGAATGTTCCATTGGTATGGGAGGTCCATCTGTCTATGTGTTGCTTTGATTGGTTAATGAATAAAGAAACTGCCTTGGCCTGTTGATAGGGCAGAACTTAGGTAGGTGGGGAAAACTGGACTGAATGCTGAGAGAAGGAAGGCGGAGAGAGAGAGAGATGCCAAAACTTTGCTGGTAAGCCACTGCCACGTTGCAATACACAGATTAATGGAGATGGGCTAAATTAAGATGTAAGAGTTAGCCAATAAGAAGTTAAAGCTAATGGGCCAAGCAGTGTTTTAATTAATACAGTTTCTGTGTGATTATTTTGGGGCTGAGCAGCCGGGAATGTCCAAGTGGCCCCTCCTCCAACATTCCATAAATGCTTTCTGTGGACTCAGGGTGAGAGCTATTTCTCAGAGTTTGATCCAGGTACCAGAGTGCTACTCAAGCAGATAGACAGTAGGAACTCTCTGTGGAACTCACTTGTGCGATTGGTACAGATTAATGGTGAGGTGGCAGGATTAGTTTTGTGGAGTGTATTCTAAAATTTATCACCCTTATTTGATTCTGCAGGGGTAAGGACCTGCTGGGGTAAGGACAAACCAGCCATCTGGTTTTCTTTTAGCCATATTCCTGCCTGAAACGCAGCCTGGAAATATTAACTAAAAGGAGGAATTTCCCAAAAAAGTGGAGGATTAGTGAATGTATTTGAGATGGGTGGGAAGATAAATTGGAGGTCATCCAAGTTTACCTTTTGTAAAGACTCAGTGTAAATTTTGAACTATTTGCAAAGTAACTAGGGTCTATATCTCATTTATTAATAAACACATTTTGGATTCTGTTTATTTCATTAAAAATATCCTATTTTCCAGAGCATAGGGAATAAAGTGATTTTATGTATGAGAAAGGTTTTTGTTATTTTGTTGGTGATACATGTGTATTAAAATGATACATTTTTCTTATTGCTAAATTTAAAAAGGGATTCTTTTTTTTTTTTTAATGTGTAGCCCAGGCTGGTCTTGACCTCATGATCCTTCTGCCTCTGCCTCCTTCAGCAAATCCTACCGGCATGCACTACCACAAATGGCCAAAAAAGGGATTCTTTTGTGCCTGTCTGTCTTATGCCTGGAGGCTAGAAGAAGGCGTAGATGTCATCTATTACTTCCAATCCAGTCCCCATATTCTTTACCTTTTCTCTTTCATGCGACAACATCTATCCCATACAATGCAGGACCTTCAGCAAATTTGACTCAAATATACCAAGTTACTCCACAGGACCAAGGCTGGCTCACTGGGCTGCTTCCTGCTGACCAGTTCAGTGGATATCTTTCCGCTCCCAACTAGACATGTCCTCTCTGCTCCTTTGCCCTCCAGACCTGGGGAGTCTCTGGTCTACTTGCTCCAAATTATTTCCTCACCACGTTTCGCTTGGTAGTGACACTTCTGGCTTAGCTCCGGATTCCCCTTGGATGATTTGGTTCTTCTCCAATCATATCTCCAGAGTTTCTCCCTTTTTTTTCCTGGATTTACTTTTCTGATTTTAGAATTTTAATCATTTTTCTTCACCTGATCTCTCAAGGTTCTCAGTCTTGGACAGGGTGTTAATTTAATGGGTGAAGCTCCTCTTAGGGATGATGTGTATAGTCAGTGAACCAGTACATAAGCCTACTTCCTGCTGCCAGCCCTAAGGGCCAGTCACATGGTTTTCTGAGGCTCCTTTCCAGGTTATTAGCAATGAGTCTGGTTTTGGTCACTTTTCGTGCATAGTGGTCTCTGTTAAACTGCAGAAACCAAATTCTCAGTTGCGTCTGCCTCCTTCTGGAAACAGGGTCAAGAAAACCACGTTTTCAGCTTCTACAAGTGTTGTTTCAGCTTCTGCTGACAGTATGTTCTCGGGACGTTTCTGAGCTATGGAGATATTAGTCTTTGTTTCTGAACACAGCTATCCCTTTTACATAGTATGTTACTTTCATCCTGCATGTTATGCATGTTATACGTTCATTCTCTCTGTCTCTGATTTGGTTTTAAGGATAGAGGAAGAGAATTAACATGGGATGCTATCATGGCAGGAAGTCCATATCTGCCCTTGGTGTAGGTGCCCAGTAGCACCTGATGACTTTTTGTCTAACTTCCACTCTGTTACAGCACCCAGGGAGTTAAAATCCATGACGAATCAGCCATGGCATAGCAATTGTGGTGATCTTTCTTACCTGCCAAACTTGACCCTTCCCTGCACATACCCATGGCAAACGTCCCCAGTACCTGCTTACCATGAAGCAGATCTTTGGTTCCCAGTGGGCAAAGGTTGGACATTGGCACCACAGAGCTGATGTTCTCTGTGGATACTGCTGGGCTCTTGATTCTCTTCTTGCACTCGAACACTACCAGGTCTTTGCACTGTTTGTGGCAGTTCATCCCGCAGTCTGTGGACAAGACACCCAGCTTACAAGTCTTCCACTCACTTTCCTAGCATCTCCCTCACAACCAAATTCACTCACTGCTTTCTTGTCAGACTCAGTTGGTCTAGCCTCTGGAGCTAGGACACCTGACGTTCCTAAGGGATCTAGGAAAGATCACCTCCTGATTCTTAACCTCCTTGGCAAACCTCAGGGCTTGTTGCCACTACATCAATGAGTCTTAGAACTAAGCAGCATCTCATCAAGGAGAAAAGAGATGTTGACCTGGAAAATTAGGTCCTGAGGTGTCTGCTGAAAAAAAAAAAAACCTGACTAGTCCTGTAGTAATCTTACCCAGGGTGGTTCCCTTTCCTTGAGCATCTATCTTTCCAGGCTTCTACAAGGAGCACAGCCATCTGTATTTCCAGAGCAACTAAGGCAAAGAGAGGGTCTTATAGAGCAAAACTACCTGACTGGTCTTATGGGCATCCCTCTCTTGGCTGGCAACAATTCCTCTTAGGATTCTCTTGTTTGGACACGAGGCTCTGAATGCAGGCAAGAATGTGTGGACTGAATGGACAACTACTTTGCACAAGAAATGTTACCAAGGGGTGTTTGTTAGACAAGGGAAGTGATTCCATTACCCAAAACTGGGACTTACCTTTACAGCGATATCCTTGCTTGATCACTCCCCAGAGCTACGAGGTAAAGAAGACAATATGGCCCAAGTCATTCATCTGTCTGGTGTGAGGCTGTGCCTTGGCATTTATTCTCTGTCTTTGTTCTATTGCCTACCAATGACTAGACCCTGGTAGCATTGATTCTCTACCTATTTTCCTTCTACTGTCTATCAATGGGTAGACCCTGGTAGCATCCAGTCTCTATCTATCTTCCCTCTATTACCTACCAATGGCTAGACCCTGGTAGCATTGACTGTCTTCATTCTACTACGTATCAATGGGTAGGCCCTGGTAGCATTGACTATCTTCATTCTACTGCCTATCAATGGGTAGAGCCTGGTAGCATTCATGCTCTATCTCCACTCTACTGACTATTCGTGGGTATACCCTGGTAGCATGCATTTTCTATCTTTGTTTTACTGCCTGTCACTGTGTAGACACTGGTAGCACTCATGTTCTATCTTCATTTTACTGATTGTCAATTGGGAGACCCTGGCAGCTGTCTCATGTCCTGGTTCTTTGACAAGAAGCCACTGGTCAGAGTAGCAGAGATGACTGCTACCTATACAAGAGCTCTGTACAACCCAGGGCTCTGCAGGCCAGATGTGGATGAATCCAGACCAACAGGCTCCTGAGGACTGAGTGTGACATCCTGCGTCAGAAACTTGGGTTTGCAGGAAACTATTAGTTGGGTTGGGACAGAGGGCAGACGGCACTCAGGTAACCTCTGAGATAAGATCACTTTGGGATAATTTCCCTCATGTATATAATACATTGTGGTCACAGTCACCCCTCTGTCCCATCCTTCTTTATCCATCTCCCAGTCCTACCAACCTTCACTCTTCCCAATAAGTCTCTCTCCCACCGCCACATCTTTTTAGTTTTTGTTCTATGACACACTGAATTTAACCAGGGCCACTCTGCGGGGCGTGGAGTGACCCACTGGAACACAGGAAGTTAGTTTCTTTTGAAATGGGAAGACAGTTCTTATTTTCTAACATTTGAAACAGCATGTAGCACTTTTAAGAGGCATATCCAAACTCCACACTCCTGTACCATCTATTCCAGAACTTTAATGCACCAGGGAAGGAAAAAAAAAGCAGGAAGAAGTTAGATGCAGGCTAAGTCCATAGGGGATTGTGTTTTCTGGGTGTTCTTTTGGGTTCTGAGCTGGGGTGATTGCATAAGGATTTGAGGTTGTGTGCATCTTACTCATTTAAACTGTCCTGTATACACTGCCCGACACACACACACACACACACACACACACACACACACACACACCACGTTCAGCTCTGATACTCTAAGAGTGACTTACAAAGCCAGCACAGTTGTCACAGAAAGTAGGCTTCAGGTAGGTGGTCTCTTGAAAGTTGTGAGGAAAGCCCAGGCCCAGCTTAGAATAGATGGAGCTGGCCCTCATGAAGTAGGCTGTGATCTCATCCCTGCTGATGAGGCCTTCCCTGCAGCGAATGACAGGCAAGACGGTGAGTATGGGAAGGGAGGTTTCCAGCCTTTGGACCTAACCTTCCCTTCTGTCTTTCCCGTGGCTGCTTCCTTGAGTTCTCATCGTTAGGGCAGAGGATATAGACTGGGAGTGAGGCAGTCTGACTGCTTGTCACTCGTGGTAAAGGGCCACACGGATCCGTGTGCTCAGGACTTGAAAGAGAAGTGCTGTGTATAGAAAAGCAAAGGCCTCATGCTCTGGTGTCTGACTTGAGACAGGGAGGCCATGTGTAGAACCCACGGCCAAGCGTTTGTTTTCCTGTCGAGAACTGGATAAAGCCTTTAGAGCCATGAGAAAAACGCAGGAAATGTTGATACAACTATGAGTTGTTCCATGGTTTGTAACGCCAAAGCAGGAAGGAAGGCTGAGTGTTTCTCCTAAGCTGGTGGCACTGGGAGTCTTTGAGTGGGAGCTATTCAGAAAGCTTGTGGATTTCATGGGCTGCGGCAGCCTGGGGTAAAGGAGTGAGGCCTTCACTTGATGGTGGCGCTTTTTCCAGGATATACCATCTAGGCATGGCAGCACACGCGTTTGCAAGTTGCTCAGTGACTGCTTCCACAGTCCCACGCACCACCCTCACCTGTCTTTGTCCATCACGCAGAAGGAAAATGGAAAGCTAGCGGCGATCTTTTCAAACTCCTCCTGAGAGATGTATCCATCCTGGTCGAGATCATAGTTCTTGAAGACAGACTGAAAATAAAAAGATTTCTTCCGTTTACTGAAGGAAACCAATCACCTCTCCCTGTAGCTAAATGACAAGGGGGCGGATACATAACAGCTTGGCAGCAGCCTAAGTAAGAGCAGCACTGAGCCCCCTAAACTGTGACACTGGCACAGCAGGGCACATCCCGGGCCTCTGCTTTCCCAGCCACTACAGAGTGCCTAGGTGCCTGTAAATATCAACTGTGCCACGGCCTGGCTACTGCGCACAGCTACTCCACTGGGTAGAGGATGTGCGTTCTCTCTCCACTCTGCCCTCCCTGCAGGTCTCTATTCCCTTCCCTGGGAAGCTCACAGTCTAACCCAATTGGAAGCGTTCACCTTCTTGAGTCCTGTGCTCCTCGTTGTTCTGCATGTGTGACTCGCGCATAAAGACAGCATGCAATCCATCCCCTTCCTCAGCTGTTAGCCAGACCAAGCGGTGCCAAGTTTCCCTTCCTCCTCCTTAGCATTATTATATGCTGACATGGGCCACATATTAACCAACAAGGGCCTTTAAGCATGGCAAACCCGCCCCACTGGAGACCAGTGTGTTGATATTATTTCCTTTGAAGCGTTCTACAGCCACAGTGTGTGGAGTGAGCAGCTTTGTGTTCCCAAGGGAACGAGTTTGAGCATCCTCACCTCCATGTCTCTATCTTCCTGGCCCCTTATCCTCCCCACATCCTGAAATTAAAGCAGGCTATACCATGATTTTTGTCTGCTGAAATGGGTACTTACATCCACCATCCTCTGGACATGTTTGCTGATGGTCTTCGGGTCTGGTTTGGGAGATACTCCAGAGGCCCAATCCACTACAACTGGTGGCTTCGAAGGAGTTAGTGGCTAAAATGGAATAGGGAAACCCTTGTGACTGACACAGGTTAACACGGCTCCTTCCTTTCACGATATCTGACTGTGTGCCGTGGCAGAAGAAGAAAGCGCTCACAGTCGGATTCTGTCTGAATTGGCTTGGCTAACAGGTTTCTAAAGAGCTCCTACAAACCCCCAGCTCCTACAGGACCCCCAGCTGCAGACAATTTCACTCCTCAGTGGACCTGACTTCCAGGTCCCTCTCCATTAGCTCTCTTGTCAGACGTATCAACAAAGGTTAATATGAATCATGTCCTTTGCCTCTGTGCTCCAGTCCTATTTTAGTAGAAATGGATGAGGAAAAGCTAATCAAGACAGCAAGATGTACAAGGAAGAAATGCACTCTGCATATGCTGAGAGAGAATCTATTGTTGATAATTTGAACCTTGGCCCCAATTAAAATTCCCCTGAAAATAGAAGTTGCTGATCCTTCTTCTGAAACGCCTCTAGTGCCCTGGGCATGGACCCTCCTGACCACTCTATAGAGGCAATGGGATTAAGTAACCTGAAACAAACAACAACAACAACAAAAATGGATTTCTTGTGAGTAGGCAACTTTCTTCCCTCAAGTCTTGCTTGGGGAGTTAGGAGGCTTTCTAAGAGATGGAAATAATTCTGCTGCTTACTTGTCAGTAAGAGAGGCAGGCTCAGATAACCTGTAATGGTCCTACTGTGTGCAAAACCAGGACTTGGTGCTGTTTTGAGTCCTACTGGGCACAGGAGTTCAGAAGATCCAGTACCTTCCAAACCCAGAACACCACAGGCCACTGACGTTTTTCTTTCTACCATGGCAGGAAGTTTCACAAATTTTGCTTTTCAGTGTGAGTGTTGCTGTCATCACCCAGTTTTAGGAACGAGACGTGGGGACCCTTTGACTGGAAGGAGACAGCACTGTGCTTCCTAACACTGCCTCTGACAGATTTGACCCCACCCCCATTAGGCACACAGTCATTTCCTGTTCACACGTGCATCCCTTGGTCTTAACAACAAGCTGTTTATGGATAAGAACTATGTGTTACACATATGTTGAGAAGCTTTCTATGTGCTTTGCACAAAGCTGAGCACACAGCACAAACCGAATACTTAGTGAGCAACTGAAGCCCAGCTTCTTGAGAAGGAACCTGAGGAGCTTTTAAAGGCTGGCTATATTCAGGGTCAGGATGAGAAACTTACCGGGGCTCTGTGGTTCCTTGGTTCGCGGGCATAGGAGAGCTCATAGATTTCATCTTCTGTGTAGTACAGATCCAGGGATAACTGCAATTGAAGCAGAACACAGTTCATTTCTGGGACACTACCTTTCCTAAAGCTGAGGTTTTATTCTTGGCTACATCTTCCCAGGGGTTCATTTTATTAGTGCTTAGCAGGGATTTGATTTGTTTTTAGATTTATTCATTTTATTTTATGTTTGAGCACTCTGTCTGCATGTGAGTATGTGTGCATGGCATGCTTTGTGCCTGCAGAAGGCATGAGATTCCCTAGAGCTGGAGTTACTGATGGTTGTGAATCACCACGTGGATGCTGGGAATCGAACCCTGGTCTTCTGTCAGAGCAGCAAGTATTCTTAACCATGAGCCATCTCTCCAGACTCAGCAGTTTGGAGAACACTAAGTTGGGGCCAGTGAGATGTCTTAGCAGGTAAAACCACTTGCTGTGGAAGCCTGGGCACATGAGCTTAATTTCTGGAACGAAGATAAAGCTGGAAGAGGAGAAACGACTCCACAAAGTTGTCTTCTAACACCCATACCCACACCATGGCATGTGAGCACGTGTGTGTGTGTGTGTGTTTACGTGCATGTGTGTGTGTGTATGTGAGTGTGCGAGAGTCATCGCTCCATCTCGCGCACAGACAAACACGCATACATACACAGAAGTAAAAAAATGAAAATCCTGAAAGTTTGGCCTGTATAATAGCTGCTACTTTGATAGGGAAAACATTAATTCGTTCCAGTTAGAATGTTCTTAAATACTGACCAAGTTCTAAGATGTTCTCTTTACTTGTGATTTATTACCTATGCATCTCTACAGGCTTGATGTTGGTGTGCAAGACTTGCCAAAGTCACTTGTTTAAAGAAAAAGGGTTCAAACCCCAAACTGCACCCAAGCTGTGGGTGAAGCCTGTGGCTCCATCAACATACTCTGTGAGGCAGGAAGAGACCCTGGCCACCATTCCTCCCACTGGGGACAGAAAAGCCAACTTTCAACTTGTGTAATTTTAGGACAGGAGGTTTGAATCACCCCAAGACTGGCCCCTTAGAGTTCACAGAGGAGGGAGCAGGCCAGGAGAGCATAGGCCCACATTCATGCAGTTAGCACACTGAAGCATCACAAATTTGGAAGGAAGTGCAGCAGATGTCACCTGCACCCACCGCAAACCCGATCTCCACTCCCCACACCCACCCTTGGCTGGGATGTGTCCAGGCACAGAGATCTAAGCTGAAACTAGCAGGACCCAGAGTCACTCATTTTCTTCTTGTTTTGTTTGGCTGTTCCCCCCCCCCCGCCTTACTGTATTGAGTGAGAATACGCTGTCTCCACTAATGACCAAGGTTTGCATCTGATTTGCTATCAGCTCCAGCTTGAAAGCTTAGGGACAGCTTTTTGCAAGAGTAGGAGCCCATCCCTAGAAGTCTACAAGGCACACTGCTTAAAAGAAAGCCTCCTGGGTCCCGTTCCCCAACTCGATTCTAAGTTGAGGCCTCTATTACTTAACAATGTCAGCTCCTCTGCGAAGTTGAACTTTGTGTCTCCGTATCCCATTCCTAAAGAGGAGCTGGCAGTATACGGGAAGGGAAGTCGAATGGACCTGGTACCTGGCTAGTACTTAGTAATTATTCTCCCAAGCGGATCTCACCGTTAGCAGGTGCACCAAGTCCTTGTTGGCATCCAGTGGTGGGGCCACCTCTTGCAGCTGGACCAGATCATTGATATGATTGTAAAGGGCCAGGAGCTTTTGGACGTTCACCTTCCCGTCCTCCAGATAGTCGGGCATGGCTTCATATAGGGAAATGAGGTCCTTGAGGTGCACTCCCAGGATGGGGATTTTGAAGTGGGTGCACTCCCCATAGGCTCGCCTGTAGTTGTCATAGTTTCTGCAGGAGGACAGCAGTTCAGTCATCTCACCCAGAACCTACAAAGCAGAGCAGACTGGTCACAGATGCCTGTGAGGCCGAGTGTGCCACCTTGCTTACTCTCACGTCCGCCATGATTTTACCCCATCCCAGATTCGTTGAACCACGTGTGATGCATCTCATTTGTAGCTATTACAACTCTCACATGAAAACTCCAGTCACGTCCAATGTCAGAGCATAGTCATAACCAAAGTGTGTTCCTCGATTTTATCATTTCATATCAAACCGATTGATTTTTAGAACTAATATATGCACTTGACACAACAATTAAAGGTACAGGAGGATACAGTGAAAAAGTGCCTTCGTAACCCCGAACTGTAAGTTGCCTTCTCTGGTGTCCTTGGAAGCCTCCAGAAGCATCGTGTTGAATCGTGTCCGGCTTGTGAGGTCAGCAGGTCCTCCTTAGCTGCTGGCCTGGGAGGCTACGTGGTTTGTTTGGGGAGCTACAGTAGTGTAGGGCAGGTTACTATTCTGTGGCTCAAGAGTCTCAAAATGGGCCCATGCCTAAAGGGAGCAGCCAGAGACAGTCTTCTCAAACATACCAGGTTGGTGTCAGTTACAGAATCCCGCTCCCCAAGTGTGATGACGCCAGCTTTTCAGAAGTGAAGATGCGGAGTGACTTTGCCCGTCATGTTCACATATAACAACCATATTAATTAGACACTATGCTGAATTCTTTTTAACAAGAGCCATCTCTATACAGTGAGGAAGCAGAGGTTTGGACTGTGCCCACTCAGTCATTCCGAGACAGCAAGAGATTTCCGCCCCCCCCCCCTTACCCCTTTGTCAAATACTGCGGGCAAGTGTGAGCTATGTGAACTCACGAGGTGAGATGAAGGACGGGATGTAAGATATATTCTTTTTTTTTTTTTAGTGTTTCCATGGTTTCTGATACCTAAGCAATCTTTTCAGAATGGTCTCAGCAGAACTGTTGGGAATGAAAAGGTGACTAAAGATATTTCTGGGTAACTATCCATAGAGAAGGGGCTTCTCACGGGTCTGGCACGGCGATGGAAGGGCTACTTAAAATGGACTCCTTGTAAGGAGGATGAATACAAGGGATAAGTGGACAGAGATATTGAGACTCAGGAATCTTTCCCTAAAAAGAGTCCCCCTCTTCCAGTTTAGGATGTTTATGGTTTGTGGATAGCAAAGTCCCATGACATGAGATGACAGCGCGCAAACAGCCATCACTACAGAGCCCAAGCCATGCACGGCTCACTACATCACGGTGGGCGGTACTTAACACTAGCAACCCTCTGCCACAGAGATTAAAGACTATCCTGTGACATCTAACTAAGAATGCGGGACAGTCCATGAGACACTGCAGGAAAACCATTTTGAGTAAACCGTGTCATAAAACCGTAGCAAGTGACCGGGGATGCAGCTCGGTGGCCAGGCTCCTCTCAACAATACCGCATCTAAAGAGTGCATTTCCAGCTCTGTAAATTCAAGGGTCTGGAAAGCGTGCAAGTGTGCTGGTGAGCTAGGGCTCCAGGCTGCCACTGCATAAATACATCTGACACACGCTATGAGCAACTGAACTTCTGTTTGTTCGGGGGAAACATTCTGAAGTGCAGAGAGCTGGGCCATGGAGTTGGTGACTAGGAGAGTATTGAACATTTGATGCCTTGTAGACACAAAGTTATTCTAAGTGGTCTGGCAGAAAGAGGCACAGTGACACTGTGGCCAGGCGGCATCTTACACACTCCCAGGTCTGTGACTCACACATCCTGATTTCCTTAGGGTTTGCCTCCCTGGCCCCTAACCCGGTTAAGCAGGGGTATGTAGTCTTAGGGGCCCCAGAGCAGACAGGTCACTGACCTTATTGATCTCGTGTGGCACGTGTGAACTTGTCTCCTTGAGCCTGGAGATGGAGCTGTGACACAGTCCCCCGATCACAGCCATCAGCGTGTTGAAGTTCTGCAGCTGGTGGAGCTTCTGTGACACAGGGACACATGACAACAGAATCACTGTACGTGCCATCACATGGGGGTGCCTAGAGGTGGACATCTCTGTGCCGCACATGTTCTGTATAATGTTAGACTAACAGCTAGGAGCTTCAGTTTTTTCCCCCTTTTTATTGACCTCTAGAGCAGATCCAAGATCAGCAGGGAGGCCACATGCCTCTCTCTCGTGGTATCTGATCTGTGAACTATCATCTAAACTGTTGGCGGCTAAGGATCATTGAGTGCATGCTTAACGAAGACTTCTGGAGCCAACCCTATAAGTTCTGGCTCCCTAGACTGGGGGTAGGCTTAGAAAGTATGTCACATCTGTCTTTAATAAATATCAGAGCAGGTGTGGGCCATTTCCAAACTCGGAGAAATACTGGTGCAGACCATCCTAGGCTGGAAAATGTAATAAGCACAACCGTATTGCCTTTATCCTATTGCCAGGCTTATTATTGAGGAAAAGGTGTTATTCCACTATGTGCTGATACCAGCTGGGGAAGAGAAGTTAGGATCTCTGTCCCTCAAACATCGACTATGCTATTCACAGAGCCTCAACTCAAGAACCTAACACAACTCAGGCTGGGCTGGCTCTGCCCATCTGCTGGCCATATGGCTAGTTATGAGAAGCTCATGTGTCTCCTGAAAAAGCACGACAGAGCTGAGTCTTGATCTTGAGATGGTCCACATGGCCTTCCACTTTGCTCTCGGGTGAGAAGGAAGAAGAGCTGGGCATCTAGGCCAGCAGACAACAGAAGGTTCACAAGCCTCATTGTGGGTCAGAGGGGACAGGCTAGGCTCCGGGTGAAAGGAAGAAATCATTTACCTCATGGCCTAGGATCTCAGTCCAGCCACTTACCTGAGCCACATGGATGAACTTGATGAAGACCTCTGCGCGGAGCTGCGGGGTGGGACGGCTGAGAACCATCAGTTGTACCCACTGGGAGATGCCATTGCACAGGGCAATGGACCGCTCCATGGTGGGGTTCTCCTTCACGCAGCTATTTACAAGGTAATTTTGATAATCAGAGAACTGGAGGAGAAAAAAGACAACCATCAGGTATTCTTGGAGTTCTGAGGGGGCACATCCACTCAGTGGTGGCTGGGAACCAGTAGGGGCAAACAAGCCTGTGGCTACCGCCCTGACATCTTTGCTACCAGGTCAAAAAGAATGATGGATGGGAGATCACATTGGGACCTCTCTGTATGAAGCCCGTTAGGCACACAAGGATGGATACAAGTTAACTAACCCAAATGACATACTTGAGAAGATAGTTTTCTCCCTCCTGACCAGAGCATAGCACAGTAGAAAATGTTTATTAGTTCTAGCTGCGAATCTCCAGTTGGAGAACACAATTCCCCTTCTAGAACCCTTCTCTTTCCATCTGCTGTCTACGAAAGCTGTGATCATAAAACCTCCCTGCTTAGGACACGAGCCTGCTATAAACATCAAGATAACACATGGTATGGAAGCACAGCTCTACACAAATGTGCAGTAGTGCTAACAGGAAAGTCATGCTAACACTAGCCTGTCTGAACTACCCTGAGCCGGGGCCAAGGTACATGAAACACAGCTAAGTAGACACAGGGTGGCCATGTTTTCCCAACCTGTCAGTAGCGTTAGCTATAAACAACAATGGGATCGCACGTGTCCCGTTGTTATCAGTGGGACTGTCTGGTCTAAGTGATGATTACAACTGACATGTCTCTGTCACAAGAATCTCTCAGCTTCAGCACTAAAGGAAAACCTAGACTCTTGGGATACTCCTATGGGAGGCTGCGGTGATGTGCTGATCTCTGCACTTTGAAAGCCAGGGTGGGCAGGTCAAATAGCTAGTAGAGTGTGAGCGAAGCATCAGGACCAATCTAAGTGTCAGCGCATGCCCGGCTGTGCTACTTTTCTAGTGCTCCAGAGATGATGGGAATTCCAACCGGAGGAAGACTGGCCACTCCCACTACTCACACCTGTTAGACTTATAGTGCGGTAGAAAACCAACTTTCGAGACACACACACACACACACACACACACACACACACACACACACACACGAGAGAGAGAGAGAGAGAAAGAGAGAGAGAGAGAGAAAAGAGAAAGAGAGAACATGAATGTCTGCCTTGCCTAAATAAAACAGATGCCCAGATGCCTATTAACCAATCTCCATCCATGGTGTTATCATTGCTGGTGGGTGGACATATCCCAGTGGGACAAAAGTGCTCTTTAGAAGAGCTATGAGGGCTGCCACAGCAAGCAAAGGTCTTCCTGGTTCTAAGAGGAAGTGGTCACCCTCATTCCGATGAATGCACTATGTCCCTTCTCACTCGAAATAAGTTCAATCCATTTGTCTCTTTAAAAAGAGAGAATTATCCACAAAATAAAATTTTCCCATAAAGGGCTAAACAAATCACAGCAGAGCTACATTTCCCCAGTGTTGGAGGGAAAGTTACTATTTGTGAAAACTGCTTAGGAAAAATAAAAGCAAACAAGAACCCACTGAAAAAGCCTTCCATGAAGAGGCCACGGCACTCAAAAGAGAGAAGGCTGAAGTTTTATCAGGAAAGAGAACACTGTTCCACCCAGAGAGGCTGGCTCTGATTCCTTCTTCCTCCCTGCCACTTCTGCCTCCCCGCAACTGAGAACCAGCATCAAGCAGACATCACGCAGGCACAGGATGGCTCTGCCAGTTTCTCCAGCACAGCTCTGATTTCCAATGTGATAACACTCTCTTTTCAGAGGCTTTCGGCTCTGTCTAGCCTTGGGACCCGGGAGGTAGGTTAAATGGAAACCCCCGGCCTCACAATAGGGGCCCAGCGCTCTATCTGAGGGGTGCCCAGGAGGGAACTAGGTAGTTGGCACTGGGGAGCCTTTGGATCCAGCTCCAAGGGGATGTTCCTTGGTCTCTGGTTGGGTGATGGGTAACAGTGTTATGGGAGAAGCTATGACATAATCTCTGCCACATGCATCTGGGCTCAGGAAGTTGGTGCTGAGTGACTGGGAGACCTGAGCTGCAACTCCAATAAGCTGTGCAGGCCTTGTCAATCCTCTGACCCTCCACCTCCACTTGGGGAACACAGGCCACTCTGAGGCAGCAGCAAAGTACTGACTGGTGTCCGAGCGAAAACTGAAGATGGTCCAGGGGGGTGGGAGGGGAGCCTGAGTGGAATAAGTGTGCCATGTTTCAGAAAAGCACATTGGCCGGGAACAGCAGGTTGCAGCTAACAGGGTGACAAGTTCTCTTGTGTGGAACAGTGTTCTCGGGTGTCCTGTGGAGTTAGTTGTGAGGACCATAGTGAGAAGAGGAAGTGCTGTGATCTCTCCCGGTTGCTGATGGTTAAGTAAAGCCCTCTCTCTCCCTTCAGCTCTCTCTACTTTTGCTGTGCTTGGCTATACCAACAGCATGAGTTAGGTCAGCAGTTTGCTTCTAGAAGTATGATAATGCCAGCCATGTCGGCGCCGTTTCAGGGATTTAGGTATATTTTAGAAAGACTGGCCATATCTGTTTTATTTTTAGGACTTCCCAGAGTTATTCAAAGCCTACCCTGGAATTCCAACTCTTAGAGAACCTACTCCCACTTTTTCTTTTCTTCTTCTTCTTCTTTTCTTTTTTGAAAAATTAGAATTTTTTGAAAGTCTAATAATTTTATGAAAGTCTAATGATTTTCAGGGGTGGAGGGCATGTGCATCCTCATAGGCAAGCTTGCATGCAGGATATCATGCGTACCCCTCCCCCAGCACCCAGCACATATCGTGATAGACTGAGTGAATGCTAGAACGGATGGTCTGTGGGCACAGAGGGCGTGACAAGGGGAAGCAGAGCCAGGGCAGTCAAAGGAGATCTGATGGCATTGGGTTTCCAGATCCCATGATGCCTGCTAGGGAAGTCTGGCACCATGGCAGGGAGAGGGTCATGCTGGGTCAGGAGGGCAATTGGCTGCTGACATCCTCAGCTCATGTCCCTAAGCTCCCCAGAGCAGGTTTCCCCTCGCCCCTTGGCTACGCACAGAGATCCTTCGGAAGGACTTGAACTCAAGGTAGGTGAGGTGTTCAGACAGTTCTTCGGGTTCCAGATGGTCAAACAGCAGGGAGACTTTCCGCTTCTTGCTGGTGTTCGATTTTATCCTCTGGGTCAGTTTCCTGGACCAGTCTCGAGAATTACTGTTGTGGGGAGAAGAGAAAGGGAGAAGACAGGAAGGATAAACCACAGCTGCTCTTCAGGAGTGAGCACGCTAGCATCTTCCACAGAATTCCCAATGCACAGTTAGCAAGCTTCGGTGGGTGTAAATAAGGCACCAACTGAGTTTTCCCCAGTCAATTGTTCCCTTGGGATAGCAATTCAAAGAAGTGAGCCTCCTGGATTCAGCAAGAGGGACAGCAGGGCAGTGGGAAGGGGCACTTTCAGGCTTTGGTCCTGGCTCTTCCTCTGGTCTTAATATATCTACTCTTCTGATGTGTTCCTTCATTCCTGTGAGGGTTGCAGGGCTGTTGGAGGCAATCATAAGAGGGTGCAATACTCATACTAGCAGAGCTCAGAGAAAAATAGAGCGAAGACACTGTGCTGCAAGCATCATTGGTAGGAACATGTGGTCACCCTGGGCAGAAACAAAGTTATTTTCCTCCAATGGCCCCAGTTACAAAAATGGCCATATAAGCTAGCTGACCCTTGAACAACTCAGTGATTCCTTGAAGTCTCACAGCTTTCCCTGGAGTCTCTCTTAGTCTCTGTTTCATGCCAAGCGGAGGAAAGCAGTGTTGGAAGGCAGCGGGCGTAAATTTGGGTTTCTAAAGTGGCATTTCTGAGAGCCTTGGCTCTGGACGTAAGCATTCCCTGATTTTAAGTTTGGGAAAGGCTGCAAATTCTGTAGATCTCTCCCACATTGTATTCAAGACTCTCAAATGTATGGTAAAGGAAAACGTAACTCACAATTCCTTAAATAAGTCAAGTCAGGCCATATCCTCAACTAACATTTTTTAAAGAATGCATGGTGAAAAACTCTGGGAGAGAAAATCCAGCTGGAAAACAAGTAGCCTGGATTCTAGGCTTTGTTTCAACTTTAAAACAGAAAGGTTGTTACTTTGAAAAAAAAAAAAAGCAACTCTTTTATCTATCAAGTTGTGTAATTCCAAGCAGAGAAGTAGAGAGGACCCAAATGGATGGACAGATTGATTTGGAATTGCGGGGGATGCCTCTGAAATCATTTCGTTGTGCACAGGTGTTACAAGCGTGACTTGGAGAGCAGTTACAACTCTGCCGCTAGTGCCCATCTCAACGTCAAACAGATGGCAGCGATAACAAGATGAGGGGTAGAGACCAGTCACAGCCCCCAGACCAGTCATTCACAGCCCCCAGACCAGTCACAGACCCCAGGCTAGTCAGTAATAGCCCCCAGACCAGTCAGTCACAGACCCCAGACCAGTCAGTGACAGCCCCCAGACCAGTCAGTGACAGTCCCCAGACCAGTCGGTCACAGACCCCAGGCAAAAACAGGATTTTGTGTGAATTAATCTCTCCAATATGCTGCCGTTCTAGAACTCTGCATTTTGGGAATTTGTATTATTGCAAAACAATTAACCACACATAAAAACCCCAGCATGTAATACGTGTGACCTTCTTCCCCAAATTAAGAAGGCCTCATTTTCCAGAGTGAGTCAACTGTGTGAATAAGGAACTCGAAGAACAATGTAAACATCCCTGAGTTCCTTCTCAGCTCTAAAAACCTAATGGTCTTTTACAGACATCTACTATGTGTTCTCACTTTCTGCTCTGGACATTTGGCAATAGTGCCTGGGCCATGTAAGTGCAGGGGTGCCTGTTGCACCAACTACAAATGAGGCCCTGGTCCAGACACTGGACTTTTGGTTTCTCACGGACTGGCTACCTTTTGCTCTTAGCTCCCGTCCCCTGCAGCTTCCTCACTGGGGACCTCTCTGCTTTCCTAGTGAATGTCAAGTTATCTGGCGGTGGTGCACGTCTTTAACGCCAGCACCCAGGAGGCAGAGGCAGACAGATCTCTGTGAGTTCAAGGCCAGCCTGGTCTACAGAGTGAGTTCCAAGGACAGCCAGGGCTATAACTGAGAAACCCTATCTCGAAGGAAAACAACAACAACAACAACAAAAAATTGTCAAATTGTCAAGTTATCTTTAGTGGGGCTCTCTGAACCTTCTTGGAGGTGGAGAGAATGAGAGGCCCAGCAACACAGCTCAGATTACTGGAGGGAAGTGGCTTCAAGGGACCCACGAGGACCTTAACACTCACATTTGCGTCGTGTCAATGAGGCGGCAGTGTGACTCCTCACCGTTGGCTTTCACCAGGTCCTGAAACTCTTCCATGGTGCTGGTCAAGCTGGCGTCCATTTTGAACATGATCCAGAATTCTGTTATCCAATACCTACAAAGAGGGGGTTGGGAAAAACACTGAACCTAGGGCTTTGCAGTTAGGCAGATTGCCAAAGGAATCTGAGGCTACAAAAAGTTCTCAGAAGACAGAGGGTCATTTGTCTGTGGTAAAAAATCTGGGGGTAGAGGGTTTCTGGGAGGGAAGAAAACCATCTAGCAGGCTTCAGTGTCTCCACACACAAATACTCTGATGGGACGAGGCCTGCCATATCAGAGATCCTGGACAGGATCTAGACACGGCCATGTAAACAAGCAAATATTCAAAAATGGGGTGTGCAAAGTCTGTTTTATTACATGTTGCTATAACTATGAAAAATAATGCTTACCAAAAACTTGTGAAAATTATATTTTTTACAACAGAAAGCTAAGCAAAAGATACACATTATAAAAGCATTCTACACACACACACACACACACACACACACACACTGTTTTTATTTTTATTTTTGTTTTCATTGCTTTGTTTCTTGAGACAGGGTTTCTCTATATAGGTCTGGCTGTCCTGGAGCTCACTATGTAGACCAAGCTGGCATCGAACTCAGAAATCTGTCTACCTCTGCTTCTCAAGTCCTGGGATTAAAGGCGTGCAAAAGCAAGGGGATGGTGAGACAGGGGAACATAAGCAGAAAGGGATGAAAAGGAACAAAGTATAATGACATTTATGTTTGAAAACGCCATAATGCAACCCATCAATTGCATGTTAACTTAAAAAATTAGTAAGAACTACCAAAAACACTTATATTTTTGGTTGTGAGCCTAGCCTTTAATGGCTAAAAGACACTGAGAGAAACAATAAATAAATGGGACCTCCTGAAACTGAAAAGCTTCTGTAAAGCAAAGGACACGGTCAACAAGACAAAACAGCAGCCTACAGAATGGGAAAAGACCTTCAGCAACCCTACATCAGACATAGGTCTGATCTCCAAAATATACAAAGAACTCAAGAAATTGGTCATCAAAAGAACAAATAATCCTGCCCAGCAAAATCCCAGCAAAATTCTTCAAAGACCTCAAAAGAACAGTACTTAACTTCATTTGAAAAAGCAAAAAACCCACGATAGCCAAAACAATCCTGTACAATAAAAGAACTTCTGGAGGCATCACAATCCCTGACTTCAAACTATACTACAGAGCTACAGTACTGAAAACAGCCTGGTACTAGCATAAGAACAGACAGGAGGACCAATGGAACTGAATGGAAGACCCGGATATCAATCCACACATCTTTGAACACCTGATATTTGATAAAGAAGCAAAAAATATCAAATGGAAAAAAGAAAGCATATTTAACAAGTGGTTCTGGCATAACTAGATATCAACATGTAGAAAAATGAAAATAGATCCATATCTATCACCATGCACAAAACTCAAGTCCAAATGGATCAAAGACACAAAGCCAGCCACACTGAACCTTATAGAAGAGAAAGTGGGAAGTACAATTGTACGCATTGGCACAGGGAACCATTTCCTAAATATAACCTCAGCAGCACAGACGCAGAGAGAAACAATTAATAAATGGGACCTCCTGAAACTGAAAAGCTTCTGTAAAGTAAAGGACACGGTCAACAAGACAGAAACGACAACCTACAGAATGGGAAAAGATCTTCACTAACCCCACATCAGACAGAGGTCTGATCTCCAAAATATGCAAAGAACTCAAGAAATTTGACACCAAAAGAACACATAATCCAATAAAAAAAAATGGAGTACAGACCTAAACAGAGAACTCTCAACAGAGGAATCTAAAATGGCTGAAAGACACTTAAGGAAATGTTCAACATTCTTAGTCATCCGAGAAATGCAAATCAAAACAACTCTGAGATTCCATCTTACACCTGTAAGAATGGCCAAGATCAAAAACACTGATGACAACTTATGCTGGAAAGGTTGTGGGGAAAAGGGAACACTTCTGTATTGCTGGTGGGAATGCAAACTGGTATAACCCCCTTTGGATGTCAGTGTGGTGATTTCTCAGAAAATTAGGAAACAACCTTCCTCAAGACCTAATAATACCACTTTTGGGTATATATTCAAAGGATGCTCAATCGTGCCACAAGGACATGTGCTCAACTATGTTCATAGCAGCTTTGTTTGTCATAGCCAGAACCTGGAAACAACCTAAATGCCCCTGAAGAATGGATAAGGAAAATGTGGTACATTCACACAATGGAGTACTACACAGCAGAAAAACATAATGACAGCTTGAATTTTGCAGGAAAATGGATGGAACTAGAAAGCATTATTTTGAGTGAGGTAACCCAGACCCAGAAAGACAATTATCACATGTACTCACTCATAGGTGGTTTTTAAACATAAAGCAAAGAAAGCCAGCCTACAAACCGCAATCCCAGTTTAGACAACAATGTGGACACTAAGAGAGACTTACATAGATATAATCTACATGGGAAGTAGAAAGTAGAAAAAGACAAGATCTCCTGAGTAAATTGGGAGCATGGGGACCTTGGGGGAGGATTGAAGGGGGGAGGAGAGAGGCTGTGAGGGGAGCAGAGAAAAATGTAGAGCTCAATAAATATCAATAAAATAAAATAAAACACCCAAATAATCCAATTTTAAAAAATGGAGTACAGACCTAAACAGAGAATCTCAACAGGGAAATCTAAAATGGCTGAAAGACACTTAAGGAAATGTTCAACATCCTTAGTTATCAGAGAAATGCAAATCAAAACAACTCTGAGATTCCATCTTACACCTGTAAGAATGGCCAAGATCAAAAACACTGATGACAACTTATGTTGGAGAGGATGTGGGGAAAAGGAACACTCCTGTATTGCTGGTGGGAGTGTAAGCTGGCACAGCTCCTTTGGATATCTGTATGGTGATTTCTCAGAAAATTAGGAAACAACCTTCCTCAAGACCCAATAATACCACTTTTGGGTATACAGCCAAAAGATGCTCAATCGTGCCATGAGGACATGTGCTCAACTATATTCATAGCAGCTTTGTTTGTCATAGCCAGAACCTGGAAACAACCTAAATGCCCCTGAAGAATGGATAAAGAAAATACGATACATTTACACAATGGAGTACTACACAGCAGAAAAAATACCGACATCTTAAAATTTGCAGGCAAATTGATGGAGCTTGAAAACATCATTTTAAGTGAGGTAACTCAGACCCAGAAAGACAATTATCATATGTACTCACTCGAGTTGTTTTTAAACATAAAGCAAAGAAAATCAGCCTACAAACCACAATCCCAGAGAACCTAGACAACTATGAGGTCTCTAATTTACATGGAAAGTAGGAAAAGACAAGATCTCCTGAGTAAATGGGGAGCATGGGGACCTTGGGAGAGGGGTGAAGGGGAGGGGAGAGGCAGGGAGGAGAGCAGAGAAAAATGTAGAGATCAATAAAAATCAATTTTATAAAAACCTACTAAAAACAAAAACCAAAGCAAAATAAAAGCTTCTTGAAGGATATATACAAAATAGGCAGTTAGTTATGAGTGTTTATTATATTATTTTTGGAATCTTTAAAATGTTCAATTACCACAATAATTAAGAATAAAAATAAAGAAGAAAACAGAGGTCCTCGATTATATTTGTATTCTCCTCTTGTGTCATTTGATACAATCTGTCATAAGACTAAAAGTCAAAAGGATAAAAATCTTAAGCACAGGTACATCAGAGGAAATCCACTGTGTTTGGTTGAGTTTCTAATATTAAGGTCTTTGTTCTTAATTATCAACACATTTGAATATATATGGATATATATTTTCCTAAATCACTGCCCAAGTAGTTACTTCATTAATCGATTACTGAAAAATTTTTAAAAGATGCAAGGGATCTCTTTCTAACTTATTCATTCCTTTGGTCTGTCCATATGCAACCATCAGTATCAGAGGCAGCCTACAGGGTCAGAGGCAGCCTACAGGGTCAGAGGCAGCCTACAGGGTCAGAGGCAGCCTACAGGGTCAGAGGCAGCCTACAGGGTCAGAGGCAGCCTACAGGGTCAGAGGCAGCCTACAGGGTCAGAGGCAGCCTACAGAAGGCTGGGAGATTCAGACTAGGAGGACCAGAAAGAGCAGAAGTCCAGAGAGCATCTTTTCATCTCTCTGCACTCCACATAGTCTTCAAATCATACAGACATTACCTGACAAAATAGCAGATCTTCAGACAAATTCCTGGAGATTTCTTCTCCAAAGCATCTTTATATGTAGGGCCGTGGTTAAGGGAAATGAAGACATATTACAGAAACCATAAAACTTCAATCTTTGGAAGTATTTACCAAATCAACCTTTGAAATGTGGTCAAATTACTTCTTGCCTGTGCCCAAGAGACTAGGAACTAGGAGTCCAGCTGAATGAATAAGTTAGAAAGAGATCCCCTGCATCTTTTAAAAATTTTCAGTAATCGATTAATGAAGTAACTACTTGGGCAGTGATTTAGGAAAATATATATCCATATATATTCAAATGTGTTGATAATTAAGAACAATAACATGAACATTTTCTCCTACAGACATATACATCTATACACATACATATATATGTATATACATAGACATACACATGTACACATACATACATATACACATATATACACACATGCACATACACACACACACATATATCAGGCATTATTTGACCAACCTTGTGCATTGCCATGGCAAGGTAGAATTATGGAATAATCCAATAATACAACCAAAGAGCGATTTAACAGTCTTTATAATTCTGAATATTTTGAAAGAACAAAAAAAAATCCCTGTGTTTACCTGTCTTTGGAGATATAAGGAAAGGGTATTTGCATATTTAAGAATCTGATGAAAGCCTTAGTCCAATGGTAAATGTGGGTGGGTCCAACCATCTTTCTTCCGTTGACAGATTGAAGAGCAAGCTACCTGGCTGTTGTCCCTCAAAGCCATGGACTCTTTCTCTTTTAACAATTGAGACATGGTAACTGCAATATAGGGGTCAGTGATTTCCAGCTGGGCCAGGGAGATGGGTCTAGTGACAAGCAGCCCAAATCCCATATCTGGGGTGGAGATTTTATACTCAGCTTTAGAACATTTATGATAATGTTAGAGTGATAAATCACAACTCAAGAAAAAAACAACACTGTGCTTCTTAAAGATGAGCAAAGTAAACTTGAAAATACAAAGAATATGCTAAAATTTATAATTTTAATAAATATAAGACTAACTTGAAAATTTAAATATGAATATATTTGTTTCTTATTAAATCTGTTCTTGAAACTAAGGCATGCACACACGCACACATCATAGCCCTCTTCCACACAAAACCTCACACATCAACAACACAATCAGAATCAAAGTATGTCCAGGCTTCCAGTGGCAAATGGATGAAGGGAAAGGCTCAGAAGCCAAGAACATAGAATGATCACACGTTTCTTTGTTGCAATAAGAAAATGTGTAGCATCAGCATAAATAGCTCGGGGCACATTCTTGATAAATGCTTTTGGGGTTCTATGTTTTTATCAGCTTTTTTCAACTTGTTGAAATTTTTCTTCTTCCTTAGTAAAAGGGAAGGGGACACAGACAGACAGACACACTTCTCTTTTGAAAGAGCTAAGTGGAAATGTCAAGTCAAGGGAGTTGGATTGTTTTTCGGTATAGCCTGCTCCCTAGCCTCCTGATATTTGGTGCACAGGAGCTGCATTCTGTGCAGACCTCAGCAGCACTGGACTGCGAGGCTCCCCAGCATCCTTCAGAAGGAGGAAGTACCCCCAGTTCTTGGCTGTTGTACTGTGGCAAAGGCAGCCTGTTCAAGGCTGTTGCTCCTGTTTTAGCCAATGGTATTGTTGCCTGCAACTGAAAATACAGGAGCCAGTGCAGGGTTAAGGAGAAACTGATATGCTTCGTGGGGTTGAGGAAAGAGACACACAAACACTGGAGGCAAGCTAACAAATAATTTGAATGCCTTAAAATGTTAGCAGGACAAGCTGGCCCAGACCTTCAGCAAAACAGTTTGTGATAGAGAAATGTAAACTTAAAAGCCATCCTGAGCCCACAGCGTAGTGGGAGAATCATCGTGTGAAACCTCCCACAAAAGGTCGCTGAGTGAGAAGACAGCAGATGGACCGTGTGCGCAAGTGTGCTCCTGGGAGAAGTCCCACGAGGACCTGGGAAGGACATGGAAAGGTACAGTCCAGGGAAAGGTCTCAGAGGCCTGGGCTGTCCAGTGCAAAGACGGAGTGCAGCCCCTGGGCCTGGCAGCTGAGAGGCCAGGGCGACAGCAGGGGAGATTCTGCGTGCTTCCGTGGGCACCGCAGTTGTGCCGCAGAGTGAGGAGGAGGAGAGGTTGGAGGCTGGGAAGGCCGAGCGTTTCAGAAGGTTTCACATCCAATTTCTAATCCTAACAGCCGAATAAAGGGGAAACAGGGTTGAGTTTATTTTTAGATGCGGGGCATTTGAATGTGCGGCGGCTGGGGAGCAGGTGCCACTGAAGGGCTTGGGTGTGAGCACAGAGCACAGCGGAGAGGGGGTGGAGCGTGGGGGATGTTGCAGGGCAGGCAGTGTAGGGGTTGCTGCAGGAGCAGCACCCAGTGCTGCCCCAAAGGAGGCCACTCAAGTACTTTTGGTTCTGAGGCCAGCACAGCTTTGAGGAGGAGTGTTAAATTACTGGCATTATTCACAATTACTGGTGCATGGAGTCAGGTAGAGCAGAGTGAATTGCTTTGAAAGTCTCTGTAGAGGAGGCACCTACTTACTACAGGTATGTCTCATTAGGTGGCCTTCTCCCAGCCCTACCCTTGTCATGCGTGGCCCCAGGAACTGAGATGGAAGATAGAGCTTCATGAAGGAGGTTTAGAGAAGTGAGTCTGTCCTGGCTGTTTCGTCCCCCCACCCCCTTTCTCTCCTAGGTTGTAGTGATCTTTTGTTTGTTTGGAAAAGGATTTGCACAGTCACATGTCCTGACTCATCTGCAGAGACCTAGGCCTCAGGTGCTGGCTGGTCCCCTATAGCACTTTTCTCTTGCAGATGACAACTCACAGTGACAGTATGGCCTGCACTCTGAAGGAAAAAGTGGGCGCTTCCCACATCCTGCCACAGGAGGCGCGTGTCTAGCAAGGCCTAACCGGCTCACAGTCAGTGAGTGCCACGGCCTGGAGTAAGGAGGCAGTGCAGATCATGTAGCTGAGCCTTTCTTCAGAGCCCAGGAGGGATGAAGAACTCATACGAAGTCCATCAAGGCCCACAACTGTGCTGGTCAGTCTGTGTAGCATGAATATGATTTGTGACTGATGTACAAGGAAAGATTTTTTTAATAGCAAGAAATATTAATGCGGCCTGCATTTGTAGGATGATTGCTTTGATCATCTACCACTCAGAGAAATCAGCATAAATAATACTGTCCTACCTAAAAGAAGCTACACACACAGATGCACACATACAAGTTCACATACACATAGGTATACAGACACACGCAGGTGCACACATACGAGTTCACATACACACAGGTATGCATACGCACACAAGTGCACATACACCAGGTTGCACACACACAACTATATCCTTAAAGGGACAGATGAAGCCATTTACTGCTCAGGTTTATCCCAAACCAATCAAAGTAAAAGCACCCTTGAAGCTGCAGCATAAGCTGATGCCCAAGGATATAGGCTCATGAGTTTCTGTAGCAGCTCAGCCGAGGAGATGATGATCCGGTGCATGGTGAGTATGACTTGTAACAGCTGGTTGCTTCGACAAAGGTTTCCATCTGCATCTGAAAATGCAAAGAGCAGCATGTGAGTTCCTCAGTGAGAAATGGTGGGGTCCCCAAGGATCCTTCAACACTCCAGGGGACAGCCTCGGGCTGCCTGGTACTTTCGTGTCCTCCCTCCTGGCTTTGCCATCCTCCTGTAACCTTCCCATCACCAAGGGCTCATTAATCAAGCTGCCCCAAAGGTGGTAGAATCTACACCTACATTGGAAACAGAGGCAGCTGTTTGTTTTATGGAACTCAAAGTTTATAGAATGTGGGGTTGAGAGAGGCTTCTCTAGGGTCAGAGTGGGAAGTCATAGGCTTAATAATAAATAGTTAAAACAAATATCTTTCAGAATTTTTACAAAGGCACGTGGCTAGTTGGATATGTTTCTATGGCTCTCTTCTGGCCTTGGAAGGAGCTCAGACCAGCAAGGAGCCTGAAGTACAAGCTACCCCAATTCTAAGGCTTGTGGTGAAATCAAAGAGGGATGGTTGGCATAAACATTGCAGGTGAAGAGCGGCAGTGGATTTTGAGGGTGGATTTTGCAATGATTTGCAAAAGGCACCATTTGCATTTTCTAAATCCCACTGAGTAGGAGTCCCAATCTGTGTTCTGTATAGTAGCATTGGGAGTAAGGATGCCCAGGAATGGTTTCTAGCACTGCTTTGGTTTCTATGGTATCAAATGCCAAGGGCTGTGCTGCTTGTCTTTGCCTTATCTACTCTCTGATCTTCGCCATGAATCACATTTGTTGGGAAACTCTTTTTATATACTGTGTGAAGATATGCCTCTGTCTTGACTTACCTGACTAAGGCACCCTTTGATTGGTTCAATAAGGAGCTGAATGGCCAATAGTTAGGCAGGAGAGGATAGGCGGGACTTCCAGGGTGAGATGGGAACTCTGGGAAAGATTTGGTGGCACGAGAGACTCACCAGCCAGACACAGAGGAAGTTGAACATATGGTACTGAGAAAAGGTAATGAGCCACATGGCAGACATAGATGAATATAAATGGGTTAAGTTTTAAGAGCTAGCTGGGAACCAGCCAAGCTTTCATAATGAATAAAAAGTCTCCATGCCATTATCAGAGAGCTGGTGGTCCAAAGAAGGACCTGCTCCACACATTAGTCAGGACCACTTGCCAGCTGGATTCTAGTTGGATTTAGTCTTTTAAAACAATCAGTAAAAGATGAGAGGAGAAAGAAGTCAGGTTTCTTTTTCATCCCTCTCTGCTTTGATCCATTTCCTACCTCCTGGATGAACCATCACAGTGGTTGGTCCTTCCTCAAGGCTACAACACTCATTGGGATCTCAGACTTGTTATCTCCTGACTCATTGGACCTAAGGATGGGAATGACTGCTGGGGGTTGGGCATTTCTGGTGTAACATCTCTCAGTTCCATTCTCATCTCCATAAGTAGTCCTACCTGTCTGTCTGTCTGTCTATCTATCTATCTATCTATCTATCTATCTATCTATCTATCTATCTATCTATCATCTATATATGTATGTATGTATCTAACATCTATCTATCTATCTATCTATCTATCTATCTATCTATCTATCTATCTATCTAACATCTATCTGTCTGTCTGTCTGAATTACCAGGCATCTATAATGACGTCTAAGATACATTGTAGAAGGGGTGATCATTTTCACTCTTTTCCAAGTTTAGTGAGTTGTAAATGAAGGACATAGTCTCAAAAGTCCTGAATCCTCAAATGCTGACCTAAAGTCACATGTCTTTGAGAAAACTTGAGTGTTTATTGACTCTTTCTAACCCTCTCTGCCTGTCCCCTCTACTGTGGAAGATCCTGTGGGTGCCCACACCTTCCCTCTGTTCCCGTCTCCTCTTATCAAGGACTGCTCAGCTTGTCTGCCCTGGTGAGACCACAACATCATTTTCCCTGTTGGTTTATGCCCACTGACATTTAATGAGGCTCCTGCATCTCCTTCTTAAACTGAAAGTAAACTGATCCTGGACCTCTGCATTTCTGTTTTCCTCTTCTTCAAGCTCTCAGGGTCACCCCCTTCTATCCTCCCAGCCACTTTTCAACCATTCCGTTTCAATTTCTGTCTCCACTATTCTGTTTGTTGGATAGTTGCTTCTATGGGATCTCTTACTTAGCCTAGGTTGGTCTTGAACTAGAGATCCTTGTGCCTCAGCCCCCCAACTGTTAGGATCCTAAGCACGAGCCATCATGACCAGCCTAAGTATCTAATTTCCAGTGTTATCCATCAGCTCCACATTTCTGATCACTCCCCTGTCCTCGTTTTGCTTCATGATTCAGTTAATCTTCACTCCAACCAAAGCCAAGCTGACGAGTCTCCTCCTGGAAGGCTTTCTTCACTTGGCTCCATTGCTCCGCACTCTGTCACGTCTCTCTCAGGCTCCTCTTCTGTCTCCTCTCCCTCTGCTAAGCTCTTAAATGTCAGCTTGTGCCACAGTTTAGTCCTCCCACTTCTTTCTGCTAACGTTTTTTAAAACTTCAAAGTTCTTAAATTTTAAATTAAAAAAGCAAACACTTTCCCTAGATGAATTAATCCAGGTTCTGACTAAAACACCATCTCTCTGCTGATATCTGCCAACTTCTATTTCCGGCATTGACCACAAACTCAGTACATCCAGAAATTTAGCCTCCCTAGAGGCCTAAGTCCAAATGAACTCATGCAGACAGAACTCTTGACTTCTCTGGTTCATTCCTCGTCCACTCATCCTCATCACCTGAAACGCACCACCAACCACCCCCTGAGTTCTCCCAGCCAAAAAACCAGAACTCACACGCAGTCCTTCACTTTCCCTGCACCTGATCTGTCAGTGAGTCTTGGTTATATTTCCAAAATACATCAGTGACCTGTCCACCTCTCTCTAGCTTTGATATTTCTCCAGAGTAACCACCGTGATGCAACAATCCAATGGGCCTGCCTCTTTCCACTCTTATCTACCCACAATCTCTTCTCCACACAGCTCCCAAAGCCTGGAAAATCAGGTCACATTTCTTGCACATTCCAAGCAGTTGCATTGCCTTGATTGTGGCTGGCAGAGCTCCGCATGCCCTGGCTTCTTTGGGTATGGCCTTCATTTTGAAATGCTTTTCCCTTCTCTACACCTCTGTTTCTACTTCACACACTCTGAGGCTGTTGCTAGATCATGGCCTTTGCACTTGCTATGGCCCTCAGTGTTATCTTTCTTCCATTGGATCTTCCATCACATTGGCCTCATCCCATGAGAGGTCTTCCTCTGACCAGCCAATGTAGCCATTACTCTGCTTGAATATCTTGGTTGCACCTATGACCTGGTTGTCCCATTGGTCTTTAAAAATGTTTAACTTCCTGAATATTCAATAGAATACAAGCTTTCTGGGACCTGAGCCTTGTGCGTTTTCCTCCACAATCTCTTTTTCCGAGGGCAGACTAGTGCTGACACATGGTAGATGAGAATGGGCTGAACAACGTGATGAATTGTGCCGGGTAGAAGTCCTCCTGACTTTCCGCGTTTCCTTTTGGTCATAACCATCTCGCTCACTTTCTGTAATACACACACTTATTGTCTTCTTAGCCAGTCTTCTTCTAACTTTAAAGTTAGGAATTTTTGTGAAACATTCATTTAACTTGATTATAATTTTGTAATCTTACCCATACATTCTTTTAAACTTATATTCTGATAGATAGAATTCCTTTCTGTTGGTAGGTTTTATGGCCCACATAATTGCCTCTTGGCAGAAAAATGCTAGATAACAAATTATCTTAAAAACATTTGCTTTTGCTCAAGAGTCTGTGCTTTGGCTGTGTGCTGGCTGATACAAATACCTTTGCTGGGGGCCCAACTCAACAAGTCTCCCAGCTTCTTTGGACCAGTAAGCCAATGTGAGTCTGTTTTTCTCATGATGCCAGGATATTGAGAGCTACATAGAAATATCCAGGAGCCTCTTAAACCTACACTTGGAAGTGGCCTCTTGTCACTTGTGTCTCATTCTGTCGGTTAAAGCAGGTCACGCTTTTGAGTCTAAAGTTGAAGGGCAGGAACTTCAAGTCACATGGGAGGCATTAGACATACAGAGAAAAAAATTGAGGGCAACAATGCAACAGAACCCATGAGAGCTACAGGGAGTAACTTTTCAATGCAACATTTGACAACATGGTTTTACACCATGCTTTTCTTTGTAGAGGTAGTGGCATACCTGTCCCTCAACACAGTGGTGAAAGGCAGGGGACGCTATGAACTGTACTTGTGAGATGCACACACTCCCATGTTCACACGCATTTATTCAGGATGTACTGCCCCAAGATGCTATCCCTGCATCTCCTTACGGCTGGCAAACACCTTCTCATGGATGCTCACAAGGGAAGGAAAGGGTTCCAGAAGTATCCTCAGTGAGGTCAAACAAGGTGTTTGGAAGGATTCACAGATCTAAAAGGACTCACCATGGAGAAGACCAGGGAGGAACTGAAACTGTTCAAATATTTTGATATTACATGTTGGAACAAGTTTAGATTTGCTCTGTGGGATCAAAAAAGGCAGTATTTGAGCTGATGGACGGACATCGCAGGAAACAGAATCTGGCTTAACGTGTGGCAGGAAAGTATAGCTGATATGCTCGCCCAGTGCTGAAAGCATTCCCATCAAAAAGGACTTAGCATCTGGCGACCATACAGATTGAGCATGCTGCAAAGTGATCCCCATTTACTGAAGCCCCTGTAGACCGAGGCTGTGCTAAGCGTGGTGACACGATTTCTAATTCTCAGAACAGCCCAGTAATGTTCACAGCTTACAGGAGAATTCAAGGGTAGAAAGGATGGGTAATAAGCTGTAGGTCAAAAGAAAATGCGGCACAGAGGGAAAGATCTGGCCCAGTCTGCTTGATTCCAGCACCCGTGTGCTTCCCTCCACAGCTGGCTGTGTGTTGAGTGGCTATCTGTTAGGCCAAGGGACTCAAGTATTAAATGGTAAGCTGACTCAAGTGAGCCTTGCGAACTATGTGTCTGGCCCCTGTGGCTCTAGATTCTAGAAATGCTGCTGGAAAAGCCTAGGTGGAGCCAATCTCTATATGGAAGAATGACCCTTGTAACCTGGCAATTTCTAGAAGTCGCATATGTCACGTTTGCTCCGTCTGAACTTGAGTGTTGTTTTTAAGATGCCAGGGAGTCCTGCCTAGGATTCACAAGCATCTTCACACTCCACTCCCCGCACCCCCCCATCTCTTCTTCTACAGTCTCAGTGACACACCCACAGGGTGGCTTGTGAATCCCACATGCGTTCTGTGGGGGTGAGTGCTGGCGAATGGTAAGTGCAGCAGGGGATGACTCACTCACTAAGGAAGGCAGAGACTAGCCAGGGGAGGAGCAGAGAGGAGCTTTCTCTACACCTAGGCAGAGCTTCTCATCATCTGCCTTCCTGGTTTTTCTTTTCCAACGGCGTTGGTTTAGCGCCATCTTTCATCCTCACCCTACTGCCATCTTTTCCCTGCATGACCTTTGATGACTAGATGACCCCACCGAGGGAGCATTTCCTTCCTGTCCCCATCCCACAGAACAAACACACTTTTTCAAGATGTTGGCCAAGGGGGAATCTAGATTTTATTTTGATATAATTGCTGTAAGCTGATTTAAATATTTCAATGAATAATTCTATTTTGTTTTCATCTTTAGGCTTTTAAAAATGCAGGGTGCCATATGAAAAATTCTAATAAGCAAAATGTGCAATGCATAATAAAATGTGCATAATTTTTTACTACCATCTGCTGCTGCTTATTCTTAAAAGGGCTGGAACCTCAGCAGAGTGCAGGATGCCACTCTTATATTCTCTGCAATTTTGGACTCATAGAATGATGGATGTATACGTCCAGGGAAGTACACTGATGAAACACATCTAACCTGTGGACCATTTGATTGACAGAGCGAACAAAAAGCCATATGGGTTCTGGACTCATCTGTCCATGAACTGACAATCACTTCCCACCACTAGTCCCAAAGTGTAGCAAAAGCTATACTTTCCAGAATCACAGATTCTTGATTGTTTTCTGTCTCCATTTTCTATCTAATGCACCTTTTCCTTCTTAAAGCGCTGCAGGTCAGTGGGTGAGCATTTAGCATCTACTTGTACCAATAAAGATGCTTTATAACTCTCCAACTGTTCTATGTATCAACTTTTTACTCTGCTTCCATTTTAAGGAGTTGACAGGGTGCCTAAAGGTACCTATCCATGGTAGGGTGCTTGTTTAACATGAACAAGGCCCCAAGTTCAGTGTGCTGCAAAAAAAACATGTTTTAACATCATTAACCAATATTGATTATGAAACTGTCCTGAGAGAAGCAATGTCCTAGGTACCAGCAGATGTCTGAAGAATAGAGGCAAGGCTGCCACTTAAGAGTTTCAAATTTAGCTGCGAAATGAGCCACAGTTAGTGGACCTAATAGTTTTAGGCACCAAATCTTAGGAAGAGAAACCACAGAGACCACGTTGAATAGTGGGAGGGCTAGGAGAAGGGAGAGATGATCCCATATATATGTGGTGGTTCAGAGAGGACCTCATGAGGTCTCTGACAAGGTGACCTAGAATTTCAAGGTCCAATGGTGTCTGTCATCTCACAGACTCTTCTTCCTTTTTATTTCTGGCTTTGATTTAAATAAGCTTCTAGCTTCCTTGTGGTCCAAATCCTATGAGGAAAGCCAGCAAAGGCCGTGTTCCGCGTTTCCCACCTTGCTGGCAAGGGGAAGGGGTGGCTTTTCCAGTGACACTTGTTTGAGGGACAAGATGAAATGCCACACTGCCAAGCTGACATGAAGGCACACGACCCACACTGCTGAGAAACTAACACGCAGCCTTTTTGTCCCCTTTGCTTCGGTTTCCATGGAAATATCTTGATGTGTGAAAGATTTTGAGGGTACCAAAGGCAGAATGTCAGAAATTGGTATACTGAGCATGAATAAGCATGGGGGTGGAGGTGGCTTGCATAACAGGAAGTAACATGTGTGTTCCATCCAGGAATTGGGGGAGCAGGGATCAGAAATCCATGGGCAAGGCTGAATCTGTCAAAGGAAATCAGCATCCCAGAAATGAAGGCAGACTGGATCTAGGCGGAACCCAACAGGCACACTCAGAACTCTGAACATAGAACAACGGGGCGAGTACTTCAGAGAAGTAAAACCCACTTGACAGCGAGACAATGACATTCTCTAAACTCTGGAAAGGACACCCAAAACTTACTGGGTTTCATGTGTTGGGTTCAGGGGTTTCTCAGGCCAACAGTGGCAACTCAGACAGCAAGCATATGTGAAGAAGGAATTTAGTTACACAGGCCTTCAACTTCACAGTCTTGGCAGTGTAAAATATGTAATTCATCTCACCTTATTTTTTTTTTAAATTCTCACCCCTTCAGGACTTGAGAGGAAGAGAATAGTGTAGAGAAACCAAATGTTGGTGACTGGGACCCAGGACCAGCTTGCCAATCAGAATGTCTGCTCCATGGCTCTTCCGGAGAAGACGGGTTTCTGGTCTGTGGTGTTTCTGTATTTCTGGGATGTAACTATTCTCAGTATGGTCTGCCTCAAGGAAACAACATAAAGCCACAGCTGGGAAGTGGAGCTTGGAAGAGGCATGGGCAATCCGTGCAGCCTCAGCAGACCTGTGAGGTTAAAGATCTGATGCTTACTAGGATCATCTTCTAGTCTCTCTATCTTGATTGACTCCTGTTCTCTGGGATGACCATGGGCTCGATACCAAGGCTAAGAAAGGGGGGCAACATATTGTAGTCACGGTCATGGGGCTGGTGAATTGAATACCTTGCAGGAAGGGCCTTTTGTCCCAAGCACTGGTCTCTTTCCTTGGCACCTGCTCTTTTTTGGGTAGTAAAGTCTTAGAAAAAGCCACCTGTGCTACAAGGATATTTCCACTAGTGCCTCCCTCCTGTCTCGCGAAGAACGGCTACACAGACAGCCCTGCCGTTCTTTGTAGAACCACAGAACATGCTCTAAAGTCCTCCTCAGCAATCCTAAACCTTAGACCTACCTGCCATTGTCTATGAGCACATGAGACAGTTACTACTAGTACATTTGCCTGGGTCATCTAGAATATAGACAGCCTATGAGCCAAATGCTACTGGCTAAAAGATGGTGACTGTCCTAAGCTGTCAGTACCCTGCTTGGCCAGGAGAAATGTTCTGTATTTCTATAGCAAACTCAGGTACCAACAAACCTCTCTCTGTCTCTGTCTCTGTCTCTGTCTCTCTCTCTCTCTCTCTTTCTCAGCATACTTTCCTTCTAAGGCATGACACTCAACATACAGAATGATCTAGCTTTTTTTAGATGAGTGATCGCAGTCTATAAATGTCTAACCAAGTGCATGGATTGCCTAAAGTGAGAAAGGACGTTTTCGCTACGTTGTCTCTGCTGCACAAAACAGCTGGTTATACTAGGGGCTGCTTGCCTGAGTGTAGACCTGCCATATCTGTGGAACCAGGGATCTGAGAAGTCACAAAGGAAGTTGTCCTTAGCAATTCTGCAAACCGGTAATAGTTCCGAGAGTAAGTAGGCAAAGTGCAAGGGACTAAAGACTGGACCAGGGTGGAAGTGGGACAGGAGGGAAGACCCAGTGAGCCGACTCTGGTGCAATGCAATGACTTCAGACTCTAAAAGCCACTGTTAGAAGACTGTGCCAGCTTCTACTCCCAGCACCCTTTGAACAGTAGAATTACCTGACCTGTTAGCATACTGCAGTTTGATTTGATTTGAAGGAAGCTGCTTTGGACACAGCCTCATTGACATACAGGCCATGACCTACCCCATGGTGGGCCCATAGGAATGCACCTAGGCAGGGGAAATGGAGCATTAGGCCAGGTCCCAGCTTCTCAGAAGGACCCAGAGAGCTGCTAGAAAGTGGCTGGTGGGAGGCTGGGCACAAGCCAAAAGAACTGAAGACAACAGAACTACAAACAAGCTGGGCAGGAAATGTGCGGCAGTACTCTTACCTTGCTTGTTGTAACTTGCTCCTCTCACCTCTTTCTTGTCTATTAAATTCTAAGAATTTCCAACACAAAACAGATTCCATATGTGTGTGTGTATGTTTTGTTTTGATATTCCTTATCTTATTAGTTTTTTGCTTGCTTTGCTTTTTCTTTTGATAGAGAATATAAAGTCTGGGAGTGGGTAGGGAGGTGGGGAAGATCTACAAGGAGTTGGGGGAAGGGAAAGAATACGGTCAAATATGTTGTATAAAAGGAAAACATTTAAATTGTAAGAAATCATGTACTTGTTGCTTTTCCTAAATGAAATAAAACTCTGGGCTTGGGGAGGTGGGCAGCAGGTCAAGCAGGTACTAAAAAGGGGAACTTTGTACACACCCACACGGTGAAACAATGCAAAGCCTATCTATGAATTAGTGGCTCCCCAGGACCTCAACCTTCTTCAGAAATGTTTTCTCTGTGTAACTTAAATTTATCAGATCGACAAGCCAAGATAATAGATAAACTCAGTCTAGTGGAGGGCAACCTTATAGCAACCAGGCCGGCGATTTTAACCAGCGAGGTACCAAATACCATCTTACTACCCCAAATAGGTCTAGAGAAAAGACCATCATAACACCATGTAAGGAAAAACTCACTGAGCATAGTCTCCCATCGTCAGAAACTCTTCTGAAGGTCCCTCTCACTTGGTAAACCATCAGTGATAGGTTACGTTTCATTGAGTACTCACAGATGCTTTGTAAACTGCGAAGCACCATGGCAATGGTGAGTGGTCCCTAGTTTCTGGCCAGATTTAGGACATTATTTATTTGCCTCCCTTCACCTGCTTCTATTGCTCCTTGACCATTCTGCATCAGGGCTGTGATCTTCAGAGAACACTGAACAGAAGCTGCAATCCCAAGAGTGACTGTCCACTGCGGTCTGTCACACAATCTGGGCCACTGAGATCATACTTAGCGTGCCCTCAAGCATGAACACCATAGCAGTTAGTTCCTTGCCTCCAGAGAGTCTTCCTAGAATTGGGTTTTACCTGCACCTCCCCTCAGCCCCTCAGAACTTAAGAGGTGCTAGGAAGAAGGCTTCTTGAGGATGTGGGCAGCAGCTCTGAATGGGGGAACTGCATGGGTGGGTGGGAAAATCTCTTCCATAGAAAGGAAAACATTGGCCACTATTTAGTTAACCAAGAACCCAGTGAGAATGTGGCTCACACATTCTGAGCAATGAACCAATGCCATGTGACTGCATTATGGAAACTGCAGAAATACAAAACTGAACATTACAAAGTTTTCCCCACCCATGCAGGTAGGGACTAGCACAGCTTTTCCATATTAGCCCTCTGAAGTCTCAATAAATGATGTTGATGCCATCTGGAAAAGGGACTGAAATTAGGGGACCATGTCACTTGCTCAAGTTTATAAAGTTTGTAAGTAGTAGACACAGGATTCTGCCCCAGACTTCCTACCCCTGAGATGGTGTTGACCATTTCTGAGCCCCAGTCTGCTTATTCTTAGAGTTTGACAGTGTCTCACTCTCACCCCGTCAGCAGAGACACAACCAAGAGAGAAAAGAAGGCAGACATTTTGGGGGTACTCAAGGTCTTGGACTGAGTCCAAACTGACATCTTTTTGGTGTGGCCTGACAGTTTTCATATAATGATGTGGGATTCCCCTCTGAAAGCTGTGAATATGTTTCATTGCCATTGGTTAATAAAGAAGCTGCTTTCAGCAGAATATAGCCAGGCTGGAAAAGATATATATAGAGAATAGGTGGAGTTAGAGAGATGCCATGTAGCCGCTGCAGGAGACAGATGCCGGATGCCAGATGGAATCTTACCAGTAAGCCACAACCACACAGGGATAAGCAGATTAATAGAAATGGTTTAATTTAAGATAAAAGAGATATCCAGTAAGAAGTGTGAGTTAATAGGCCAAGCAGTGTTGTAGTAATATAGTTTCTGTGTGATTATTTTGGGTCTGGGTGTCTGGGAACAAATGAACAGTCTCTGTCAACAGAATTGGCACCCAAGATGGGGCATGAACCTACGACCCTGAGGTTAACAGTCTCATGCTCTACCAACTGAGCTAGCTAGAAAAGGGGAAATGGTGTGGGAAGTCCTGTATATGTGTTCCTTTTATTGGTTAATGAATAAAGCTATTTTGGCCTAAGGAAGGGCAGAATAGAGTAAGGTGGGAATTCCAAGCAGATATAGGAGGAAAGAAGACTGAGTCAGGGAGATGCCATGTAGCCACTGCAGGAGACAGATGCAGAGCCAATAAGAATAGGCCAAGCAGTGTTGTAATAATATAGTTTCTGTGTGATTATTTCAGGTCTGGATGGCCAGGAATGAACAAGCAGTCTTTGTCAACAGAATTGGCATGCCAATGTGGGGCTGACTATATCCATGTAAAACCTGAGGATGCTGGGAAAGGAATTCTAGACACAAAAGAACAGAGTGAAGCATGGCTTTTTGGTAGCCAGCATTTTTTTTTCAGATGGGCTCTGTTTCCTGGCGGCGAGCAGGGGCGCAGCAGCTCCTTTAAGAAAAGGCATAAGAAACGGCAGCTTCCTGGTTTGGGCAGCATGAACTCTGGTTCTTTCAGGAGGCTGAGCACTTAAATGGGGTTTGTGGGCAGCATGTTGCAAGTTACTTGGCAGCAGCCTGGGCCAACTGGTTACCAGAGTTGAGGTGGTGAGGACGGCTCCCACCCGGCAGTCTCACAGGCAGTGAATGGACCTCCACCATGTTGGACTGGGTGGAGCCAAAAGGCAAAGCAGCCTTAGTCCTAGCCATGCTGCTTAGCATTTTGAGAAGTGGTCCTGGTCAGAAAAGGATTACAGATATGCAATAAAGACAGATTCAAATGGAAAGACCTCTAATGGATCACAGTGTTGGATAAATGTGCATAGGCTTGGGAGAAAGAAGAAATAGTTATAAAAAGAAGTAAATGTTTTTTTAAAAAATAAAACAATGTCTTTAGAGATACAGAGTGCAGATAGTCATAGATTAAAGGAAAAAAGAAAAATAAGCCATGTAAAGATGGAAAATTCACAGAGAGTTTGGATTATGTATATTAATGTGTTTTCTTTAATTTTTTGACTGCAAATGAGCTAAGTACAGAGAGATATTTTATTGTATAGGCTGCTAAGCTAAACCAACATATCTACATTAAAGAGATCTTGACTTCAAATTTTGAGTCTAAGGATATGTTGCTTTGGAAAAGAGGTTCTGCTTTTGTTTCCACAGAGGATGTGGATTCCTTCCAGACTAATGTGGGTTGATGGACCAAGACCCCCTGAAAGGTCTCCGCAAACCCCAAAATTACTTCACCCAACAAAAAGCAGGATGCATCTTGGAGAGAACTATGACCAAATTTCCAAATATTGTTTATAAATGTTTGTTTACATTTAAAAGGGATATACTATAGAAATGAATACTTTGCATTGGTATAGATCTTGGTTTATTGATATAAATTTAAGGTCAGTTTAGTTATATGTATATTTTTGCTCTTGATTACAGTATTGTGTTTTTGCAGCTCATTTTAAAAAGTAATGTATAATTAAGAAATATAGGTTAATAGATAGTCATCTATAATAGTCATTTGTAGTCATGTTTGTTAGGTTTTCTAGATATATAGAGATATATTTCAGATGGATAGATATTCTTCAAACCTTTCAAAGACTAACAGAATAAGGCATTTAAGATGTTTTAAGAATTTAGAACTTTTCATGACAATGAGACTCATCAGCTCTTGACACAACCAATCTACTTCAGGAGGATGATGGACATTGAAGAGGCTCCTTATGGAGTTTGTTAGCCATTTGGACAAGAAACTGCTCTTGCCTGGACTGTTTGATGTTATGCTATATCAACTGGACATGCAAGACCTACAGAAAAATGACTACTAAAGTTGCCTAAAGAAGGTGAGACAGTCCTTTGGGGTTCTTGCTTCATGAAAGAGTCTGCCAGACATTCTGCAGAAGAAAGTGACTGACAAACTGCCAATTTAGATGGAACTGTCTTTGAAATTTTCTGTTCACAGAAAAGTCTGTTTGATACTATGGACCTGTAGGCAGAAGGTCAGTGCCCCAATGTTACAGAAGAACTTTGGGTGTCTGTTCAGGCAGCAAGATGTCTCTGTCAATTCTAGACTTTCGGAAGTTGCTTACAACTTCTTTAACTTAGGTAATATTTTATCCTTCTGGGGTCTTTGGTGGAGTTGAAGAATAGAGAGTTACAATTATAGTTTTTCTTAGTTTTGATAAAAGATAAAAGTAGATACAAATATTTTAACTATAATTCTTGCTTGATAACTGTTTTGTTGTATGTAATTTTATTATGTTAAAGTTAAAACCTTCCTTTTTATTTAGACAGAAAAGGGGAGGTGATGTGGAATTCCCCTTGTATGCTGTGAACATGTTTTATCTTCACTGGTTAATAAAGAAGCTGCTTTCAGCCAATGGCTTAACAGAATATAGCCAGGCTGGAAAAGATATAGAGAGAGAATAGGTGGAGTTAGAGAGATGCCATGTAGCTGCCGCAGGAGACAGATGCCGGATGCCAGATTGAATCTTACCAGTAAGCCACAACCATGCAGGGATATGCAGATTAATAGAAATGGGTTAATTTAAGATATAAGAGCTATCCATAAGAAGTGTGAGCTAATAGGCCAAGCAGTGTTGTAATTTCTGTGTGCTTATTTTGGGTCTGGGTGGCTGGGAATGAACAAGCAGTCTCTGTCAACAACATAAGCACATGAAACCCTCACTGAGCTGTGAAGCAGGAGCAGCCTGCCCTGACTGTGGCCGGTAGCCACCTTCTTCTGTGGTGCTGTCTCCTCCTCTTTCACAAAGCCTCTGGGTGGCTGGTATTACTTCATTATGTATAGATGAAGAATGGCAGTGATAAGATGTGACCTGCCTGAAAGGAGGTGACTAGTGAGTGACAACATGGGGATTTGAATTCACGGTCCATTGTGAGACAAAAGAACATCCTTTGGCCCAACATTTGAGGGCTTCTAAAGCTGGCCCATAAAGAAGCATATCAACATGATGGATGATGGCTATTGTGGCCAGATGTAGCCTGTGTACATCCCAGAGATTCTCAAATCCTGTACATGCAGTCATGCAGTTTCCATGAAGGAGCATACTCAAGAGTGCCATCAATAACTTGCTGATGGTCCTCCCACCTCTACAAAGTGGCTGCACAATACTGTCCTAAATAAAAGTTCTTGTTCTAATTCTAGGATTTTAATTTGTTCATATTTATCATAATTCTGTGTTGCCTTTTAGATGGGACTTCCTCAAGTCTTTTCTACTCTCCTGTCTGTTCCTAAGGATCTCCAGTTCCCTGCTGTATACTTAACACTGAGACCATTTCTTTCACTGAAATCCAAAGGCGCAAGAACAGACATTGACTGCAAATGACCAATAAACACAAAAAAGCAACCAGTGCTTAACGGAAAGAGTTAATGCCTTTAGGAGAAGGAAGTAGCTAATGATTTGTATTCCTACAGTTTAGAGATGGGAGGGATATGGGGAGGAAATAAAATAGTAAGGCTCAAACACTATTTTTTGTTGTTGTCGTTATTTTGTTTTATCAAGACAGGGTTTCTCTGCAGCTTGAGAGCTGGTTCTGGAACTCGCTCTGTAGACCAGGCTGGACTAGAACTCACAGAGATCGGCCTGCCTCTGCCTCCCAAGTGCTGGGATTAAAGGTGTGCACCACCACCGCCTGGCTTCAAACACAATTCTTAAGGAAGAACACATTGGAAAAGGAGACAGAAAACTGTAGAGACAAAGGAACTATGATGAAACCTTAGTTTCTTTGAATGGGTGTCAATCCACTTACAGATCTAGGCAGAACAGCCCAATGTCACATAGAGTCCGAACACCTAATATGTCGAAAAATCACTAAAGATTCTGGGTTTTAAGGTCAAAATGCAATCGCAAATGGCATCCTTAACTGAATCAATTTGCAGTAATGTTCAAAAAGTCTTCCTAGGCTTAAATTTTTGATGAGATTTCTCAAAACTCATCTACTGAAAATATTTAGCCTTTAGCCTAAAAGGATGAGAAGCCCAGCTTGAAGAAGACAGGATTAAGAGGCGAGGGAGAGCTGGAGGTTGACTCCGAGCTCTCGCAAGCTTGTGCCGTCCTCTCGGGAGGCGGCTTGCAATGAAGTGGAGCAGGAGGCAGGGTGACACTGATGGTCAAGGAGCCAACCCCATGCGGGTACCACAGGACTACCTGTAGCCCCACATCTGCCCCACATCTGCAAGCCACTTTCTGCTCCCCAAGAATTTTCACGTGTTTCCTCATTTGCCCGAGCAGTCTTGTGAGAGGGGGGGTAAGGACCGTACTCATCTAGGAAAAGCACAGCAGCAGGGCTGATATTCAGGCTGTCCCAAAAGGCATTTGGTTAGGCTGATAGGAACTTGGGCTGTCCCAGTTACTACGCGATTTGAATATCACCTCTGGTTAAATAACAACCTACAAATAGTAATAGCCCAGCACCAAGTAACAGAGATGGAGTTCCGTGCTTGAACTCCTCAAAAGCTCTTTGTTCAAAAAGGCTGTGGTAGGTGCTGCAGGCTACGGGTATAATGAAGATCCTGCTGTCCCAGAAAGCTGAGCACCAGGAGCTACCAGCAGTATTACAGTGCAGGAGACACTGAGGGCCTTCAGGGAACCACAAACAAAACACTAAGGTGGTTCAGAGGAAGGGAAAGCCAGATGGACAGGAAACAATGGCTAGACCTTCAGAAGGACAACGACATTGAAGATTGGCCTTGAAGGAGGGGTCACATTTTGACAGAGTAATGTGGAGGTAAGTGTGTTGGGGAATAAATGATCTCTGTATTTGGAGATAAAATGGAGATAAAGGTATACTTGGGAAAGGATACCCAAGCTTGTTAGATTATGATATAGAGGGAGTGATGGATGGGTAGGGAGGAAGATCAGGGTCGTAGTGTTGGGGAACCTCACATACTAGTCTGAGAAAAAGCCTTTGCTTTGATCTTTGTCTTGAAGGTCAAAAGATCAGACGGTCCTCCAAGCAAAGCAAGCAGCAACCTCTGAACTAGTATTCTGTTAACGTTGATGGTTTGAGGCTGTGGCTTAATGGGAAAGTATTTGTCTAGCATGTGCCAGGCCTTGGGTTGGTTCCTCGGGACTGTAAAACAAAACAAAACAAACAAACAAACAAAACTCCAAAAGGTTGTGCACTTTACAATCCGAGTCCTAAGGTTCTTAGCAAGGTTTTATATTATTATTTATTTTTCATCCATTCATTCGCTAGTTTGTTTATTGCCGTGAGTGTGTCATATGCATGTGCTGATGTGGGTGCGTGATCCCGTGTATGCCAAGGCCAGAGACTGATGACATCAGGAGTCCTTAGTCACTCCCTTTGTTTTGCTCAAACAAGGTCTCTCATAGAACCTGGAGCTCAGTGACTCCACCAGGCCCACTGGCCCACGAGCCCAGGCATCCTCCTATTCCCACCTCCCAACTGTTGAGATTACAGGCTTGCACAGCCATGTCGGGCTTCTTAAACTCAGGTCCTTGAGCTTGCATTGCTAGCGCTTCACTAACGGAAACAGCCCTCATGCCTAAGATGAGTCGCTTGTAAAGAATCCAGACATCATTTCAGTTTCTGCGTGGAGACCTCTCCCGAACTGCATAGCTCCTGAGAACACAGTCTTCAGGGAGGCTAGAGAGTGTGAAAACATCCCTGCATGCATGCACGTACTGTCGTAACTAGGAAAACAAAGGATGGCTTTTGCTGAATTTAGCTGATTTTGTTGGTGAGAAGGCTCAGTCACTTGAAGTGATGACTCTTGGTCCCTCGGTGCTCATACCTTTCTCTGCCTCGAAGCTTGGCCTTTATAAGATGAGCAAGCATACTACTGAAGGCTGCAGAAAAGTAAAAGATCCAGACCTCCCCACATCCATTAGCAGGAGCTGGCTCATTTATTTGCTAGTAGAAGAAATTCATACCCCCAAAGATGTACAAAGGCAACAAGGGTGGAGCTTAAAGTTGGCAAGGCTTTGGCTTCGCCTGCCTGGCAAACTGGAATAAATGTAGTTATTTTAGTTTCAGTTGCTCTGTAAGCACCCCCGGCACCTCTACGCCCGGGACAGACAAAATGACCTCAAGTCCTAATAGATGGCACTACAATGGTATCCTCGCTTGGTACATTTCCCCCTTCTTCTTCCACATTCCAGCACTAAAACACCTGCTCACCCGTGCAAAGGGAAGGGAAGGCGTGTCTGTGACTAAGGCATTAGAGACCCAATGCTCCAGAAAAACACACATAGTATCCAAAATGAAAATGGCTTAAAACAATAAAGAAAACATTCATAATCGGTATCAATTGGGACTTTAGTGGGTGAAATTTATCCTCTAAGTGATAAAGTAAGTGGCTACCACTCAATCACCATGCCAAGATACCCAAGTGTGCTGGCTGATTTTATGTCAATTTGACACAAGCCCATAGTCACCAGAGAGTTAGGAGCCTCAATTGAGAAGATGCCTCCATAAGACCAGGCTGTAAGCAAGCCTGTAGTGCATTTTATTAATTGATGGGGTAGGTGCAGCACATTGTGGGTGGAGCTACCCCTGGACTGGCAGTCTTGGATTCTATAAGAAAGCAGGCTAAGCTAGCCATGGGGAGCAAGCCAGTAAGCAGCACTCCTCCATGGCCTCCATATCAGCTCCTGCTTCCACGTTCCTGCCCTTGTTGGTCCTGATGATAAAACTATTACATGGAATTGTGAGTGAAACGAGCCCTTTCCTCCCCAAGTTACTTTTGGTCATGGTGTTTCATCACAGCAATAGTAACCCTCACAAAGACACCTAGGGACAAAGCAGAGATTTTGCAATTTTGCAAGTCCTGCAGTGGGAATGTGCAGGTCAGTCAAGTTTGGTTGGGCCTATCTGAACCATTTAGTTCAGGCCTTAACCCTTGGGTGGTGGGCTTACATACTACACACTACATTGTGTCAAGTTGACATAAAACCAGCTAGCACACTTGGGCATCTTGGCATGGCCCCACGAAGATCTTCAGAAATCAGTGGAATAAACTGAGGATAAGTGCTTAAGTGGGTGATTATTTTTCCTACAGACCCTGTGGTGGAGCCTGGCCAATTCTAATTGGAAATACACAGTAGGAAACACATCAGAAATCAACGTGGTGTGAGTCAGAGAGCTGTGGTAGGAAGTAACTCACCTGCCTGGGTCAGGGTTGGAGTGAGTGAAGTTTATCTCTGTGGTAGAGAGACACTTGCCTAGCATGTATGTATAAGGTCCTGGGTTCGATCCCCAAAACCAACCAAACAACCCCCCCAAAATAATTAATCTGGGCTGCAGGGAGAGTTCTATTGTGTGCTAACATGATCCAATGTTCCTGTCGAGGTATATAAGGCTACCCACTGTGTAGCTTGTATATTCATTTTTTCAACAATACCTACTGAGTAGAACTTTTTGATTTCCATGAAGTCCAATTTGTTACATATATTATTTATGGTTACTTCATATCGTGTTTAGAAATACCTCCTCAAATCTTGCATGAATACTCACCTCTATTCCCTCCTAGGTGTCTTATTGTAATCAAATATGTTGGATCATCTCAAGTTATTTTTCATGTGTGGCCTAATTTATGTACATATGTCTGTATGTGCATGTGTGTGTGTGTGTGTGGGCATGTGTGCATGTGTGTGGTTGTGTGAGCATGCACGCGTGTGTGCATGTGTGTGTTTGTGCGTGTGTGTGTGATTTGTTCATCAGTATTTGTGGAACAGACACCCATTCTTATAGACTTGCTTTGGTGGCTTTGTGGAAGAGCAATTGACCGTGTGTGCAATTGTCTCTGAAGATGCGATGCTTTTCTGTCTCTTGGGTCTATTGTGTGTGTGTTTTTCTTGTGCCTCTTCATCTTAATTGATCTTCAGCTTTATAGTAAGCCATGAGAACAGGTAGTATAATGTTTCTCAACTTTATCCCCTGCTATCCTACATCCTTTCATGTCCCTTTGAGGCCTGGTTACCTGAAATCCGAGCTGATTTTTCCCAGTCTTTTTATTTTCCCCTTTTGAAATCAGGTCCTGCCTATGCCTTACCTGATCTTTCCTTTCTCAGCATTCAGTGTACAGTTCAACCCATCTAGTGAATTTTTCCTTTTGATAATTTCTATTTTTTGGTTCTAGAATTTTCATTTGGCTCCTTTTGTTTCTCTCTCTTGAAGTTTCCCCAACTGTTCCTCTTACTTTGAATTCTTCAACATAGTTTTAAGAGTTGTTTAACATTCTCTGTCTGCTAATCTCAGCGCTGTGTCACCTGAGTTCCCTTTTATTGACCCTTTACTCTTCTGGTCACCAGTCACATTTACTTGCTTTATTTATTTATTTTAATTTTAAAAATGAGGGTCTTTCTCCCTTCCTCCCTATCCCCTTCTTTGTGTCTGTCTGTCTATCTGTCTCCCTCTGAATTCCAGATTGGCCTAGAACTTTCTTTGTGTCCCAGGCTGCCTCAAACTTATGGCAATTCTTCTGCCTCAACCTCTCCAGTTCTGGGGCTATACTCGTGAGCCACTCCATCTGGCTCTATACTATATATTATGTCTTTTCATTTTTTATTATGTGCCTAACAGCGTGGTCCCAATATTGAAAAACTGGGCTCCTTTATGGTGGCATTCAATTTACTGGAGTCTAGGACTGATCTTGTCAAGTGAAAACTATCCCAATCCAACTCCTTATGTCCCCTGTGTGCCCAAGGTGCTCTCTCTGTTCTTAGCTCAGAACTGCAGTATTCCCTGACCATCAGGCCTCCTCGGCTCGCATAGCTGCAGTAACTAGTCAGTGACGTGGAATGATACTCACAGCAGCTTAGTATCTGGCCAAGACTAAAGAGATCCCCTCTCTCTTCTACGTCACTCCACACATCCCTGCCACCCCTGGAGGCCCTGAATATGCCCCTCTTCCCCTGAGCTCCACATTTGCTCTGCCGTTTGTTAGGTGGTTCCAGACAGCAAGCCAAGGTGATGTGAGAATTCATCTCCTGTCTTTCATTAAATTCTTAATCTCCACTCTGGACTGTTTTCTAATACATGAAAACAGTTGCTTTAATCCAACAGTCGATATTCTGGTGAGGTCAGAAATGGATTAGTTTTGATGTTCATCCTTTCGTAAATGGGAGGTCCCAATTCTCGGTCCATTTATTGGTAAACACTCTTTCTGTGATAATGGAAGCTCTGGCCCTCTCAGACAGCATCACATTATCAACACACACACATGCTTGACAGCACCAGATGTCTGGATGCTATAACATACCCACCCTCCTTCCCTTGGGAAATACAAAGCTGCCTCTCCAAGTGACTCCACTCCGGTGACCACAGGTGACCACAAGCAGTAGACACCAGATCCAATCTGAACCAGTCACAATTCTCTGGCATTTGTTAAATTGAACAAAGGGCAAAAAAAAAAAAAATCCATGAAATCTCTGAGGGTACGCGACACATGGCAGTACCGTGTTCCCCATCTATGGGGAGAATGACTTTCAGTGAGAAGAGAGGGCTGACAGGCAGAGTGTGTGTGGGAGAGAGATGCTAACCTCCTAGGACACCCCAGGTCCTGGTTTTGGAGGCTCCCATGGCCTGCAGATATCCTGTCCCTCCCTGAGCTTCAGAGGTGTGGAATGTTCTCTCACCTCCAATAGCTTCCATAAAAAGTCATAATATTTTCATAGTGTTTTGAAAATTGATAAATTAATATAGCTCAACTGTATGTTAAATTTAAATGACAAAATGACCTGCTGGGTTTATACATACACTAGGGTTTACTGTGACAATATCCATACCCAGTGCCTTTTTTTTTTAACCCAATACCTTTTTTAAAAACACAAAATCACTATAGATCAACATTGGGACAGGACCTTGGGAGAAGACATCTGGGACAGAACTCCTTTAACATGGGGAGTTTTCTACTGATGAACCTTTTAACTTTCTGAGAAGCTTAATGACCCGCTATGTAGCTCACATGTGTGAAAGTCTGACAGACACATCCAGAGCTATGGCTGTTCACAGGCATGGCTATCTTATCGGTGGTGAGTACAGCTACTCACCAGCCCTGAGTCCATCTGGGTTTGTATACGGCCTGTACCTGCCCACTAACATGTACCGGGCATCAACACTTTGACTCTGTAACAGAGTCCGCAGCTGTGTACCCACCAACCCTCAGGCCGAGCCACTGTGTGCACTTACTAAAGTTGGCTTCCACCTGACAGTTTTCTCTGCCCCCCCCCCCCGGCCCCTGCCCCTCACCTGTGTGCAAGACAGGAGGACACACAACTTAACATCCCCTGGAGGCAGCCCATAAAGCACTGACTGAGGGACGTGGAACCTAACGCATTTCTCTGGGATGCAGGATGCGTCTGCTATCTTGGCTTCCAGAGTTGGCCCTCGTGTGATGATGCCGTGTGCTGAGCAGCCTTCTCTGCCTGCACCAGCTCTTCCCAAGCACACTGCCGGAGCTCAGTTCCTCCCCTCAGGATCTGCTTCTGGGACAGTTCACACCAAGGCACGCTGATTCTCATCCAACCTAAAACAACCTTTTTCATCACCCTTAACCATTTGGCAGATGAGAACAAGCACAGTAAGGCAGTTTGTCGAGGGCAATGCTTGGTAAATAGCAGAGGCCGGATTAGCGTCCCAAACTCACAGAACCCCGTGGCCTCCCATGGCCTCCTGCTGCGATCTGTTCTCTGCCTTGCTGGGAGCATGCTGTGCCAAGGCCAGGGCAGTTCCATCATCCAGACTGTGTGTGGGCGGGGAGGGAAGTTCTGCATTTTCTCACTTACTTAAAAAAAACCAAACCAACAACATAAAATTGAGCTGCTAATGGGAAAACTAAATATTAAAGTTTCTGGTTTCTTTTCTTTTTGAATACCCAAGTATCCATCATCTGTGTGCGGGCAGGAAAACGGGCTGATTTGACACGACATAGGATGCCTACCTAGTACAGGACTTAAATTATTTTCATGGTATGTGACCAAAGTCAGTCTTTCCTTTCCCTTCTTTATGCTAAAATTATGAATATTCAGTAATTGTGCAATATAGTAGGTTTCCTTTTGATATTTCCGTGCCATAATGTATACAACACATATAGAACACACTATGGTCATGTTCATCCTTACATGCCATAATGTATACAACACGTATAGAACACACTATGGTCATATTCATCCTTACATCTCCTTTCCTTGTTGCCATCCTTCCTCCCATCTTTCCTTTTCCCAAATAGTGCCCCTCTTCCCTCTCTTCCTTCCTTCCTTCCTTCCTTCCTTCCTTCCTTCCTTCCTTCCTTCCTTTCTCCCTCCCTCCCTCCCTCCTTCCTCTCCTTCCTTCTTTCCTTTCTTGAGACAGGGCCTCACTCTGGAGCCCTGCCTGGGCTCACTGTGTAGATCAGGCTGGCCTGGGCTCACTGTGTAGATCAGGCCGGCCTGTACTCAGAGATGTATCCCTGTCTCTGCTTCCCAGTGCTGAGGTTAAAGGTGAGCACCACTACACACTCCTCCCCTATTTCTTTCCATGCTGAATGCAGACTAATGATAAATAGAGCTTGTAAGGGTGTGTGTGGAGGAGAATAAAAGGAGGATGGGTTTGATCAGTGTATAGTGTAAGTATGGATGGATGGAAATATGCTAACCTCATTAATATATAGCAACTGTTAGTAAAAGTTAAAAATAAAAGATTAAAAATACACAAACAAATCAATTGTGATTCTTTAATATCAAACTAAGTATGCAAATTTCAATATATATATAATTATACAAATATATCTAATTATATAATGTGAGCCTATCTGCATACATACACAGGCATACATCAGACTGGCCTCTTTTAATCTGGAGTCTCTTCCTCCACGTTTTCCCTGTGACACTACAAAGGCACACTTCCTCAGTTAGCTGAATCTATGTCTATCTCAAGTTGACACCAGTGCTTTGATGACAAGGTAATGGGCACAGAGACAGTGGGGAGCCTACAGGAAGAATAAGCGAGGGGAATATGTTTGTAGAGCAAAGCCAAGTTACCACAGAGGCAGAGCCCTCATCCTTAGCAGGAACTGAAGATAGCTAAGGAGCCAACAGTGTGGTTCCTGTGGCTGACCTCTGCAAGCCATTGTATTAGAGGCTGAATGCTTTATTGTGTAGCCTGAGTTACCCAGGGCTGGAGATGAGCGGCAAATGGCGAGGCAGGTTTGGATGAAGTACAGGTGGAATCCAAGGTGAGAAAGAAGGGAAGGAAGTATGGAAAAATCCCTAAGATCACACATGAAGTGAGGAAATGCAGAATTAGTTCACTGCTCACTGGATTCAAGGGTGCTCTGTAGGGCGTGACTACATGCTAACAAGTTACACTCACACACAAATCACTTCCCGGGTGCTTCAGTTCCTCTTTAAAATGGGACTGTTCAACATTTTATACAAACAAGTCATAGACTGTGGCTGGACAGATCACTGAGAGGAGACGGAATAAGTCTCTGCTCTTCCACTTTCTTCCCTTAAGGCTATCCCATTTCCAAATCTTCACACGACTTCATCCTCAGCAGCCCCACTATACCCCTGATTCCCTGCTTTCCTCCAGAATAAAACTAGCAGTCTCTGCTGCACCTTCCTCCTGTAGTCCCTGCGTTCTTTTGTCCATTTCAATCCATCAGTGGTGTGCCCCCAGTTCAGGCTCCATCCTGACAGCCATTTCTGCCAAACAGTAAAGCCCGCTAGCAAGATCCTTGGTGATCTTCCCAGGGACCTTGACCTGTTCTGGAATAAAACTCTGCTGCCCTGGTCCTCACTGCGAAACAGGGATTGAGCCAGGTGCGGCTTCTAGGCGCTGCTGTAAGGCCCGCCAGTGGCTCCTTAAGACTCCTTAAGGAAGTGATAAAGATGGCAAGAGATTTTACTCTTCGTTTCTGACAGCAAACCTTTACCTCACTTTCACCGCACATAACAGAAAAGACAGCTCACATCCCCCATGTTCAGTTAGGAGAAGTAATTTCCCCCCTTTATTTATTCTATCTGTAGCCAGCCCTGGGTTATTATAATTAGCATTTAGCATTGGAAAAATAAGTACTCTTCTCTTCTGGAAATGCCTTCAGTTCTTCATCAGCATCATTTTAGTTGCCAGGCAACCCTCAACTTTATTTTCCATATTTGATGGAATTATGCCAGCTTTTTTTAAGTATCAATTTTAGGAAAGAATAGCAACCTTGTATGCTAGTATGCCTCTTAGTAAATACTAATGTTGAGTGTAGGATCATAATTGGTTAAGATGTGAATTTTGAACACAAAGAGGTATGGACAGTCTATCATTAAATGTGTAATAGGTTCACAGTATCTGTGAATGTCCACAGGAGTCAATTTAGAAGGCAAAGACACACCCGAGCATGCTCATAGGTAGGGGTGGGTTATGTGGCTGCAATTTTCTCCTTTTGTTATTCTATATTTCTGAAGTTTTCCAGAGTGAAGCAAAAGGTTTTTTAAAAGTTATTAAGGAAATTTAAAAATATAAGTTCAAATCTTTGTAGTTACAAGAACATAGGAATGTGAATTAAATAAATATATGAGATATTAATGTAAACGTACTGTCCACAATAGTTCCTCAAAAGCCAGTTACTAGTGAAATAATACTTTGAATATTTAAAAAGACTACGTAAGTGTGTATTAATGTTTTGTATATCTCATCACAAAAACACCTATTTAAGAACTACATAGTCTCAGTCTGTATTAATAATTTAGAAAAATGGAATTTAAATGTGGTTGAGTCTTTGAGTCTTTTAAGGTTATTGGTTCTATAAACAGTTAAAAGAACTTTATATATAAAAGTACTTCATGCTTCAATTCTGAATGGCCTCCTTCAAGTTCACATTCAATATCACATGTGGGATCACATCTTTCTTCCTCCAGGCATTGTTTGGTTCCAGAACTGATTTTAATGTTCTTTGACAGTATCAGGGAAACCAGGGCACTGAGCGACAAAATGACCTGTGCGTAGTGGTTTGGTTTGCAGTCCAAACCAGACCGGCTTTAAGTCAGAAACAGAGTCAAAGGCTTTCCCTCCTCCATCAATAACTTGTAAACTTTACTGATCATTCTCAAGAGTATTTGATACATATTATATGCAGAATGTATTAAAATGATTCTGATTTTGATTAAAATGACAAGAAGATATTCCCTAAGTGGTTGGGATATAGATTTTAAGTTTAGAATTAGTAAAGGCATCTCAGAAAAAGGCATAAAAACACACAATTTCTACCTAATGGAGGGACAGGAAGGAGGGAAAGGCCACCAGCAAATGCTATCCAAGGAGTCAACAGGCTCAAGCCTCTAGCAACAGAAACCATTCAACAGGCAAGGGACGGGAAGGTACCCTTCATGATCAGACACACAACTACACAGAGAGTGCACATCACATGTGAAGGCCAGAAGCACAGGAAATTGAGAAAGTAAGAAATAAGGAAAGGTTTGATCCTGGAGAGCATTTAGACGTGAGTTAAGAATTAAAAAAGCAAAAACAAAAACAAAACCAACAAAAAACCACTACATATAAGTAGTCTGTTCAGTTTCAAATAAAAATCTCTTGGATTTAGTCTTTGTTCCATAAAGATTTCTTCAAGCAAACCCCAGCTTTGCTGATATTTCTTCACCTTTTTAGTATATCTTGTCTTGACTAAATGGAGAGTTTGTTTCTTAAGGTATGAAAGAGGCAAAAGAAAAAAAAAGAAAACCCAAACAAAACCAAAAACCCAAACAAACAAACAAAAAAAACCATGGTAGCCTTCTTCTGTGTGATAAAGAACAAGTTCCTTAGGTTTAGAGTCCCTTCCCCCTATCAGGCCTAGACAGTGGCAGGCTGTAGGAGTTTAACCATGGGCTCCACAGGGCTGGGCTTGAGGAGGATGCCTGAGCAGGAGTTTTGCTCTTCCAGCAAAGCCGAGCTAGGCTCCCTGGCCTGGCCTGCTGCAGACACAGCCGTGAAGGCGCTGCACTGCAACAAAACCTCTATAGCATTTTTCGCCATGCAGACATTATGGATACACCCTCGGAAGCCCATGGAATAGGAAACACGTATTAGAGAGTGATCGTTTTGGAATGCCTGTCATTGATAAGCTTATTCATCACCCAGGCCCAGAACCCAATCTTTAATGGTGGCTATGTTTAATAGCTGGCTTGCCAAGTTAGAGAGGATAGAGCAATATTGATCTTGGGGACTGGCTCATCATGGAGTGTACCACCATTAGCAGATAAGGCTACTACCTGCCCCTCTACACACACTTTCAGATCCACAGAAAAGAGAGTAAGCTTTGGCCCGTCTCATCCTCATCCCCACCCACTCCTGTGATTTTCACGCCCATGACTTGCTTTGTGGTTTTTAAGATCCAATAGGCATGAAAAGGTGCCTTTTTTCCAACAATTTCAAGACTGTGGTGGCGCTGGAGTTGCATCCTCAAAGTTGGTCCTGCCTACACAGTCTTACTATTTCTTTGTCTTTTCCTTCGGTGTCCCCCAGGGCAGAAAGCCTGCCTTGGTTGCATCCTAAACTCTAGTGCCGGGCCTCTGCAGGTGTTACAGGCACGGAGCAGCAACTGGAAGGTCAGAGAGTGAGTCTACCCTTGAGGAGCCCTCTCTAGGGCTCTCAGAGGACCAGTCAGTGTCGACAGAGCAGGCGGCTTTTGGATTCGTATTATTTCCCAAGGAAAGCCTTAAAAAAAGAAAAATAATCTATTGGCAAGCTGGTTTGTTTGGACGGTTGTTCAGGGAAAGCAATTTCTCCAGTTGCTCCCAGCTCAGCTACTTCTTGGAAGGCCTCTGAATCCTGGAGACTGCACGGAGATGATGACGGAGCCCTCATTGCAGCACGGAGAATGGGCCTGAACATCACAAAAGCTGCAAAGGTAGGCCTGACGAAACCGTCTCTGAGAGCAAGAAATAAAGGTGTAGGTACCACAGACATCTGCTTCTGTTTATTTCCCTGAGTGTAAGAGGGGCAGGCTGTGAATTTCATAGACAGCTTGCAGCACGGAGAAGAGAGAGAAGTGCTGGGAACTCATGCGGCAGTGGGACTGGGATTGCGAACCTGCTCCCAGGTGGAGCGTGTATCTAATTAAACCTGGCTGGATCGCTGGCCGGATTGTTGGCTGGATTGTTTTCATGCTCCCGCGAGGCTGGCTTCCCCGAGAGCTTTACCGGTTTGTAAATTGAAAAACCTATTTGTTCCATTGCTTCTCAGAGATGTTTGCTTTTCGCGTTTTCTTAGAAAACCTGAGAACATGTCCTGGGATGTCCAAGAAGCATGCGGGCTACAGGGCAGTGGGGCTCATAAGGGGCGTTCCTCAAACACTGAAGTGAGTCCCGAGCAGATAAAACTCCCTGGGTTTGCAGGTCAGGAACCTGAAGCTGATACCATCCCCTCATGATGAGACTCTAATACAGCAGAGAGAACACAAACCTCAGAGAGCCGATCAGAGCTTTGCTCTCAGCAGCTGGTCCAGTACTAAGCTGGGCCATATCCCATGTGTCCTTTCCCTCTCCTGAATTCCAGTTCCCTCTCAGTTAAGAGAACAAACCAATAATCCACAGTGCTGTGGGGAAGCCCAGTGGGGTCAATTCAGGTAGAGGTTCACTCCCCACTCAGCCTACAATCCATCAGTGCTCAGCCACTGTGTACTGTCTGCCTTCCAGTCAGCAGGATTCCTTTCTCTGGGCCCCTCTACTGAAGAAAAGTACCCAGAATTCCTGAGAAACTGTGGCTCGCATGCATCACTGTTTTGAAGACTGATTTTGTCCCAGCACACAGGGAGGGCTCCTGAAGATGAGGCTACACAGGAAAGTTCAGGGGCGGAGAAATTTAACCCTTTCCTTTCCCAGGCCCCAGAGTTACCAGAACTCATACTCAGGAGAGAGCAGACGTCCTAGGGACATTGGGTGACACCAGCCCAGCAGAGACATGGTAAAGGGCTCTTTAGCATAAGTGGCATGCTGGCCAAAGAATGCCAGAGGGCTAGGAATAGCCATGCTGGGCACTTCTGTTGGCCCCAGCTGTTAAGGACAAGGTGCCTCAGTGACTTTATTTTTCCCTATGAGAAACCTTGCAGATCTAGGGAGTTCTCCTGGGGAGGTGTCAAGGGCAGCTGTAGCCATCACACAGGGCCTGTTATCAGCAGTAGCAAAGGCTTCATATATGTGACTTTATATACACGGCTTGGCACTTGCAGTTGCCTGTTCTAAGTACCCATTCGTGCGGGTGGTGCGGTACATGGTGTGGTGCCTGGCTGTCTCCTCTACACCTTGCTTTGGTAGACAGAGTCGAAGCTACAGAGAGCTGAGAAACACCTTCCCTCTGCTGTGGAGGGGACTGGGGTTCTAACAAGCCCTGATGGCCTTCACTCAGCTCCAATTTTAAAGACAGTTATAGTGTTTCACCCATAATGCAGTAAGGTCCGTAAGGTGCTTAATACCCACCTAGCCCCTAGGACAGAAACTATACTTACCAGCCATAGGGTTAATCTAGACTGGGAAACATTAGTACAATCCATGCGCATGGCAATTGAAAAAATATCAATTTGACAGGAGATTTAATTTCACTCAGACATCTGATGGTATAGAATGGAGTTGGACTCTTTTTTTGCCCTGAATGGAATTTGGTTTCTAACTGGGGAGACCAGTCCTGCAGACTGGCAAGCCCAGGATGCAGGCCTACTCTGGGCAGCACAAAGTCTCTTCTGAGAATATGAGGCCTATCTTGAGGAGAGAGCCGCACCTGCCCCAGCTCAGGGTACACATGGCTGCCAGAGGCAGAGGCAGAAGAAAAAGGGCAGCATGTTTTCTATTTAGAAATTGTGGGTACAAGGCGTGTTGTTTCAGTTCTCAGGTGCCCCACTTTTTTTCTTGTTCATCCAAAGGAGATAATAATACCTGACCTATTTCAGGTTTGTTTTGGCTATAAAAGAAAAATCAATACATATGGAACACTAAGAAGAAAAAACAGCACCCCATAAATATAAGCTACTTGGATACACTGTCCTTGGCCATGACAGCCCACCCTGGACCCAGGAGAGCACCTTGCCAGGGTGCTTGCGAGGGCCCATGTGCAACTCTTCTCTGATGCTACCAGAAGTTGTCTTTCACAGAAAGGAGACATGAAAGAACTTCGTGAATTGGGGTGTTTGATTTTTTTTCCACTTGGCCCCAATGCTGGTAGCCCTCTTGCAAAGAGAAAAAGAAATGAAACGCTTAAGTGATCTCATAGGCTTTGAAGCTCAGTAACCACTGCTGTGATCCATATCCATCAGACACAAGTGTTCCTGGCTGTGATGATCCACCTCCTTATGCTCTGTGCTGGAATGGGTTAAGTAGCAGGCACACGTGGGGTCTATAGCCTGCCTTCTGATGGAAACAGAAGGTGGGAGTGGGCTGCACAGGGTTAAGTCAAAGGAATCGCTGGCGGTTCTAATCACGGATCTGTAACCCTCTGACACTAGAAGGGTTGCTGGGGGCCTTCCTCGGCGCCTTCATTTGCATGTGTACCCTTCAAAGCCTAGTAATCCAGCGTTCCTCTGAGAACAATTGCAGGAGGGGGTAGACAATCTGATGCTTAGTAATGCTCAAGAGACAGCTTTTAGTATACACTTCTCAATACCCCGGGGGTTTTAAACAACATTTAGATTATCCCTTAGGAGCACTGGAGAAGTGAATGCAACCCCAGTTTCCAGAAAAATCTACCCACTGCATCTTCCTTCAGGTCAGTCATCTTCCCTCTCCAGCACTGTCAGTCAGACTTTTTGTGACCATGGACATGGTCTGTTTACTTTGTCCAGTAGTAGGTAGTGGTCATCACCTGAGGCGATCAGGCACTTGGAGACTGGCTACTGAGGCACTGGAACTAAATTTTCCACTGATTTCATTTTAACTAATTAAAATATACATGACAATAGCCCCGTGTGTTTAGGGGCTGCTGCCCTGGACAGCCTGAGTGAAACACATCCTCGGTGTCTGCGTGAAGATGAGGCGAGAAGGCAGGGAAAGGAAAGAAAGGGATGAGCAGTCTTTATCTTCAAAGCAGCTTTCCCCTGGGCAGTGTGAAGCTCCTCCTCACAACAGATAGGTCGACTGATAACAAGAGAAGGCAGACTCGCGAAGGAAGGTTTCCTCTCTAATGGTCTCCAACATACACTGGCTTTTACTGTTTTGTCTTTTATGTAAATTCTGTGATGGGAAATTCAGCAACATATAATACAGAAACCCTGGATTTTGTCCACAGCATTCCCATGTTCAAGCTCTACATAGTAAAAGGAACTTGTTTCTGAACATCTTCATTTATTATTGTGTGTGTATGTGTGTGTGCCTGTGTGTGTGCACCCACTCGCATGTGCATGCGTGTGTGTATGCGCGTGTGTGCGCATGCATGCATGTATGTGCACGTGTGCATATGTGTATGCGTATGTGTATGCATGTGTGTGCATGTGCACTCCTGAATAGGATATTTCACAGGTGCTATAAGTGCTCATGAAACAGGCACTTGGTCACTGTCATTTTTTCTTGGGTGACACACAGTGCAGGGTCAGGTATAATTATGGACTTAATAAATGCTTCTTGGCAATGGCCCAAGGTCTTTAGCCACAGTGGGTCTTACACAGCTGTTACATTTTAAGGCTCTAATTTTCACCTTAACATATTCCAGGAAACAATGTACCACTGCCTTTGTAGGACTCATTAGGGGGAGTGGGTTATTATTGGTTGTTTTCAGAAAGGATTCTGGAGTTGGTCATGCAATTTTGAGGTGGAAGCCACAATTATTTGAAAGCTGAGGAAATAATCTTGAACTCATCAGGTAGCTGGATGATTGGCAGAAAAAGAATAAAGAGCCCATGATAAATATATCTACGGTCCCAGTGCTCTCAAGTAGCAAAACAGAGAACAAAGGTCCTTGTTCATGCAATACTAACACTATGCTCTACAACGGTCTAGAAACTTCAATTAGTAGCTAGGAGAAGGACATTCGGAGCCTAGGTAACGGCACTAGCCACCACTCTGTTGGTATCCACCAGCTTCTAGAATGTGGTATCCACCACATTCTCCTTTAATGTGTTCATTTTCTAAGATGATCGTGAAACACAAAGTTACTCAGTCGGGGGCTGAAGATGTAGCATAGTGGTAGAATACCCATCTCAAACCAATCTTTCAGGTAAGGATAAATCAAGGAACAGAACGAATGGTTTTTTTCTTTTTCAGAAAAAAATGGTTTTTGTGTATTAAGCAAGCACTCTACCACTGAGTCACACACACCCAATCCTCTCCCTCTTTCCAAAGGCAAGCTGGCTACAGCACACAGTGCTTTAAAGTAGTGATTCTCAAAGCGGGGTTCTGGGAGCAGCTGCCTCAATCTCACCTGGGACCTTGTTAGAAATGCAAATTATTGGACCCCACCCTAGCCAGACCTACTCAAGCAGAAACTCTGGGGGTAGGTGGGACCCAGCCATCTGCATTACTTAAAAAAAAAAAAAGAAAAAAAATCTCCACATGACTGTGTTTGCAAGAATGTTGAGGAAGCAGCGTTTTAAGCCCAAATTAAGACAGTTGCACGCAATGATTCTCCCCAAAGTTCCACATCTTTCCCAAGTCTATAAATGAGGTCCAAACAAGCCCTAAACACTAACAGTCCCCACCTCTGAGAGCTGAGCACCACACCCCCCTCTACTCTCCAGGAGGCTCCAGTTGGGGCAGGCTGAGGCGTCAGAGCTGAGCCCCACAAACTCATCTGCTTCCCAGCAGGAGATGCAGAAACACAGAAATGGTGACACGGGGGAAAGGATACTGACAATCTTTGAATTAATAGATTTTACTGAAACCCATCAATTTTAATTTTGCACTTTTGGAAGCAAACCCAATATTTAGTACTTTGAAATAAATCATCATTTTACAAGCAATCATCAAAAGAAAACGCTTAATTAAGAATAAATCTTTTCAGGGCATTGCTAGCTTGCAGTACAGCTCTGAATGTATTGACAGAGGGCAGCACCCAGAACCCACACTGCTGGCCTATGTGCCCACATGCTGGCCTATGTGCCCACATGCTGGCCTATGTGCCCACATGCTTATTCCTATTCCCTGACCCCCAGCCCCCACCGGACCTGCCTTGCAACACACGCACTCCTATCTTTTAGTCACCAGCACAAGCATAATTCCAGATTGTACGTGGAATTATTGAGACCTTATTTATTCAAGTGACCTGAATGTTTTCAAATTCTATTTGCCAGTACATGCTACAGACTTATTTTTTTCTACCTCAAGAAGGACAGAAAAATACCACAGCACTAGAGGCCCAATATCATTTTACGATATCTCCCACCACGAGCCAAACCTCCATGCAAAGAAAATGCCAAGTCCCCTCGGTAACTTTTCTCACTTCAGACTTCAGCACTCATCACGACCTATGCCACCCACGTAGTCAGTCATGTGCCGTAGCAGTGCAGACTGTCTCTAACATCTCAAAGGCTCGAAAGCTATTTTTAAAGCCAAAATACAATCTAGGCTGCTCTTGTATAAGACACTTTTTAAGGAAAAAGAAAGAAATAACACGGCGATTTCTATGTATGTGGGCAGTTAGCCAACTCACCAAAAGATTGAATGCAGCTGTCAATAAGATCATCCAGGCTGGCTCCTTTGGCCAAATGTCCCAGGGACACCATCATTCGGAACTGGGTGATCTGGGCCAAGCTGGGCTGGGCAGGGAGAGGGCTGTTGACTGATTTGGCCTCTAGTCTTGCTTTAGGGCCAGCTCTGGAGCCATGGGAAGGTTTCCTGGGAAGGGGAAAGAGATATTCAAGTTAGGAGAGACAGAGCAGCTGGGGGTCTCCCTGGCAGCTCTAGGCTCTGGAAACAGAGGGAAGAGGAGACAGGGCAATGAGTCCCTGAAGCCTAGCTGGTAGAAGGCATACCCCTCCCACTTGGCAGAAGCACTGAACGGACTGGTTGGCTGTTAAAGAGACATCTCCCCAGCAAATGACAAGGTGAGATTCCCGGGCAGCAACAGCTTTCTCCCCACTGGTGGAAGGCCTACTCTATGCTGCCGTCTCTCTTCCAGCAGGGGAGAGGCAGAGGGAGACTGGACATTGGCAGCCCTTAGCTTCTAGCTGCTAGGCTATGGACTTGGGGTCTGAAGGACTGGTACAGTTGACCTCATTTTCAGCTGGTTTCATTCACTTGCGCATTGCCTAAGATGCCGAAGGGCAGGGGCCCTCTGAGACACCCTTAAGGTCCTTGCAGGAGAACTCAAAGACTCAAGGGTGGTGGAGACTATGGTGGCATTTAGATTTCTCAGCCATCTCTGCTTTTCTTACAAATCTGGATTGGTTTTAATAAATAGTTTCATTTTTGATAACACAAGATATCACTATGAATCATTTAGCCCAGTAAACATTATCTGAAGTTCTTTCTTGGGTCTTTAATGAAGAGAAATGAGGGGAGGGGTTGGCTCTGAACTAAACTGCCTGCTTTAGAGCTGAATGTAAAATAGCTGTGTGTACTTGGAGATGGCTTAGGAGTCTGGTGGATATTCATCTATTCATGCTTCGCTTTACTGGGTACGACCTGTTTGATACAAGTCACTCTGTAAAGTGTCTTATGTGGTGTGTTTTATTTCCCCCATTAGAAAACACACAGAGACCCACATCTATAACCTTTCAAGGTTCAATAATGAAAGGTGGTGTTGCCGATCACTTCTTCAGCATGGACTTAGCCATCCTCTTTCTGTTGCACCTTTGGCTAATTTATAGTTTACTGTCAAGTGAAAAACACTCTAGAACTGTAACACACATTATACGCATAAACCGGCATCGATAAACCAAGTACTTAGTCCCTGAGTAGGACATGGCAGTAGGCCGGGGGAGACCACAGGGGAGGAGCCTTTGTAATTACCCTGTAATTTCTACAACGTGTCCATTGCACATTAGTTATTCCTGTATAAAAGCATCGGGAGTTCCTTCATGCAAACAGCTCGAGTAGGAGAACCGAAAAAAGACAATGAGTGCAACCACAGAACTTCCAAAGAGTGCTGAGCGCAAGAAACGTGATGTTCTCCGAGGAAGGAATAGCAGTTTCCAGGGACTCTGTGGAAGAGCTTCTCTAACAAGGTGAAAACCTCACTCAGAAGGTGCCAGCCATACACTCAGTTTTAAAAAAAATAACAAGAAAAAAAGAAGCAACAAACCAACACAACACCGCCTGGACACACCTGGGTGTGGAGAAATCAGCTTGCACATGGCCGCACCGCACGGCCAGACTCCAGGGGACACCCCGGCCCTTCCAGTTCTGTTCGAACCTTAGGACATCATCTGTCTGCGGTGTGCATGGGGCTCTGTTCCAAACTGAGGTGGGAACGATGAAGCCTAGTTACTCTGGTTGCTGGGAACCTGCTAGTCTAAGCCACCGACTCCCAAAGAAGACTCAGGTTGGGCTGCAGAACTCCATTTGGCCATCACTGATTTTTATTCAGGCCCCGAGAAAGTAAGATCAGTGTCTGAGAACAAAAGGGTGCTCTGAAAACACTAACGGCCCTCACAAAGCGAGTTTCCATGCTTCAGCGACACTGGCATCTGCACTGTGTCTGAAGCTACAGCCCAGAAAGATGCTACCATTTGATGTGGAAACTGAGTCCTAACCATTCTGAGGCTGTTCATATGGGTTATCTTGGGGGACTAGTACCTCGTCTGATAGGCATTTTTTAAGGGGGGAGCCTGTGTGCTTTTTACCACCCTGGAATTGGTGAGTAGATTGTCAAGGGACTGAAAGGGTTTATTCAATGTACGATAAAAGTCAGCTCCTTCAGAAAGATGGCTGAACATGGCGAGGCGACATCTCAGCACTCATTTGTTCAGCAGGTCCTTGGAATGGTCCTCAGGACCTGAGAACTGGCCAGTCTCTACACAGTCCTCTTCCAAACACCCACAGATACCGACAGAGGCATGTCTGGCCACAGGTGCAGCAGCCAGCTTCCTTAGCACCACGCCCCTCCACACTTCCTAGCTTGGCTCTCTTCCCTTCCTAGGAACAATCACAGCTATCCAAACCTGGTGCAGGGCTAAGAGACTCAGAGGGCATGAAACCCGGGGAAGGGAACATGTCAAAAGCCAACGGCACCCTATGGGTTGCAGATTCTTCCTCTGTCCAGGCTCTTAACTGCTTGCCCTGGAAAACATTCAGGTCATATTTCCCACTTGTCTTTCTTTCTTTTTTTAAATATATTTTTAAAAAAAGAACTCTTTTTTTTGAGACAGGCTTACTATGCAGCCTAATGGCCCAGAACTCTCTACCTTACATCAGTCTTCTGGGTGCTGGATTGCAAGTATGCCTCATCACACTGGGTTAAAAAATATTCCTGCCATCCCATCAGGATGCACCAAAGAAAATAAAAGAAATGTCTTAAATCGTTTTCTTTTATGATGCTAGGGACCAAATCCAGGGCTGTCACATGTCAGGCAAGCTTTTTTACTGAAATACTCCCCCAGCACCTCCCTGCTTCCACCCTCCTCCCTCCCCACCTCCTCGTAGAATGGTTATAGATAAGGATTTATACCCGTGGTTTTCAACCTTCCAAATGCCGCGACCCTTTAATACAGTTTCTCATGTTGTGGTGACCTCCACCCATAAAATTATTTTGTTGATATTTCATAACTGTAATTTTGCTAGTGTTAACCGTAATGTAAATATGTGACATACAGGACTTCCTGATATGCGACTCCAGGGGGTTTAAGACCCACAGGTTGAGAACCACTGATTTAATACAGTACTTTATCATAGGAAGTTTTGAGAGCGTTTTAGCCATCCCCAGAATGAACAGCTGTTAATTCTACAAAGGCGTGTTTTAAAAGGCAGTAGCCACACGTTTCCAGTTGAAACTGTGAGTTAAATAAAACAAGCCAAGAACAAAATCTTGAAAGAAACACATTAACTTGAAGATCCTTTTTCAATCCTCCAGCGGTTAGCTGGTACCACTTCCCACCCCCACAGCATGCCGAAGGAAGTTTGAACTGGTTTGGGGGACTTGGTCTCCAGGCACAGATATCCTCAGGACAAAGGAGGAACAAGGGATACAACCGTGGTCTGCTTAGAAGGGAAGGGGGCTTTCACTGGCCACTTCTGCGGAGTTACCCTTTCAGTCCTGCTCCATTCTAACCACAATACAGAGTTAACTTAATGGGCAAATCCACCACAGTATAGCGCAAAGCGAGGCAAAGGACACTCAAGATGACACACTCGGGATGGCATAACCCGGATGGGAATTAGAATGGGCATGGTTACATACATAGGTCAGGCATGGTGTGCTCATATGTGAGACCACATGAATGGCGCTGTGAAGGACACAACCTTCTCGGCCCCAAATAAGGCGAGCGGTATCCAGGCAGTTGCGGGATTCTTGTGCTTTGAGGGCAAAAGCTAAATTCCTTGACCCCTTAAAGCCCCTTATTGCTTCCAAGAGCCGGACTGTTCATAGTCAGTCTTCCTTCACTTTCTGTCATCTCAAGATTCTCCCAAACATCTTTCTAGAGAATGGGGGGAGGAGTGCAGCTTGCAGACCACTGATTTGGAAACTTTTTGTTTTTTTTCTTAATGGGCAACTGAGCCAGCACTGCCACCTCCGCTTGCAGCCATTGCTGTGGGTCGCTCCAGAAAGGCCTGGAGAGTCCACCAGATGGCGCTTCCCGCGCCCAGCGCCCGCAGCAGGTGCCAGGGGCTCAGAAAGTATGCGAGTGGGAGTTCCCGGGGGTGACCTGCCGAAGAGCATCCACTGGGGTCGACTGTTGTGGGCGCTGGGTAGGTGAAGGCTTGGGCCCAGACCACTCCAGATCTGACCAGGATATTTGGCCTTGCCATCTCAACAGCCCCAACTCTCTCTTCCCTCCTGGTCCAAAGTGCAGGGCTCCAGGGGTGTCTGCCTCACGCCTATTCTCCCCCAACCTCAGTCCTGACCCGGCTCCCTGGTCTTCTGCCATCGTCCACCCCGGGAAGCAACTGTTCTCGGACGGAGTCGTCTGGTCCTCCGAACCCGCGCCTTACCCACTGGGAGAGGACCGCAGGGGACACCGCTTGGCTATCCTCCCCACTGAAGATGCCGAGCTCCCCGAGGAGCCACAGCTACTCACCGCGGAGCCTCTCTCGCCTTGCCCAGGGTGCCCATGGCCGCGGCGCGCTGCTTGCCTGGAGTCGTCTCACCTGGAGCGGCTGGACCGGCTCGGCGGGGAGTGGCGCATCCTTCGGCCGCCGCCGGCCCTCGCAGCCTGGCGCCGGCCACTCTCGGAGCCAGGCGAGCCGACCCAGGCGCACCCGCAGGCACAAAGTTTGTGCGAGCGCGCTCCCTGCGCTCGCCCCCGCGCGTCCGCGCGCGCACGCACACACACACACACACACACTCTTTCGCACCAACCACCTGATAGGCGCTGATGTTATCATCAGGGTGGAGGAAACGTGGGGCGCCCTCAGCTCTTCTTCGAATCCTGCCCCCAGTACTAGGTAGCGCCCGGTTTAGGGCCTGAGCTTCCCTCGCTTCTCCCTTTGCCTCCAGCTCAAGGCTTAGTTAGGTCCAAGGGCTGCAGAGTAAGCTGCCCTGAAATTGACCCAGCCAGAGCCTTGCAGAAGAGTTGCTTCCACCCAAGACTACGGGTTTCCTGGGGGCTCTGCTGAGACCCCTTCCCGGATTGCAGTACTGTCTTGTATGTATCAGTGGGGGCACACAGTCGGGTCCGGACAGGGAACACAAACCTCCTAAACCTGCGCACTTCATTCTCTTTGGCACATTTTACAAGAGGGGACATAGATGTGTGCACTGCATCCTAGAAGAGGTGGTGAGTGTGGAGGTGAGCTCTGGAGGAGTGATCCCTATGGGACAAGAGACAGCTGCTTAGAGTCTGTGGGTGTGGGATACTGGGGGAGCCAAGCAGGGGATGGAAATCTGGGGGAGGGGGCTTTCTGACAGTGCCAGTGTGCCAGCAGACGTGGCCAAGAGGGTAGACCTACAAACTACCATGGCAATGTTAGTAATAACAGCAGCTAATGCTGATACGGTGCTGACCTACGTGTTTCCACACACTGCCTCGTTTAAGCCACACACCCCCAAAAGCAAAGAGGTGACTAATTAAGATCTAAAGAATAGCAGGTCTCACAGCCAGTAAACAGAAAAAAGAGGTGGCCCAGACAGAGACCGCCTGGCACCTCTAGGTCCCTGATGGACTGGCCTAATAACACACTCCTTATCGTCACATCCCATAATCTTCCCAGTCACAACGTTCCGGACTTTAAGAACTCCTTCTGCTATATCTCATGTATTTCCTTGTGTTCATGTGCCATGTTGTCCTAGAAAAGAATTGAGGATCATTTATAGGAATACATAACCTACAAAAAAAGTAAAAATAAGTATGTGGGGGGGGGAATAAGGCTGATAAAATGGGGTCAGAAATAACATTATTCTAAAAACCATGTACCAATATATACTTACACATTTGGGAAACAGAATTCAATATACACTTGCTTCAAGTATGCCAGTCAAGCAATCAAGTCCAAGAGGAAGGCCTGCTCTAAAAATCACTTCTTTACATAAGAAAGAACAACAACCACAAAAAAGTTTCAAAAGTCTTCAATTCTTGCCACGGAGACTGGGATGAAGTTTCTCCTAAGGATGCTCCTGATGATGGCTGCCTCGGGGTCATGGGGATGAGGGCAACAGTGTGCAGGCTGGTGCCGGTGGGTGTAGTCCTAGACAAAGGGAGGGCCTCGCCTTACTTTTCTCATAAGGATGAATACCTGTGGCCGTTCAAGAAAGCATTCACCCAAGACCTCCCATGAGTTTCTTCTGTCTGCTCTGACCTGAGCAACCTGCCTCCCCCAAACTCCTAGAAATCATGGTGGCCCCATCTCCCTCTTCATCTCCTGTCACGTGCTAATGCACACAAAGCACTAACTGGAGAGCAAAGGTCTGCTTTTTTTGTACATTTTTGCTACGGCTTTCACCGTTCCGATCTGGTACGGACACCGCCTCTGGGGCAGTCAGCGTCCATGGGGGTCTTTCTTCCCACCCTCTGTGAGATCATTCTTCCTCTTCTTACTTAGGGGTTCTTAATGAAGATCTACAGGTCCTTTGCTCAGGTGAGGGACATAGTGTGTGACTCCTTTGCCATCGTACCCATATTTTTGTATATGCTTTTCCTGGGGAGATGGTTTTACTTTCCGTGGCTTTTCTGTATGACCTACACTTCAATGAGGTGTTTTCATTTTCTTCTTTGGCTTCAACAAGACCCACAGGCCTCCTTTGAGTATCTACACCTAGCATCTAATAGAGTCACCTTCCCCTCCATTACTCTCCTTAATTGTCACTTCGTCTCTGTCTCCCAAACTACAAACTGGTGTGTTTTCCCATGGTCCCTCACCAGGACAAAAGTCATAGACTTGTAACTGGCCTTCCTAATTTTGAGATCTCCTTTGTCTGATTTTTTTTTCAGGTCCTTCCCATGGTTATATCACCGTGTTATCCCTCCGCTTCCAGACTTTAGGAATTCCCCATTACCTAGAAAATAAGGTTTGGACATCATAAGCTTTACAGCTCCATGGCTGGAGCCATCCGGTAACCGATCTCTTAGACTGAACTCTGATCACTCCTGATAGCTGCTCCTCGCTGCACCCTAGGAAGCAGCGTGTTTGCCTGTGTGCTTGCTGCTGCCTCCCCTCTCTCCTTGCCTGGTAAACACACACCGTTGATTTATACCCAGGTTATCTGGGACACCAGGTCACCCTAGAGGGCAGATAAGAAGACAGGGCATACAGGCCTCTCTTCAGACCTGGCCGTGCTTGGGGAATCTACATGGCATTGCCTAAGACTTAACCACCCTTCTAAGACGTAATTACTAGATGCCTTCCTGGTGTCATATGCTGTGCTTGCTACTGAGAGTCTGGGAAAGAACAAGACGGGCAAGGTCCTTGTGTTCATGAGCTCACGTGTCTAGCACATGGACAGTAACCAAGTCCGCAAATAAACGAATATGTAAGTATGCTGTGGCTTTAACCCTTTCCTGTCCAGGGACTGCCAACTCAGCGCCAGGACACCTCTACCCTCATGGAGATACATTGAAGTGTCCCAGTGGAGGCTTCCGCATGATCCTATGTCTTAGTGAAGGGCTCATGGGCCTGTAAGACAAGGCCGGTGTGCATGAGCACTCAACCCCAGAGGAGAGGAAAGAGAGGGAGAATGGAATGGAATCAGGTGACATCATCCTTTGCTGACCCCGGTTCTGTCCTGGAAGCAGGGATGCTTAGTCTCATTATTTGTGTGATTGTGATGGCTGTTCTACAGTTTATTTATTTGGCTGCTTGTGTGATGTTTGTGCATCATGTACATGCCTGGTGTCCTCGGAGGTCAGAAGAGGGCGTTGGAGCCCATGGAACTGGAGTTATGAGTACTTGTGAGCCCCTATGTGGGTGATGGCCACCAAACTCAGGTCCTCTGCAAGAGTAGTAAATGCTCTTAACCACTGAATCATTGCTCCAGCCTCTGACCCATGGGTTTTTTATGTATTGGCTTCTTAAATTTTTTTATACAATGTATTTTGATCATATTCTTTCCCCTACCCCAACTAATTTTAGATCTTACCACGCCCTCTCCACCTAAATTCGTTTTTCTTTTTAAATTCTTTTTCTCTATTTAGAAAAAAAAAGGAAAACAAACCAAAAAGACCCAAAATAAGAAAACAAAGAAGCACATGAAAGTCATGGAGTCTATTTTTGTGTTGGCCTCTACTCCTGAGCATGGGGCCTGCTCATTGTGGTTATTATACTCAGTGCACTCTACTGGTGAAAACTGGTTTTCTTTCTCCCAGAAGGTACCAACTGCAAACAGCTTCTTGGTTAGCGGTAGGTCTTTGAACTCACTTCCCTGTCTCTGTCCTGAGATTTTTCTCCGTCTTGGGCTTGCGCACATCTCCCGCATGCTGTCACGATCTCCATGGGCTCATCTGGGCATCAGCTTTGCTGTACCTGGAAGACGCTGTTCCTTTGGAGTCACCACGGTCCCTGGCTCTTGCAAAGTTTTCACCTCTTTCACATAGCTCCCAGAGCCTTGAGAGGAGGACTTTGATATAAAGGTTGGGTTTAGAGCGGAGCGCTCCAAAGGGTCTCACTCTCTGTACATTGTCAGTTGCAGATCCGTAGGTTTGTAAGCACGGTAGTTTCGCTGTGGCTCACCTCAGACCAGGGCTAGGAGAGCGGGTCTCCATGACAGGTGCTCCTTTGCTTCTGTCTTTCAGACATTGTCCTTTCGTACTTCAGAAGCCCCCCAGTGAATCTCTGTCCAGACAGGGGCTTGGGATGCTCCACTGCTCAGGGGCATCTTCTCCAAAGAAGTGATTTTGTTTGTATGTTTGTGTTTAAATAGATCCTTTGTAGGCCAAACTGGTCTTAAATTTGCTACACAGCTGAGGATGACCTTGAGCTTTGGATTTCTGACCCTCCTGACTCCATCTCCAGAGTGCTGACTTTACAGGCACCTACTGATATACCTGGTTTATTCAGAGCTCAAACAATCTAGACAGTCATTTTACCAACTGATCTATTCCCAAGTCTTCATTGGGGGGTGGGGTGGGAGGAGTGGTAATGAAAGCCATTGCATGTATTATGTTAGACCACCCCAAGAACAGATGCTAAATGTGGAAACCCATTCTTGTTTTTAGGTGTTTTGAAGATTGCTATCTGATTCTGTGAAATTCTCTACTAGAGTCTGGTAAATTGTATTTATTTACCCTACAGAACCCATAGGCAGGAACAGTGTTTCTAAATAGTCTCAGGTTTGATTTCAATATCTTTTAGCATGCTAACACAATAAACACATGATATTGCAATACATCTATTATAAAATAAAGAATAGAATGCTATATATGATACCATACCGTACCATACCGTACCATACCATACCATACCATACCATACCATACCATACCATACCATACCATACCGTAGGTCTCAGGATGTCTATTCCTGGAGAGAAGGAACTTCCTGGAGGGGAGAGAAGAGGAGGGCTGGGACCTGACTTCTGCTTTAGCAAGCACACACCCCTCTGTACAGGCACAGGTGTGAGGAACTGGGAGAGGTGCGCCCCTCATGGTACCAACCCCGTGAATCCACTTTGTTCAAGCCGCAAACAATATCACCTTTTCTTACCAAGGAATGAATTCAGTGGTTAAAAGTATGGGTTTATGGTTAGACTGAATTTGACTCTCATCTGTAAGATGTCTTATTTAAGTGACTCCAAGTAAGCCTGTTCCTAAAAATGGGCTCCATGCCAACTTTAAAAGAGTCTTCAAAGAATCAGAACACACAGCATGAACTTTGCCCCGGATGCAGTGCTGTTAGTTCTGTGACTGCCTCCTCTATGGCAAGGGTGGGTGTTGCCAGAGTGGATGTTTCCTACCCTGGCAAGTGCCGTGTTCACACCCATGGGACACTCCCTCCTCTTGTTGGCTGAGGAAGGGCCCGTTTCTCAGAGGAAGTTAGATCTGGGCTAAGTGACACAAAGGGTCAGGAACAGTGTGCTAAGCAGAAGGGAGAGGACATCAAAGCGGTGGGTGGGGGTGTTAAAGAAAAGGAATATGTAGAGGTTAGGGAGAGCCAGTGAGTGCTGAATCACAATATTGGGGGGACACCCCTACACACACACACACACACACACACACACACACACATTGCGTGTGTATTAGCCTGCTTCTTTCGGCCTTGGCAGAGGCTGGGAGGTTCCACATCTTCAAGAGTCTCCCCCAGCTCCTTTCATCCTCCCTTCCCGTTGGGTGTGATTCAATTAACACACACCCTTGGGTTTGCTACTGGGTGCCTGGGACGAGAGGGACTGAAAAGAGGGTTGAAGTGATTAAAATTCAACACTGGGCCCCTTTCCAGAGTTCAGTCTAACAGCAATGATTCCAAAGTTAAAACCAGTTTGGTCACACAAACACTATTTTTAAAGCCGTGTCACGTACCTCACTGAACTTATTCTGCTTAACCACTTAGCACCTGCAAAGGTACATTGGCAAAAGCTGGAAAAAACCAGTTTATAGAAAGATTCAAGTGGCCAGGATCAGCCAAAGGATGTGGTTTTCTGGGTAAAAACAAAGCCAAACAAAACAAAACAAAAAACCCCAAGCTGCTCAAGTCAATATACATTCAAAAAAGCATGCGATCAACACAGTATTGAAAGGAAAACACCCGGCAATTTGCAGACCAACTTGCCTGTGAGCAGCAGAGACAGGCGCTGTAGGTTAACGTGGGCAGAAATTGCTCAGACCGGGCTCATCAGCTGGTGTACCCTTAAACTATGTAAGGGAACAGTTCCCTTGAGGGGAAGCCACCCTGTGTGTGTGTGTGTGTGCGTGTGTGTGTGTGCGCACACATGTGCGTGCTCACATTTGATGTCTAGAAGAAGATGTCCGGTGCCCTGTAGCTTTGCCCTCCACCTTATTCCCTCAAACCAGAATCTCTCACTGCCTCTGGGGCTTTCCTTGCTGGCCAGAGAGTTCCTGGATTCTCTCATGTGCACCCTAAATCACTAGGAACACAGGCACATGTGTGCCTGTGCAGAGCTTTTACTAGGACGGTGAAGGTCAAAATTCAGGTTGTAATGCTTGGACAGTTACCCCAACTCAGGGCCATGTCCTCACACACTGCTCACTCTCTCATCCAATGAAGCCCGAAGCAGTCAACTTCATACCCAAAGACAAGTGACAACTTTACTACTTGATTTTGACATTGGCATTCTGATAGCCAATTCCACTGTTCCTGTGCCAAAGTGTACCTATCCTGTGTAGACTTGAGGTCCTTTTCCCCCCCCAGTCTGATTCACTGTCATGAGAACAGAGGATGACATTCTTAAGATCAGACAATATTCCCATGAAAATACAGCTTGGGTCACTTTTCTATGTCTGCTTCTTTTGTGCCCTCTGGCTTTTGAAGTAGAAAGCAAACGCTGAGTGAGGGCAGTGAGGACGGAGTAGGTACCTGTGTTCTTCATGCATGATGGATGCTCTACAAATAAGAGTCAATGCAAGGCTGGATTGTGCAACTCGAGACTGCATTGTTCAGGGGGGAGTTGCTGAATGGTTGCTGCAGTTTGTTGCAAGAGTAAACCAAGACTTGTCTGCATGACTGCCTAGCATGCAACTGGCTCAAACATTTTGGTGGAAATAACTTCTCATTATCACCCCCCATACACATGTACAAAATTCGACGTACAAGGAAACACTACCATTTTTGTTTGTTTTGTTTCTTTAATTTTTTTCTACTCCATATTGTTTTAAACAGAAAAAGCTTCATTAGAGCTTCCCAGAATGGATGGAGACCCGCACTTGACCAGGTGTCAACTAAGTGTTCAGTCATTGATCATGCTCATTAATCAGTACAAAAAATAAATAAATAAATAAACCCATGGCCATTGGCTGTGAGGAGTGTGGTCGCTGCTGCTGTGTGTGATTCACAAGAGCCTCTGAAGTGAGAGCTACTCCCAGGGGACACCTACCCATGCCAGATCCTAATTTGGCCCATGCAGGTGTGACCCCACTGTGCTGTTAGTTGCTGTGACATTGTTAGTTTGTAAATCTGGGATGGTGGTGTGAAAAATCCAGGAGAGGCTTATGACGGGCACATGAGGATAGTCAATACTGGTAGTTGCTTAAAAAGAGATCCTTGTAGAACTCAACGCGGCTGTGGCTTTTGCCTGGTCATGAGGCAAGAGGAAGAAAATGGAAGCGTGGACACAAAGTGGGAGATGGCATCACCAATTTGCGTATCTTAAGACCCCCTCCTAAAGCCCCTCCAAACTCAGCATTGGGTTTTTTTTTCCATAAAAATTCAAAAACTACATGGGCATAAAGGTGAATATAATCCAGATTGTGCTCATTATTAAATATTCGCGCGCGTGTGTGTGTATGACATGTGTGGATACATGTGTGATGGGTAGAATATGTTTTTGTATGTGAGTACAGGAGTGCTGTGTGTGTGTGGAGGTCAGAGAAAAACCTTGCCTGTCAGTCTTTCCTTTCTGCCTTATTTGAGACAAGGTCTCTTTGTTGTTCACGGCTGTGTAAACTGAGTTAGCTGGCCCCTGATCTTCGGGGATTCACCAGTCACTATTGCTCATCGTGTCAGAGAGGGGCTGGAGCTAAAGACAAATGCTCACACTCTTCCCAAGGGCTCTAGGAACTTGAACTCAGGTCCTCATGCTTAGGCGGCTGATGCTTTGCTCACCGTGTCCTCTATGCAGGCTGAAATGCACATTTTGTCTGTTTATAAAAGTAGTGAAGTCGAAACGCTCTTCTGTGGGTGCTGTGATTGCTGTGGGTCCTGGGCACTGAACCTGCCTGGCAAGTGTGCCTGGCAAGTGTGCCTAGCAAGTGTGCCTGGCAGTTCGACTTGCTCCTTCATGGAGGTGAGGTGCTCTCACTTGGCCTCAGAAGGGTTGTCATTAGTGAGTTTAGAGGGGAGCCTCTTTCTGGTCCCCTTGGACTCATAGGAAGGAGGAATAGAGAGCAGTTAGTGGGATAGCGGAGGAGAGCTTAAGCACACTTTATTTTTTATTTTTGTTTTTTATTGTCTTAAGACAGGGTCTCATGGGCCTGGGCTGGCCTTGAATTCAATATAGACCTTATCTTGTCTTCCTGCTTTCATCTCCCAAATGCTAAAATGATAAGCCACTACCCACAAACCTGTCCTGTATCTTCTTTAAGTTGGGGGCTCTACAGGGACTTTTTAGAGCAGTGACTCTATTTTGTAAGACAGTGTGAGTGCGTGGGGACTCTAGAGAGTGGATAGTCATTCAGCCTTACAGAACTCCCACGCCAGCGTTGACTCCGGGTGATAATGACCTAGGCTCATCAGTTGTCACACACGCACCGTCCCGGAGGGGGATACTGTACACACATGAAGGAGAAAAGACCTTGTTCAGCACAGTTTTGCCTTGAACCTAAAAATTGCTCATTAAAAATAAAAAAAAATATTTTTAAAAAATCCTAACACTCCAAAGATTGAGGCAGAAAGAAAGTGAGTTTGAGGCCACCTTGGGGTACATAGTGAGACCCTGACAACATATAAACAAAGAACTCCCATCACAGTCCAAGCAAATTAGAGGCTCAAAATAAATGTCATTTAATACTAGAAAGTCCCATTTAAAGGGGCCCAAAGAGTCACACCTGCCCCACAACTACCTACTGGCATATCAACTCATAAGTGCTTGTCCTGGATCATCCATATGTCTCTCCTAGTGTGACAAGTTGTTCTATGTCCCACTCGGAGCTGTTATACCAGAGAGCCAAACAGAAAGGACCTTGACAATCCTGGACAATTGAGGAAGTCAGCCACACCATCAGGCGAAATGAGTAAGAGGCCAAACCAACCAAACAAATAAACCACAAAGGTTAATTCACCCTAACCTGGATGCTGTGACGGAGCAGAAGATTTTAAAATAAGTATTCACTTATTAGTAATTTATTTAAAACATTTGATTGCCTCTCCTTGTTTTCTGTTTCTCTAGCCCCCATGAGGTAATGACTCTTGCATAGCAGAAGCTGTTCTGAGGAAGGCCTGCCTATGACCTCATTCGTCTGCACAAAACAATGTGTTGATTTTTAGTTGTCATGGTCCCTGCTTTGTAGCTGAGGAACTTAAGACTTAGGAGGGGCCGAGTCACTCATATGAACACAGCCTGCGAGAAGCAAATCTGGAGCACAAGCTAATCACCTCTCTGCCACGGCAGTCACTCATGACAGCTTAGATTCTGTATCCAAAACATTTGAACGTGTCGGCCATTAACCATCAAAAAGTACTGCGTAAGAGAAAGGGATAAGTAACCAGGTATAAACAGATGGTTGGTGGTCCCAGCAAAGTGCTAACCTCTGAACCGTCTTATCGACTAGAAGTTTCTACCCTGAGCCTCATGGAGGTCAGGATCTTGGCTCACTTACAAACTGTTCCTTGGTCTGTCTCGAGCTCCAAGCATCTCTACAATGGCTAAGAAGAATCACTACTCCAGACTTCTCTCGGCCTTGCCACCAAGTTTTCGCTTTCACATCTGAGAAGCGAAAGCAGAAGTGTTCTCAGTGCGCCCTTGAGTGCTGGTTGGGGTCATGCTAGTGTAATGTATCAGCCTTCTTAGGACAGGCCCAGGGCATGCTCTCCATCTCTGTCTCTCTTTCTCTCCGGGCCTCTCCCTCTCTCCCCATTTTAAAAACCAGATTGGGCCAGAAGCATGATTTGCTACCATCTCTTCCCCCATGATTCTTTTCCTGAAGGCTTTGGTCTATTCCAGTAGGAAAAGGGAAATTCTTAGATGGAGTGACTTGGGTCTTAATACTTGGGTATTGGGTCTTTCTAATAACAGTCCAAGAAGTTTTACTCTTTTGTTTGTTTTGTTTTTTGAGACAGGGTTTCTCTGTGTAGCCCTGGCTAACCTGGAAGTCACTCTATAGACTACCAGGTTGGCCTCAAACTAGGAGATCCCCTTGTCTCTTCCTCCTGAGTGCTGAGATTAGAGGTGTACGCCACCACTTCCCGGTAAGTTTTGCTTTTTAAGCTGTTTCTGTAACAGCGTTTTAGCACTTGAGTGTGCCTGTGTGCATACCCATAACCACACAGCCACAACCACGCTCATTACTCCCTGGTGTAGGAGGTCCTTCTGTTTGTGTGTTCCTTTCATTGGTTCAATAGAGACTGCCTTGGCCTTTTGATAGGGCAGCCTTTAGGTGGGCGTAGTAGACAGAACAGAATGCTGGGAAGAAGGGAAGCGTGGCAGACGCCATGTTTCTCCTGTCTAAGATGGACGCTGGTTAGACTTATGCCGGTAAGCCACAGTCAAGTGGCGATACACATTAATAGAAATGGGTTAGATCAAGAGTGAGAGTTGGCCAAGAAGAGACTAGATATAATGGGCCAGGCAATGTTTTAAATGAATACAGTTTCTGTGTAATTATTTCGGGAGTTAAGCTAGCCGGGCATTGGGACTACGGCCTGCCTGCTCCTCCTCTCTTACTACAACTCCCACACACAAAGAGGGGAAGGAAAGAGAGAGAGGAAGAGAGAGAGAGAGAGAGAACATATGTATGTATAATGTATATAATTTATTCTGATGACCAAGCTGTTACTAGAATTGTGCTCTGGGTATCAAAATCTATTTTAAACAGGTATGAATATTTTTTGAGGTCCTAACACAATTTCAGATACTTGGCCTGACCCAGTTCAATTAAAAATTAATGCCCATCTAGAATTCTCTTTTCTTTGTCTTCTTATGTATCCAGTCAAGACCATTCTTTCTCACAATGCCCTAAACGTATGCACTCAGCATCTTCTTCCTTGTTCCACTACACATCCTGCTTGTAGCTTCTGACTCAGATCTGACCCAGGAGAGAGGAGCCCTCCATCCACTGCTGACACCCAGGACGGGGGAGCCCTCCATCCACTGCCGAGGTTCCTTCACAAGACTCAAGTCAGAAGCGTCTCATCATCGCTCTTCATCCCAGCAGTGCCTCGACGCTCTTTTGCCCTTTTAGGGAACTTTTGTCTCATTTTTCACTTTTACTTTCTATCTAGTGTGGATACCTGGCCCCTTAGCCAGTTAAGCAAGCACACATCGAATCTTTCTCTGAACTCCAGCCTCTACAAAGTGCAGTCATGTGGAAAAGCATCCTGGTATGATTGGAAACTGACAGACAGTAGAGAGAAAACTGGCCGGCAGCAGGCGACCTGCCTAATTTTTAGTCTTGCTAAAAAGAAGCATGCTATGTTCAGGGTCCCAGGAAATGATGTAGTGGCATTTCATTTGTATTTCAATAAATAAGGCTTGCCTGAAGATCAAAGAGTAAAACAGCCCCACTTGCCAGCCTGCCAGCCTTACAGACCAGACAGTGGTAACACATACCTTTAATCCCAGTAGCCATATTAGTTTGTCATAGAAACCGGGCGGTGCATGCCTTTAATCCCAGCGGTGCACGCCTTTAATCCTAGAACTAGAGAGGAATACAAGATGGGAGGAGACAGCTCTCAGTCACAGTCTCATTCCGAGATTCCTGGAGGCAGGATCGCCTTTTAGACTGAGGTAGAGGTAAGAGCCAGTGGCTGGCTGCTTTGCTTTTCTGACCTTTAGATTGAACCTCAATTTTTGTCTCTGAGCTTTTATTAATCGTGTTTCAAAATGAGTGAACTGTGTCTCACACTAAGTAATCAGTAAAAATCACTTCTGTAGCTAAGACTTGTAGATTTGCTGTAGTGTCTTGAAGACAGGAGTAGCTTGAATTGCATGAAACGGACAACTGTCTCAGTATTTGGAATGCTGTTAACTTTTGTAAGGCGGTGACCGTCTCAGACCTGGGACAGGTTTCTGAGAGTCGGGAGTGACTCCCAGAGAATTTACATTTCAGATCCTGACTTCTCCGGCAGAGGTTTCTCCTTCTGAACAGTAAGTGATCATCAGGTGACTTGAGCAGGACCAGAGTGAAAGCAGAAAAACATGCTGGGGAAGTATCTAAACGAAAAGCCCTTCCAGTCCTGGGATTCAGAAGGTCGCTCTACACTAAACCAAAGTTGCTCATTTGCGGAGAGAAAGCACAGACAATTCCATTTGGAATGCAGGAAGAATTGCACTTTGAGTGACAGGCCAGCCACCATTAAAGATGCCTAGTCCCCACTGTTGAGCATAAAGCTCATCGATCGAGAAAGGGAGGGGCATGTTCTTGTCTTGTTCTCTGCCGATATTCTGATCTTGGACTCCATGAGGGCCATGGTTGTCGTTACAGGAACATAGCAAGTAGAGAAAAGAGATATCCTAGGAAGGAACAGCACCAGGGAGAGACGGCTAACAGCACCCCCTTGTTGTTCTTAAGCAGGTGTACCCCAGATCTCAGTCAGAATGGATGCGAAGAACGCAGAAAGGTCATATTAATTCTCAAGTTGAACTTAAGAGATGAATCCGTCCTGAGTGTAACAGGGGCATTGCTGGCATGTTGAGGGAGCTTGAACCCCATGGACAGCAAACTGTTTTGTGTTGTGTTGTGTGTGTGTGTGTGTGTGTGTGTAGTGGGGCCGGGTAGATTTGTGGTCATGAGTATTCTTTGAAAACACAGTGACTGAACCCTTGCAGATGGAGAATGACTGTCAGGACAATCCCAGGCTTCCATGTCTGAGGAAGGGGGAAATCCCTTATCTTCGCACAGATTTGTGTACACAGTACGGTAGCTCCTCTTAGGTTTCCTGCCCCTGTTCTATATGCACAAGAATCCTTCACCAGGCTCAGAGATAGGTGCCCTACAGAGTGAGTCATTGACGGGTTTTGCCTTGCGCCATGTCTTCAAAATCCAACTTGGCTTCCTGACCAAGAGAATGTCTTGTTTTACCTGTAGAGATTACATCATAGGTGGGAAAGCGTACACCTTGCTTCAACTCCTTTGGAGCCGGTTTCCAGCAGGGATCTGAGGTGCCTGCCTTCATAACTGATGCACAGTCTACAGCTGGATTCTCACACGTTGCCTCTTTAGTTATTCTGTCTCATTTAAAAAAAAAAAGGCAGGAAGTCAGATCTTTTTTTTTTTTTAAATTGGCTTGTGGAAATTTCCCACATCTTAAACACAATTTCCATGGTGCTTCTTGTTCAGCTTCATGTCTGGCTTTCTAGCTGGGGAAGAAAGTGCTCAGCTGGCCCAGATCAGACGTTTTAATGCTGATCTTAAATATATGATTTTCAGTCAGGGGCTTAGCAAAATATACTGAAAATATTAACTTTTAAAAAAACTTTGAATATAGATGTGAGCAGTCTTCTGAATTTTGTGTCTTGTCTGGCTGAGAAAGTAATGTGTAAGAACATTGGTCAGGACTGAGGTGAATTTCTGGAGGGGGCAGCTAGTCTCCAGCTATGACCCTTTTTCTCCTGTTTCTTGGGAGATGCTCCAGCCAGGACAACCCCATATTAGTTACTAGGTCATAGGCAAGGACCTACCTAGGAATGGGCCATCAGACATGAGTCCTAGCGTTCATTCAGCTTCTACCTAAGGATTTTATATGCAGAACGTTGACTCATTCCTTCTCCTGCTCCTCTTCTTCTTCCTCATCTCACTCACTGGATAAGTCCTTCATCCCTGACACCTTGGCTTTCTTAGCTGGGTTAAGTCAGGAGCGTTGCTCCTCCTTGTCACCCAGCTAAATTTCCACTGCGCTCCATGCTCTCAGTGGGATAGGCAATATTTATCCACAGTCAATATTTGGGAGCCTGGGGGTTCCAGAGGAATGAAGAGAAACTCACTGAATTAAAATGATATGTATGAGGCAAGGATTTATTCAGCCTAAGCACGTGATTGCTGGAGCAATTGGTGACCTACTGAGAAGAAAACAACCTTGAAGGACTCGCAAACTTTTAAAAACACTACCAATTATAGGTAAGTTCAGCAAAGTGGACCACATAGCATCCTGAAAGAATATTCAACTGGGGTACGTCCTAGGAAGGTAAACCAATACCATAGAACTCCATATCCCTGAAGATATCCTGCAACCTTTTAAAAATGTGACATTATGTTTCTTTTCACCAAGAAATTTAACCAGACGTCACAAAGTTAAGAGGCTTGGGGTGACTGTGTGGCTCATGAATTTATGAGGACCATATTTAGCATGATGTTCCTACATGTGAGTTTGCTGTTTAGGGGCGTGTGTGTGTGTGTGTGTGTGTGTCTTTATGCATTGTTAGTGCATGTATACATAAATGTCTTAAGGAAGCAGGTAGGGAAATGAATAAGGTCCACAGACAAAGGATGATGAACCTTGGGACCTAAGAGGCTTTACAGTGTGGAAAAGAGAAGGAGGAGTCAGGGCTAGAATACCCGCATCACAAATAGAACATTTGCAGAATAATTATTGGAACCCTGAAGCACAGAGTTTCTGAGATGGAAAGTTATTTCTCTATTTGCATAATGCTTTTCATTTTTTTTGTCAGTAGGTAAAAAAATGTCTTAAGATTTGTGTCTTAAAACAAAAACTGTATTTTCTTCTTGACATTTCGAACAACAACAAGAACAGCAACAAAACCCAATAGAATTCGACTAGTCTCCAGAACACAGCCATGATCTGAGTTACCTAGGGCTTTGACTAATAGAGCCTTTCAATATACTCAACATGTTTCTGCTTTGTCTTTATTTTAGTCTTTGGTGCTCTGAGAGGAGAATATGCTTGAGAAACTTCTATAATGACTGGCATTCCACACTTTTGCAGCTATTTTTAGCTACTAATAGCTGATCCCCCTAATAGTGCTTTCTCTGTGGTTCTCCTAAGGGATCTGAAGTGGGCCATGTGTGCAGCTGTGTGGAACACAAGGTGCCTGGGGTTAAGGAGCCATGGGTCAGGGATGTAGGCTTAAGAGCAATGTGGTCAGGGACACATACACTCTTTTCTTTATAGAGTAACCAGGTCTAGGTCTTTTATTATAGCAGCATGTAAAGGACTAGTTCAGTCTTATTTCTTTTAGTTAGAACTGTAGTCTAGTATAATTGTTACAAACTATAGGGGGCTGTTGAATACTTTAAAATATGGCTAGTATAATAAATATAAACATATACAAAATATAAATACAATATACACATCAAATCCTAAAGATTTACCATGAAGTAACAAATGATAGATATCTCAATATATTTTAAACTTTGAATACATGCTGAAATCTTTTGAGTATAATTTAACTAAATGAAATGTACTTTTGAAATTCATCTCACTTCATTTATTTTTAATTGAACCACCAGAAGAGTAAAACTTACATTCTATCTCTTCGGAGTATGGCTGGTTCTAGAATGTGCCTCCCCCTTTTCCTCCACGACCATGAGACAATGAAGTGTTTATGACAGTTGTCTTTCCCAAGAAAGGGTTATTTCCAGGAAGGGGCTGGATGGAATGTTCTGGTAGGTGGCTCTGCACAACCTTTGCAAAGGGACCGTAAAATCCCCTCACTGCGGTTTCCTCCCGGTAGGCCAGTCCATTACCTTGACTTTGTTGTGACTTCCTTCCTATAGACCCGAAAAGAAGAACTGCTGTCTGTCCCTGCTGTGTCTGAGGATCACTTTCACTTTTGTCTAACAGCCTGACTTTTCTTCCACAGCTCCCTAGGGCACCCCCGTGTGTGTGTGTGTGTGTGTGTGTGTGTGTGTGTGTGTGTCTCATGGAGACAGGATGGCCTTGAACATGCAATGAAGCTGAGGATGACCTTGCATTCTTCATCCTCCTGCATCCCAATGTTGATCTTACAGGCACTGTCCTTGGCTCCTTTTTAGTGTTTTTTTGTTTTTTAATCTCTTTCTGTGCCTGCTCCCTTCTCTCAGTCTGTATTTCAGGAGGGTTAAAGTTCCTGAGAGCTGTCCTAACCTAATCTTCAGAATCCCTGGACATCAAGGTCCTAAGTGATAAAGGTAGTATTTCAGACCCCATGCCTTTCTCCCTTGACTCAGTCCCATCCCCCGCTAGCCCATCACCCTTCCAGGATCTTTATACATTCCAGCCTGTCTCCCTTCCATGGTTTTACTAGAATGCTCCACTAGGATTTTCTTTTTGAAAATGTTTCAGTTTTATTATAAAAGTTACTTTGTGTTCATTTGACTAAAGACAGAGAATGTAGTTAAGAAAAAGTCATTCTTAGTGCTGGCCTAGTCTTAACAATGGGGCAGCTTGGCTGTTCCCAGAATGAACATCTTACCTTTTGGGTGAGTTTCCTAAGTGTGATAACACAGTACCCCACATTGCACAACTTAAAGCAACACAAATATATTGCTTTGTTGGTTCAGAGTTTGGTAGCTAATAAGTGCACTGTGGAGCAGGGATCAAGACATTTAACAATGATCCTCACTAGTGACTGCAGGAGAGAATCAGTGCTCCCCACCAGTGACTGCAGAGAGAATCGGTGTTCCCCAACAGTGACTGCAGAGAGAATCGGTGCTCCCCAACACTGACTGCAGAGAGAATCGGTGCTCCCCACCAGTGACTGCAGGAGAGAATCAGTGCTCCCCACCAGTGACTGCAGGAGAGAATCGGTGCTCCCCACCAGTGACTGCAGGAGAGAATCGGTGCTCCCCACCAGTGACTGCAGGAGAGAATCGGTGCTCCCCAACAGTGACTGCAGGAGAGAATCGGTGCTCCCCACCAGTGACTGCAGGAGAGAATCGGTGCTCCCCACCAGTGACTGCAGGAGAGAATCGGTGCTCCCTACCAGTGACTGCAGGGGAGAAACAGATTGTTTGACCCTTTTGGCCACTGGCATTCCTTGGAGTGAAAGAGGGAAGCTTCTGGTGTCCTGTGGCTGTCATTCCTTCTTCCAGCTCTATGAGCAGAATCCAGCGTCTACCTCCGTGGTCACAATCCTGTCATATACCACTTTTAGAGGTCTGTTGTCTATCTATCACATCTTTCCAACCCCAAGACACATTCCCTTATTGGCTATCCAATACCAAGAAGACATATCTATACTCAAACAAGTGCTTAGTGCTGCAGAGTGAAGAATAGTAAAGTTTTTGTTGTTGTTATTGTTTGGGTTTTTTTTTTTCTTGGTAGAGAGAAAAACAAGAGCAGAGAGGAAGAACTTCCCTTCTTGCTTAAGAACCAGATTTAATGCCTGTTAGACAGAGGTTGATGCCCTGAAATGGGAGAAACCATTCAAAGAAGGAAATATGATTCTGGGTACATTCATGAACAGTTCAGGATCAGGAGAAAAGAATGCGGCTCCAAGTCACCAGTCAAGAACCCTGAAGTTCTGGTGCACCAGAAATGGAGGCAGGGAGGTGGCACTATAGCATAGCGACATTTACTTGTGCAGCAGCAGCAAGAGAAGATATCATGCAGAGAGACGTGGCGGATGAGAAAAAGGCCAGGCCAACACCACAGGCCAACTGCTGACCATTGTAGACAGAATGGGGCCCCAGTGAGAAACTGCAAGAATGCCTTTCAGTGACATAGATGGAGACAACTAGCTATAGAACAAGTGTGTGTATGTGTGTGTGTGTGTGTGTGTGTGTGTGTGTGTGTGCGCGCGTGTATGTGCTGTGTTCCACTTAGCAATCTATTTCCCAAGTGAGTGCCTTTCTTCCATGCTATCTGGGACTTCCCAGTGTTCCACGTCTGGGGACATGATGCATGCTCAGCCACTTCTCTTTCTTGTCCATGATTCCTGTTTCCCTCTCTAGTGTAAAGTGCAGCACGATAGTGCTTTTGACGTTTTCATAGATCTAGAATGATTTTCTTAGGAGAACTTACTGGAGCTGTGCAGGATCCAGTCTGAGGAAGGGAAGATAACACTGGTAACACTAGGACATTTCTTTCTAGGCAGGAGACACTTCCTGCAGAAACCTGGGAACATACAAGTCAGAGGCAGACCCTTTCTGGTAGAGTGGAGCTAGCTCATTTAATTCTGTCTCCCCACCCTCTCTGCATCAGAGCCTCTGAGGAGCCTGCCCAACTCACAGGGCCACACTTTACAAACCTCAAGACCAGGTGACCTTAGATTCTGTGCCGTTGGCTTGTTTGCTCTTAGCTGCTCTGATTGAACCTTAGGCTGTCTGGCCGAGGGCTGCTGGCTCTTTTGCAGATGGTTATCTCAGGTCTTCACAGCACCTCCTTGCTGAGTGGTCAGTAGGTCCGTGTTGTTTTCAGAGAGCAGCCGTTGCACAACACCCCAGAAGCAGGCAGGATCCTGCAGATGAAGTTGACAGGGAAGAACGGACCACACCTTGCTGAGGGAGATGGCCCTGAGCCTGCATGAAGCTGAAGGATTTGGGGAATTCCCATGACTCAGGGCTTGGGAAATATAGACAGCAAATTGTGTTTAAATGTAATTTTAATATGTACATGGTCCTGAAAATAAAATTAGTTCCTTTTCTCACCACAGTAACAAAACACCTTGCAAAAGTAACTTAAGGGAGTTTTATTTTGATTTCCGTCTGCCATGGCAGGAAAGTCAATGCGGCAGGGGCTTCAGGCTGGCGATCACTTCGTAGTCCCAGTGAGGAAGCAGAGAGAAAGATCTGCTCCTCAGCGCATTTTCTCAGTGTAAGATCTCAGCCCAGGCAATGGTGCTGCCCACAGCTAGGCTGGGCCTTCTCCTATCGGTTAACCCAGTTTATAGACTCGCTCCCAGATATGACCAGATATTGGTCTCCTAGATGATTCTAGACCTGTGATTCTCAACCTTCCTAAAGCTGCGACCCCAACCATAAAATTATTTTGTTGCCACTTCATAGTGTAATTTTTCTATTGTCATGAATTGTAATGTAAATATCTGATATGCAGACCTGAAAGGGGTTGAGACCCACAGGTTGAGAACCACTGGTCTAGACCCTTTCAAGTTGAGAGTCATTATCAACTGTCACAAAAATCCAAGCTCTGTGTGTGCACGAGGAATAGGATTCAGGGACGGCAATGCACTCGCCATTGTTCACCCAGCAACTAGCAGCACAATCACATACCATGACAACCACAGACAGATATTCTGCACTTTGACTATTTTTTTCTCACTCCTTTGCATTTTCTATAGTGGATAAAGGGAAAAGAAGAAGAAATAACAAATATTCAAAACAGTAACTTGTGCAGACTACGAGCAAGATGTCTTTCTTACTCTTTTTTGTTTTATAACTGTCAGCCCCGAGCACTCTTTTCCATGGGGACTTTTCTGCGGAGGTTCAGTCCTGGGTCCAAGGGAGCTTGTAGTGATCACAGCGATGATTTTATGCCATCATTTCCCAGCCTGGCTGTTCCATTACACTCCCTTATGTAAGACTGCAGAGAAATCTAGGGCGAAATTTCCAGACAAGGTAATAGAAGAGGGGAGAGTAGATGGATGGGGACCAGAGTAGAGGACACTTTCTTTTTGGACCAAAGGGAGTTGCGTAGAACCTTCCCTCTTGGGTTCCTTCTTCCAGTCTGCCACCAAGGCCACCACCAGCTGTTCCCCCATGCTATTCTTTTGTTTACATCTGGGTTAATTCCCTGAAGTCTCAAATGCATAATTTCTTGATATTAGTGAAGGAGTGAGACATCCAATTTGTATTTCAGCACAGAAAATCCGAGGGAACGAATGAATTGTCGGGCTTTGAAGTAAGTTAGACTGAATTTGACTGTGTATTCTGCCTGGATTAAGTTACTTACCAGACTCATGGCTCAGTGCTCTTAACTGTGAAATAGGTGTAACAATGGTATCTACCATACAGACTGATTAAATTATGTAATTTGTATAAATTAACTAATATTATGACTCCTCAAGGTACAAGTTGCTGTTATTCTCACGTGCCAGGTGATGTTATAGGCCATTCACCCACTCACGTGTTTGTCACAGAATCTTATGTGGTGATATAGACGAGTTTGGCCAACTACCCCACCGGCCAACACAGCTTCTGCCTTATTAAGAGAGTCTTGTCTTTTTAGGAAGCTGTTGCTCTCCCTCATCACCCTGTCCTCAGGGAAGGTGGCCCTGTCCTTAGTGCAAGGATAAGGGCAGAATGGTCTTTCACATCCATCACGTCACTTGTGACGTGGTTAGTTCAGAAGCGGCCAAGGGTTGTAGGTAGTTCTAGTCAGAGAGAAGTAAGAGGAAGAACGATAGGAAGAGGAAGAAAATGAAGATTTTCCCATGGATGAAGAGAGACGTCCTTTTCTCTACCGTTCGGTGACCTGACATTTACTTGGAATTGCAGCAGTTATGAAGGAAGCAAACACAGAGGGAGGAGGTTATAACCTTGTGAAGCAGAGGTAGGATGGCTGTTTGGCACTCCTGTGACTGTGACCGGGCATTTCCTGCTCTGTGAGATGTAACTTCCCATGAGACAGCTCTTGAGTCATGACTTTTCTGGGTCTTAACAGTCGAGGAAAGTTATAACCTAGATAGTTTAGTTCTGTGTCATGCTCCCCATGTCCCAGATGAGCAACTCAACCTCAGAGGGATTTGCATTATTTATTCCAGCTCAGGCAGGTAGCAAGTGGCCAGCAGGTGAGTCTTAGGTACCCCCTGTGGACTCTAGCACCTGGGGCATCATAACTTGAATGCTTGTCCTTTAATGAGTAGACAACTTCTTGGAGACCTGTGATGAGAACTGAGCTGTATTGCCTCCAGGTAGTCTAACGGCCCATACTCAAGGTGTACTGCAATGTGACATGCTTCAGCAGTTTTAATGGTGTTCCCACTTAGGGCTCATGGTAAGCCTCATGGGCTTCTCAACAGTAAGAAGGTAATTATCTAAAGTGAATCTAATTTCTAGGGCATACTTTGCCACACTCAGTTCTGTGGTGAGTGCTGCTTGCATTTTATGGAGATAACAAATTTGTGCTGGGTAGATAGCATTTCTTTAAAAGAGATTTTTATTAATTCTTTGCAAACACTGTAGTTTGATCATATCTATCCCCTCCTCCAACTCCTCCCAGATCCATCCCTGTCCCCTACAACAACAACAAAACACTTACCTGGGGGATCTGTGGAAGGAAAGGTTGGGGATGGAGCACATAAGATTAAATCAGTTTGGGGAGGATGTCTTGACTTTTTCTTCCTTGAGGGGCCTGTGCCCTGGTTTCATAGGTAACTCTCTTGAGTGTTTGTCTAGGGAAACTATTAAAACATTCCTTTGATTCTGCCAGAGGCAAAAGTTAGGACTCAGAAGTCTTTGCCCCAAGACTAGGGTGTTGCCACAGCGACAGACCTCAGCTCCAGCCTCATAACAGATCTCTCTCTTACCTTTCCTGACTTTTCTCAGTGCAGGTAGAGACTTTCTACAAATCTTTACCTGCTCAAATCTGGACACCAACGGAAGAAACCACTGGGCTGTGGCACCTTTGGAAAACTTTCACATTCAAGCTTAGGAGTAAAGACTGCTGCTTCGCATCAACGTACTTGAGCAGACTTTTGTCACCGGTCATTGCCCTGAATTTCAATCCCATAGATAATTCCTTGCAAACTATTGTGTGTTCTGCTGGCCGAACAGACTGCTTCTGGATCTTGTGTGGTCAGAACCCAAGGGGGGGGAGGGCTAGAATTGTGTGTAGCTCAGTGGTAGAGCGTGTGCTTAGCATGCACAGATCAAACCCTGAAACAAAAGTCTCCAAAGTCACAAATGTTTCCTGAAAATCACCCACATTCCCTAAAATTGTCCACATCCTCTTCCCTTCCTGCTCTTTGTGGAAAGAGAAGCACAAAGTTTCTGAATGGCACTGGGCCAGTGAGTTGCCTACTGCGTTGCTGGAATTTTCCAATGTTCTCGGCTTGCCTGCTAATAGATTCACATGCCTTTCCTCTTGTTTCATCTTGGCCACTCTGTCCCAGCAAACCTTCAGAGGTCAATCCCTTTAGTCCTTATACCAATGTGAGTAAATTCCTTAGGATGGCATATTTCATAGTCATAGAGATGTGGCTGGCCCCGCGTACACCCACACCCCACAGAATTCTGCACTGGTCAGCCCTAGTCCTCCATGACCTTCACATGGGCAGAGCGTCAAGGCGAGAGACCTTGAGTGATGCAGTCAAATAATAGAATATTTGGACCTGAACTGTGGCTGTGCAATTACCCCTGGTATTGTACCCTTGACAATTAAATGAATAGTTCACAATTCTTTCTATCTTAAGAAGTAATCATAGCAGGGGAAACAAAAACAAAAGGAAGATAATTAACACTCGCTTAACACATGCCAGCCTCGACTTCAAATTCTGAACATACCGTTACTATTTGAATTCTTAATCTTTGTTGGTCAAAATGTCATAACATATTAATTAGTGTAATAACAATAATATAATAGTATATAGGAAAGGAAATATAATTTTCTTTTCTTTCTCTTCTTCTTAATGGAATTCTCTGTAAGGAAAGATGGATTCACACGAGAAATACAGAAGTTCTCTAGTATACATGACTAAGTTTGGGAGAAAATCCAGAGAAATTAGACGGTCTCCAGAGAACACACCAAGGAAGCTTCAGCCTTGAGCACATGTGGGACAGAGGCAAATGGCGGGGTTCAAAACAGATGGCCAGGAAGGCAGGAGTGGCTTGTGCAGGTGGGACCAGGTCCAGAGCCATCTCCCCTGATCTCATCTCTAAGGATGTGGCCATGCTTCTTTTCTTGGTGCAGGGAGGAAAATCTTTTCAAAGGTCTCACACACTGGTACAACTTTCCGTTCCTACTGTGTCTGCAGTTTCTCAAAACAACCGGCTGCAAGTAACCAAGTAACTAAAACAAACAAACGAACAAACACAAACATGTTTAGGGGTGCTGTGTTCCTAGTATCCGTTAGCTGTAGGGGGAGCGCTATGTCCTGTGTCTCATCAGATATTAATTATTACATAAAACCGAGGTCCAGAGAGAGAGGTAAGTGTTTTAATCAGAATTTAATTCCTGGTGTTCTGGGTCTAGAACACAAGTTTAATCACCACCCTATGGGGCCTTAATAGGCAAAATATTTCATGAGAAGAAACAGATGGTTTGAAAATGGTAAACAGATGGTAGAAAGCAAAACATTTTCCCTAAACTGGTTTCATCTTTCTACCTTATCTGCCTGAAAGGCGGTGGGGCAGGTTGGGCAAAGCCCACCCTCTAGGCAGGGCTTCTGGAGGCCAGTCTGACTATGTCCTGACTAGTGTTTAAGGTCTCTGGGAGATAAGCAACGTGCACTCTCCTTTTTGATGTTTGGTCTAAAATGTAATGAATTACCTCCTGTGGAATACAGACACATCATGAGCTGACTTAAGTCTTTAGGAATGGGAGTCGGATGCTCTCCTTCACCCCTTCCCATACTAGGAATTGAAGTCAGGACCTCACATGTGTTAGGTCATTGCGGTACCCCTGAGCTATATTCCAGTCTGATGATAGGCATTTTCAGTGACTCCCAGGAGATTCTGTTGCAGTGTGGTCTTTGGACCACATTTGGAAACCAGGTGACCTTTGCGTCTCCTTTCTGCTCTGCCCATAATGACAACAGCAGATTTGCCACTGAGGGGTGTCCTTGCCTGCTCTGTCTGTAGGGAGGCTGCAGGGACAGGACTGTGGAGGCAGGCGTGGGAAGGTAGGGGTCACTCTCCATTTCTTGCGTCCCGCCCTGATTTTTCTTGTAAAGTCGTGTAAGAAGGGACCAAACACAAAAGAATGGGATGAAACGGCTGCCTAAGAGACACTGGCGTCTATCCGTGCATCATGAAAGCCTGTTCTGGTCTGTGTTGTACATTCGTTAGGGCTGATAACATCGCAGAGAACGCAAAAGAGTAAAAAATACTAAATAATTTAAGTAATCATAATTAGAACTTCCTTGCTCTCTTCCTTGGAGCGTTACACAGGTCTGTTTACGACTTTGCTCTAGCACACAGCCATGTAGTCATGGCCCTCACAGGGCTTTCTGCGCCCAGATGGCTCAGCTGATTATTGTGTATAGATCTAGTGCAGCCCAAGTTCTTCAGACAACCTGCGCTGATTGCCGAAAGATGGCAATCTGATCTTAGTGGCCTGGCAAGGAACACTTAAAAAAAAAAACTTTATTTTTAAACTCCCCTCCCCTTGATAGTCAGCATCGATTAGGATTTGGTTTAAATTTAGGCTCACAGTCAGGAACAGAGGAGCAAGAGGAGATTTTACTATTAGTTATTACATTGTGCAACTGATACAGTTTGAGAATAATTTCCCAAATAATAAAAAAAAAATCACAAATCTTCCGGTTTTTTCAAGAAAGCTGTCCCCAAATATTACACCTAGGCATTTTGAAAAACTGCAGAAGCAAGAAAGACAATCTTGTCCTCTCTTTGTCTTTCCCCCTCAAAGCAGGCCAAAAGCACACTCCCAGTACAGGGAGCCTCCTCTCCTCTCAATCCTGGAATCCAGAGGAAAGAGCCATCTTTATCTCTGAAGACACAGGATCACGGAAGAATGTGAGCCAATAGGTCTTGCTGCATTCAGTCCTACTTTGGCAATCTGTCCTTCCTCCTTCATCCAAGAACACAAGTCATCCTTGCAGCCTCTTTTTTCTTTACCCTGGGCAGTCAAGATCCTTAAGAAGGAGTCTTACTCTGAAATGTGTAGAAAGTCAGCTTGCTCTTTCTCTGGGCAAGATGTGGATACAGGAGATGACAGTGGCATCCTAGAGGGGTGCTCAAAGGTCCCCAGTACTTAAGTGCCATTCTCACTGACCAAAACGGTAGAGAGGGTGCTCTCTGCTCCATTCCTCAGCCTTCAGTCAGTAGTTTTCCCTTGGAGGAACTACGAAGTAGACTGTCTCTTTGGGAACGTGGGTCAGAGACAGTGGGGGCAGGAGGGTCCTTTCTTGTCCCTGGGAGAGCACTTCTACTCATCGCGAGACTCTCTGTAGTGTAAGATGGTCCCTGTGATGAAAAGTCACCTGCTCAAGAAGGTGGACCTTTCCCGCTTCTGCATCAGAGGAGAGGTTGGCCTATGCCCTGGGGGACAAGAAGTCTGTGAGCTTCAGGACTGGCTCCTGGGAGAACAGCTCTGCCGTTGATAATCTCAAAGATGCGAGGATAAAGATCATTGACCCAAATCATCATGGCCAGATAAATTAAAGCAAGCAATTAATTAAAGCATGTTGTTTTTATTTAGGTACATGGGCTGCCTCCTCCTAAAGGTGGGGTTTAAGAGGTTAGCATTGGATGTGGGGAAGATAAGGTGGTTATAGCTCACGGGTAGGGGTTACCAAATTGGGGACTTGGCAGGCAGGTTCTAGAAGCATATCATAACAAGGTAGTCATACCGAGGTAGCCATACCAAGTTATAATAACCTTTTGAAACAAAGGTGGGGTTGCAAAATGGTCATAACTACTTTTTGAAACAAAGACATGGCTGCTGTTTCCTGGAACAGGCAATATGTGCCATTTGTAGTTAAGGTTACAGGTGGGGCATAACCCAATCCTGGAGAAACAGATTTCATGATAAACAGAAGTGAACCTAGTTTGTCTTTATTATAAGATGGTTTTCAAGCCTAAGATGGAGGCAGGCTGGTTCTTTGTTGTAACCGACAGACCTGTGTAGGAGAGATTTTATGGGGCCCCCACCATCTTGGATCATGTGAGAAGGGAAACACTAATTTGCTAAAGGGTCCCCTATGTGCTAAGTCCTGTCTCCTCCTTAGCTCAGGATGAGATTGAGGACTAGAAGAAACTTATAGAAATGACTGTTTTAGGAAGGGCATAGGCAGAGAGGCTCATGTGTTTCTCTCAGTGGGTGTCGGGGAAGAAAAGCAGTATACCTCACTCAAAGTTAAGGTCATGGTTGAGGCCCCTGTAGCGGAAGATAGATAGACAAGAGGACAATGTGCAAGCTTACTTAAGCTAGGTTTGTTTATTTACTATTTTCCCTCGAAAGCCTTTAAAAAGAAAGTCCCAAAGAGCTAGGGGGAACAGTCTTATGCCTAGGTTGGATGAAGAGCAGACAATCCTGCCACGGAACAACTGGACAAAGGCGAGCACGAGCTAGTGGCCGCGAGTGAGGAGTACGGAGGGTGATCAGCAGGGCCTGTCTGACCGGATTTTTCTTGGTGCTTCTGGGACTTTGACTCGTTTTCTCCAGATGTGAGAAGGACCTTTCTGGATTGAGAATCTATGAAATCTACCAGGAACAGGTCAGCTGACCTCTTTCGGGGGGAGGGGGGCGGGACAGTAGAAGGTGAGAGTGCGGGGATAGTGTGTCCTCAACCCACCAGGGGACTTATGTGCAGCAACTGGGCTCCGCTCAGTGACTTTAATAGAGATATGTATTGGTGTGGATGATGAGGATCACACTGGACTCTCTTAGGGAGGAGGCTTTGTTAGTCAGCTGGGAAGTGGCAGCCACTGGCAAGAGGCAAGGAACTTGGGTGGTGCCTTAAAGGCTCGCCCCGTTGGTGTGGTGGATTTCAACTGCTTCTTTGGTTCATGCTGGGAAAAGGTTTCTGGGAACGCACACTAGCACCTTCCCCTTTTCCTCTGTGCCTGGAATCGTTGTTCTTGCAACCACAGGTGACCTTTCCACCTTCCATTTGAAACTCTGAGCTCCAGAAACAGCAAGAATTTCTCCTTGAAGATTAAGGAGAGTTTCTTTCCTGGAGAAGGTCATAGGTGGGGGTGGGTGGAGAAATATGCTCCTTCTTAAATCAGGACAGAACTCTGGACAAAGGACAAGTCATGTAGGTTGAAAGGAAAGCCATGAAGGCAAGTGGGCAGTGGGAGGCAGGAGTTTTGCTCTGTTTCTCTGCCTTCCCCAGCCCTGTTTCAGCTCTCTTCCTACATGCTGCCCTTGTAGCTCCAGGAATCATATTTAGAATTAGTATGTCTAGAAATCAGTTTGGGCCTAAAAAACAGGATTAGGTATGGAAAGATGAAATGTAATCTTATTCCCGTGGCTGTATAAACATTTTTAACACAGTCAAAAATATCTTCCTGATAATTTTCCTATGAAATATTAACAAATAATACAACCCCAAAGTATTATTAAGTATGTTTTGGGGGAATACATGCACAGGTTTCTTTGTGGTAGGACTGCTTAAAGCCTCTATTAAGCTAATACACCTCATAATTCAAGACGGGGAACATGGTAAGGCCTGGCTCCTAAGCTTACTCAGGAGCCCCCTTAGAAATAATCCATTATTTCTCAGTTTCTTTTGCTATTTGGGGGCTCCTTTCACAGTTTGCACAACACACCACGGAGAGACACCATGGGACAGCCAAAAAGCCCAAGAGTCAAAAGACCTTGGTCCTAATATTACATCCTTGCTGCCTGTAGTAAGTAATAGCGACTTGGTAAGTATTTACTTAGTCCTTTGTAAAACCGGATAGTACTGGTTCTCCATTGCTGCCAAGATAATAATTAAAAATATCTAATGAGAAATTTAAACAATACCTAGACATTGTAACTCTTTTTAATTAAAAAAAATTGGGAGGCAGTATAGTGTGTGGGTACATGTGCATGAGATGTTTGTGTGTTCGTGGTGTGTGTACGTGTGTGTGTACATGTGTGTATATGAACATGTGTAGGCATGTGCATGCCATACTATGCAGGTCTAAGGATGACTTTTGGGAGTTGGATCTCATATCCACCTTATCTGAGTCAAGGTCTCGTTTCTTTCAGTTTGCTGTATGCTCTAGGCTAGCTGCCCCATGATTTTCTGAGCCATTTCCAGTCTCTGACTCCCAGAGAAATTCTCCTAATTCTATAGGACTTAGTTTCAATGATTTATTTCCTAAAGGCAAAAGTTAGTCTTGCTTTGGACCTCTTTGGAAGAACTTGGGACATTTCAGACCAGAGTCATGCATGCCTCATGGAGGCAGCAAGCTGTGCTGTCCAGGGATGCAATTCCGGAATGGTTTCAGTGTGTAGGCTGTTGAGGCACACTTTCTGTAAAGGATGGGTCAGTGCCACAAAGCCAAATGGGAGCCAAGGGCCTGGCAGACTGGTAAAGCAGAGGAATGGGATCTATAGTACAACTTGCATAACGATCACAATACCATTCATGGAAGTTCCTGTGTCAGACGCTGTTCTATGCATTTGACATAAATTATCTCCTTTAAGACTCAAAATAGAAATGTGGGGGAGTACCATTATTAGCCTGGAGCTACATGTGAGAAAAGCAGTAGGCTGGCATTGTCTGCTGCAGAGTTTGGCTTCAGGGATCGCAAGTAATGTACTGGCATAATGGACATACTGCCAGTTTGCATGTACCAACCAGTGTTCTGGGAGACCCCCGGCCATAGTCACGGTTGATTGGATCCTGGATGAACATCTCACCCAAAGTGCCAATTCATTTGCTAATCTGATTCTGTCAAACTTTAATTAAGCGTCATAAAGATGAAGGTCTCTTGAAGAGCTGCAGAGATAGGGTAGCTAGTCTGCATGAGGGGTAGGTACAGGAGAAAGGAATTGTAGGAGCTGGCTTCTTGAGGAGGGCAAAGAAAAGAAAAACACACGACCCTAAGAAATGGAGAGGTTAAACGCTTCAGCCACGGACCCTGCCATTTGTGAACTTGGATAAAGAATCCAGCATCTTTGGGACTCACTCTTGTGAGCGAGGTTGGTGACATCCCTGTCAGGTTAACAGCAGTGAAGACTCCCAGTACTGTAGCTATTATCATCCTTAGCAATATTTCCGCTGGTTTTTCAATTATCCTACAGCTTTGGGTTTATCCATTATCTTTTCTAAGATGTTCATGTCTTCAATTCCCCCCATCCCCGAATGGTTCTTCTTTCGCTTGAGAGTTTCCATAGAATGCAAGGCTTCTTGCATCCCAGCAATGTTGTGCCACTGAAGTTACTTCCTCCCTATTCATCCCCCTTTCAAACTAGATCTTTATAGACACATGTAGGCTTTGCTATTCATGGAATCAAAACAAAAGAAAATACCAATAGTTTCTTCCCTTCCTTCCCCATTCCCTTCCTTTTTATGAATACTGTTACATAGCATCAATGACTTATTGTGTGTTCATTGTGTCTTTGATGCTGTAGAGGACTTTGTACAGAGGCATGTAAGCTTTGCCCCTGGTGAGAGATGTGAGGATGGATCAGTGGGAAAAAATACATGTAGCAAACTAATATGAACCCATAAACAATACAACAATATGCATTAAGTATGGAGTGCTTTTTATATAACAGTGGTTCCTAAATGAAGGTGCGTTGGAATGCCACAAAACAGCAGGGACGGAGGATAACTGGCCTTACTCCCCAAATTTCAAACTCAGCAGTCTTCAGGAAGTGATGATAGCCACTGACAAAGTTCCCTCAGGAGAGCTGGAGGGCAAGAGAGGGAAATAAGGGGATATATATGAGCCAAGGATGTTATATGGATGCATGGTAATGCCATAATAAAAGTATTGCATTGTAAAATTAATACACATGGAGGAAAAAAGTTTAAAATTTTCTCAGAGAGCTTTGTTTTGTCGTCAAATTTCATAACCACCACTGTAGATGACACATTATAGTTAGGATTACTGGAATTAAATTGGAAATCAAACTTGGATTTTAGAAGATGCAAGACAGAGAGGACAAAGTGGGGAGGATTCCAGCTAGGGACTAGAGACTTTCCATGGCTTCTGTCAGGGTGGGTGTGAAGTGATGGGGACTAGGAAATAGGAACAGTGAGTCCCAGAGGGAGGATCTGGAGGGCAGAGCCATCCTGAAGTCATGCATTTGTATTTGTGGGATCAGCTCAACATGGCCTGGTTTTGTTAGTAGACCTTAAGTGTGCAGGTTACTGGCTCTCATGATATTTTCATGTGTGTTATGCATTAGTTACTTTTCTTGTCAGTGTGACAAAATCCCTGGAAGGAACCAGTGAAGGGAGGAAAGATTCATTTTGTCTCACAGTTTGAGAGGCTCACAGTCCATTACGGCTGGGAAGGCAAAGTGGGAGGCTTGGTCTGTGGCAGTAGGAAGAAGAGGCACAGATCCTCACACAGTGTGGACCAGGAAGCAAGGAATACAGAATAGAACTAGGGATGGACACAGCCTTCAAAGGCCACCCCCAGAGAACAACTTCTTCAAACAAGGCCCTTCTAAATACTGTGCTTTCAGAACACCAGCCTGGGGTAGGGGACATTTTAGACTCAGACATAACCTGCACGTAATCTCTTTAGGACATATTCTCACCACCCATTGCCTTCCCTTATCCTGAGTCCTCCTCCTTTTCCCATAGCAGCCTCGCTTTTACTTTTAGGTCCCCCTTTCCTTTCTGAATTCCACAAATAAGAGAAAACACTCGATATTTGTTTGTCAACATAGATTATTTTGTTTTACAGGGTGATCTCTGGTTTCGTCCATTTTGGCCAATGTTTTGCAATACTCGCCTTTCCTTCAATCTCTGGTGATAAAGCCAGAAAACCTCTCCTTAGCCCTGGATATCTCATTTCTAATTTGACACTCCACTGTCAGTGCCATAAAACAAAGAAGGGACAGCTACAGAGAAACCGTGTCTCAAAAACAAAACAAAACAAAACAAAAAACACACAGAAACCCCCACAAAACTAAAGAAATTTAAAAAATAAAATAAAAAGAAGGGAGAAGCGAGATGAGGAAGACCTGATGCCTCTGCCTTTCAGGGAAGTTTTGGGGCGCTGATCAAGTCCAGCCTCCGGAAAAGCCAGTTCAGTGAGACCTAAGCCCAGCTTGGGTTGAGCGACAGCCTCCAGGAAGTTGGTAGCTCAGCTGATTCACAGCTCAGCTTTGTGGTACTGACACCCTCTTTACCAGAAAGGGTTGCTGGGCACAGTTGAAGCTAAGCCTTAGGAAGACTTCCAGGAAACTAAAGATTTGAACAGAAAGGCTTGTTCTGTGACTTCGTTCTACAGGTTCCATGCCAAGCCTAAGATGGCTGCTTCTTTCTTCCCAGCAGTCTTCAGCCTCTGTATGGATCTGATACAGTCCCCAGACACACCTGCACTCTGACCCCTTCCTGCCCCCTCGTTCCACCTCCCGGAGAAGAGTGCTTCTCTACGGTGTTGCCCTGAAGTCTAGACACAGGCCCATCAAGGTTTGCCCTGTGAACTCTTCCCTAGCCTGTACCTTTTGAGATCAAGCGCGCACATTTAGCAAATCGCTTTTTACAGAGAACAGATCTTAGAGCCAATACAGCAGAAGCTATAGCTTCGCTTGAATCAAAGTGTGTAGAGCCCAAGGGGCTGATGCTGACAGCAACTTTCATCATTTGATTTTAGGCAGCTGTGCTTCACAGTTTCAAAACGAGGAGTTTCTAGAGGCAGCTCCCTCAGCAGGAATCCCACTGAGAAAATGTCTTGCTTTTTGGTGCAAAATGTAAGAAATGTCCTTTGGGTAGGCAGGCTTTCTGAGCTGGTCCGTGAGGCTCCTCCCATTCTGGCAGGGGACTAGGGCTACCCACTAGTGAGTCTGCAGTGAATGCGAGGACCACGGTCACCGGTTCCACAATTCCAAGGATTGGGTGTGATGGATGTTCTTAAATGATCCTCCCTTCCTTTCTTCCAGTAGTGCAACAAAACTAAGTCTCCCAATTTAAAGCCTCAGTGGCCATTCCGTCCCATAAGTAAAGGAGAGAAAGTGAGTGTTCAGCATCTCTGCCTCTCTCTCTCTAGACCCCCGAATACTGCTGGGGATCCTCAGGTTGAGCGTGTGCTCAGTTGGCTAATATGGTGAGGGGACTCCCTCTGGGAGTGCCACATTCTCAAGGAGCCAGAAACACCATCCCTCCAAATTGGATTTTTTTTTAAAAAAATTGTTTTTATTGAGCTATATACTTTTCTACACTCCCCTCTCTTCCTCTCTCCTCCCCTTCTACCCTCTCCTATGGTCCCCATGCTCCCAATTTGCTCAGGAGATCTTGTCATTCTCTACTTCTCATGTAGATTAGATCCATGTATGTCTCTCTTAGGGTCCTCTTTGTTGTCTAAGTTCTCTGGGATTGTGAATTGTAGGCTGATTTTTCTTTGCTTTATGTCTAAAAGCCACTTATGAGTGAGTACATATGATAATTGTCTTTCTGGGGCTGGGTTACCTCACTCAATATGATGTTTTCTAGCTCCATCCATTTCCCGCATATTTCAAGATGTCATCATTTTTTTCTGCCGTGTAGAACTCCATTGTGAAAATGTACCACATTTTCCTTATCCATTCTTTGGTCGAGAGGCATTTAGGTTGTTTCCAGGTTCTGGCTATGAGAAAAAATGCTGCTATGCATATAGTTGAGCACATGTCATTATGGCATGGTTGAGCATCCTTTGGATATATACCCAAAAGTGGTATTGCTGGGTCTTGAGGAAGGTTGTTTTCTAATTTTCTGAGAAATCACCATACTGATATATAAAGTACCAGTTTGTACTCCCACCAGCAATTCAGGAGTGTTTCCTTTACCCCCACAACCTCTCCAGCATAAGTTATCATCGGTGTTTTTGATCTTGGCCATTCTTACAGGTGTAAGATGGAATCTCAGAGTTGTTTTGACTTGCATTTCTCTGATGGCTAAGGGTGTTGAACATTTCCTTAAGTGTCTTTCAGCCATTTTAGATTCCCCTGTTGAGAGTTCTCTGTTTAGATCTGTACCCCATTTTTAAAATTGGATTATTTGTTCTTTTGGTGACCAATTTCTTGAGTTCTTTGTATATTTTGGAGATCAGACCTCTGTCTGATGTGTGGTTAGTGAAGATCTTTTCCCATTCTGTAGGCTGCCGTTTTGTCTTGTTGACCATGTCCTTTGCTTTACAGAAGCTTTTAAGTTTCAGGAGGTCCCATTTAATAATTGTTTCTCTCAGTGTCTGTGTTACTGGGGTTATATTTAGGAAGTGGTCTCCTGTGCCAGTGCATTCAAGCATACTTCCCACTTTCTCATCTGTGAGGCTCAGTGTGGTTGGTTTTATGTTGAGGTCTTTGATCCATTGGACTTGAGTTTTGGGCATGGAAATAGAAATGGGTCTATTTTCATTTTTCTACATGTTGATATCCAGTTATGCCAGCACCATTTGTTAAATATGCTTTTTTTTCATTTTATATTTTTTGCTTCTTTGTCAAAAATCAGGTGTTTGTAGATGTGTGGATTGATATCTGGGTCTTTGATTCAGTTCCATTGGTCCTCCTGTCTTTGTTTTATGCCAACACCAGGCTGTTTTCAGTACTGTAGCTCTGTAGTAGAGTTTGAAGTCAGGAATTGTGATGCCTCCACAAATTTTTTTATTGTACAGGATTGTTTTGGCTATCATGGGCTTTTTGTTTTTCCATTTAAAGTTCAATATTGTTCTTTTGAGGTTTGTGAAGAATTTTGCTGGGATTTTGATGGGCATTGCATTGAATCTGTAGATTGCTTTTGGTAAGATTGCCATATTACTATGTTAATATTACCTACCAAAGAGCGTGGGAGATCTTTCCATTTTCCGGTGTCTTCTTCAATTCCTTTCTTCAAAGATCTGAAGTTCTTGTCATACAGGTCTTCCACTTGTTTAGCTAGAGTTACTCCAAGATATTTTATGCTATTTGTGGCTTTTGTGAAGGGTGATGTTTCTCTGATTTCTTTCTCAGCCCATTTATCATCTTTGAATAGGAGGGCTACTGATTTTTTTGAGTAAATCTTGTATCCTGCTACATTACATAAGGTGTTTATGGGTTGTAGAAGTCCCTGGTAGAATATTTGGGGTCACTTATGTAAACTATCATATCATCAGCAAACAGTGAGAGTTTGACTTCTTCTCTTCTGATTTGTATCCCCTTGATCTACTTTTGTTGTCTTATTGCTGTAGCTAGAACCTCAAGAACTGTATTGAATAGATACGGAGAGTGTGGACAACCTTGTCTTGTTCCTGATTTCAGTGTGATTGCTTTGAATTTCTTTCCATTTAGTTTGATGTTGGCTGTTGGCTTGCTGTCTATTGCTTTTTATTATGTTTAGATATGTTCCTTGTATCCCTGCTCTCTCCAAGACCTTAATTGTGAAGGGATGTTGTATTTTGTCAAAGGCTTTTTTCAGCATCTAGTGAGATGATCATATGGTTTTTATTTTCAGTTTGTTTATATGGTGGATTGTATGTTGAACCATCCTTGCCTCTCCTGGATGAAGCAGACTTGATCATGGTGGATGATTTTTCTGATATGTTCTTGGATTTGGTTTGCCAGTATTTTATTGAGTATTTTTGCACCAATGTTCATGTCTCTTTCTTAGTAATATCTCTGTGTGGTTTGGGTATCAGGGTAATTGTAGCCTCATAAAAAGTGTTTGGCAATTTTCCTTTTGTTTCTTTTGTGTGGAACAATTTGAGGAGTATTGGTATTAGTTCTTCTTTGAAAATCTTGTGGAATTCTGAGCTGAACCATCTGGTCCTGGGCTTTTTTTTTGTTTGTTTGTTTGTTTGTTTTTTTGTTTTTTGTTTTTTTTGGTTGGGAGACTTTTGATGACTGTTTCTATTTCTTTAGCAGTTATAGGTCTATTTAGTTTGTTTATCTGGTCTTGATTTAATTTTGGTAAGTGATATTTATTCAAAAAATTGTCCATTTCCTTTAAGTTATCCAATTTTGTGGAAGACAGGTTTTCGAAATATGACCTAATGATTCTCTGGATTTCCTCCATGTCTGTTGTTATGTCCCCCTTTTCATTTCTGATTTTGTTATCAAATTGGATTTTTTTAGGACTTCCATGAGGCCTCCTTTTAAGAACATAGTGTTTCTGAATGTTAAGAGTTCATTGGAACGGAACAAGTCACTATTTTCCAGAAGCTTCCATAGCAGCTATTTGGAAACATGACAGAGACTATGTAAAGGAAAGATGATGTCTCGGTTAAGCAGCTGTGAGTGTTGCTGTGTGGCTCAGGGGACTGTACCCATGTAGGGCACAGCACACATAAGGATCTTAGTGAATACGCTGATGAGGTACTCCATATGTGTGGTTCCAACCTGCACCATGAAGCTAAAAGCCTTGACTATGCAGACATTGTATCCTCAGTGTTGTCATTTAGCACACGGCGAGTGAACTGATGTCATCCTGTGAACTGAGTTGGAGCTTAGACCAGATGACTTGACCGAGACTTGGTATTCTTGAAGAATTTTCACACTAGTTGGTAAGGCAAATAGGTGTGTGTGTGTGTGGGGGGGAAAGTCACCATAAAACACAGTAAGAAATGTATGTAAGTGTCCCAGGGGATTGTCTAGGAAAGAACTGATTGTGATGAACATTGCTGGGGGTGGGCATGGCTTTATAGAGGAAACAGTCTTAAAAGAGGCATGTGAAAGATTAGGAGACCTTTGCCAATCAGAAAGATTTAGAGAGTTCTGAGCTCTTCAAGAGTGTGGGATATGAGTGTAGATCTTGAAGAATGCCAAGGGGAGATATAATGACAAGTGAGACGTTAGAAGCTGTAGAACTTACTGTACATAGAGGTTCAGTGGAGCTTCTTGGGACAGTGAAGATCCTGTAGTAACAGAGAGAAGAAACTCCATTGAAAATGCGCAGAAATGTGTTACTCAATACGCAGGGATGAAGCTGAGAATTTCATTGTATTTTCCAGGTCAATAGGGAATGCAGGAGAGATGGGTCTACCAGATGACCAATATGGGAACCATAACATTCTACATTGGAAGAGTTAAATCACAGAGACAGACAGAGGAATGGTGGCTGCTAGGAGCTAGGGAGAAAAAAAGCGGGGAGTTACCGTTTGATGGCTAAAGAGTTTTTGTTTTACAAGGTGAAAACAATTCTGGCATTGGATATTGGCAACATTTATCCACTGTGAATAGAATTAAAATCATTAAACTTTATATTTAAAATTATGAAAACAGCAAATCTTATTTTATATGCATTTCATGCAATCAAAACATTGGGCAAATATACTTTATGAAAGAAGGCATTCAACTTGGAAACAGCAGCCTGAATCATGTGCTAAGGCGCAGAGAGCAGTCTTTAGTTAGGCACTGTCATCCCCCATCTCCATCCCCCACCTCAGAGCTTAGAAATGCTTAGAAACCCAAACCACAGCTTTCAGATAGGACTCTGAGAGCAAAGATGGGAAAGTGTCTAAGACCAACACTGCTTCTACCAGGGCTCAGCCTAAAGGCAGTCTTGCTGAGCCCAGTTCCACGCATTCTCTTGATTTCCACCCTTAGCTACCTGTCACTGTGATTGAGTGAGAACGTGCCTCATCACCACATAACTTCAACACTCTCCTGCCTCTCAAAAGTGAGTACAAAAGCCACAACACCTACCAGGGCTTATATATAGGGGCAGGGAAGGGTGTCAACTGAAAAAAAGATAATCAAGGGACATGGAAGACAGACAGCTCTGTGTACATGAAGTCGTCTGCTTATCACACATGTCAACAGGGCTTGGCACGAAGTTGGTGCTCAGTAAGCTCTTCAGTGATTAATGTCAACAAGGCTGTAAGGGCTGTCCCAGAACTCCCCTAAAGAGATATAGAGGTTCAGAAGTCACAGGAGCATCCACAGTCAGACATGGAAGTTGTGATTTTAGTGACTCTGAACTGCGTATGTGCTGCTAAGCATCTAATCCCACGAAAGGCCACATCATAACCTCATTGCATTTGGAATGGTGTATAATAATACTTAGGGAGTCAAGGTCCTGGTGGAAGATAACTGACATCCAATACCTCTTGTTTTACTAACGCCAAAGAAAAAGTCACAAAAGGGGTTTCAAATCTCTTCACAACTGAAGTTAGAACACTAATACTTAGTTTGCAATTGGTAGAAGATAACTGGACAAGGACTTCTGTGAGGTTCCCTTACTTGGAATGCGGTGGAAGGCTCATTTTATTTTCTGGGATTTCTAGAGCGAATGCTTTCTGTCTTGCAGAAGCCAGAAGTTTATACTAACTACATTTTTCTCAACTTCATGGTAGCTTCCCTTCATGAACTTCTTCAACTTTGACCATTCTGGGCAGTAACACACAATTTAGAAAAGAGCAATGGATTGGGTCCACACTACCTGGTCAGCCTGTGGGGCATTTAGCTTTTCCAAGGGAGCCCTTCTGAAGGGGTCTATTTATTTGCAGTGGATAATGGAGGGAGAGTGTGGGACACTTGTGTCATCATCAGGCAGGGGCCCCACGGGGGCTGGGAGCACTACAAGGTTTAAGCTCTGTTTTCAGCCTCTTCAACACTGAGAGCATCTGGTAATTTTCTGGGGGAAAGGACCATTGGGATCCCTGTGCTCACAAAATCAGGGCCTCATGGTCTAGTTGCATCCCCCCATTTATTTTCTCTCTCTCTTTCCCTCCAGCTCCCCCCCCCACTCCCTGTCGAAGTTTGGACTTTCTACTACTTTTCATTTGCTGGGACAGTGAAAAGTTTTAGTTCATAGAGAGTTCAGATCTCAAGACCCACAGACTCATCCTCAACTCAGTCCAGCCATAAATATCAGAGATGAAGATTTTTCTTAGCAAGTGCACCAGTGATTAATTAAACACGGAGCCTAAAATTAATCTGCTGTCTTAGGATCTGTATTGGCTCAACATACACCTATAAACATTCTACTGTCTGTCATCATGGTAAATCCTCCTCTCTCTGACTTCTTCTGCTCTAGGACAATGATGTTCAGATCTCACTTGAAGATGGAACTTTCCATCAATTTGCTGGTGTGTGTGTGTTTGTGTGTGTGTATGACAGCACACATGTGCAGGAGTTTGATTGCCTCCTGCACTGTGTAGTTTTTGGGGTTTGAACTCAGGTTATCAGGCTTGGTAGCAATCATTTCACTCCCCTGGTCATCTTGTTGACCTGTCTTTCTCTTCTTTACGCAGGGGTCAGCCCTTGGTCAGGATCTGGAGGACTTCTTTACCCACTCCTCCTTTATCTTCTGTTTATATTTAACAGTGAGTCTCTTGCTTCCCAAACTCCATATCACAGTCCATTTTTCAGAAGACTCCAGTGACCTGTTGTATAAAAGTACTCTTGCTTTTGGGAAGTCACCTACTCGTTTCTCACTTAAGACCTTACCTACTTCCTTGTGACTTGGGTTTTCTGGCTCTGAGTGCCTGTGTTTGACTTTTGTTCTGTTGTCTAGCCCCACCACAATCCCAACAATAAAGGAGGTGATGAGGAACCCATGGAAATTATTGATGTAAATTAAAGAAGATAGTGAGTAACTGGCATTTGGTCAAAAAATACATTCCTAACCCTGGCACTGCCTGGGGCATTCCTTGTCGGCCTTTCATGGAGATGGATCATCCATTGGCTATGAAGACAGTCTCCAGTAGACACAGGTGTGTGACCTGGCTCTTAAAGAAAGGAATTTGTTAGACATTTCAATAACTTCCTTGTAGGTGGAAACCCAACACCTAGTAGGAGCCCTGTATGCCTTGCATGAGGAAAATACATGCTTCTGTCTGGAAACAAAGGAAAGGACCAGATACTTTGAAAAAGTTCTTTAGCCTAGAAGTCTCACCACAGAGCAGTCCTAGGCCTCTGGTTGGAAGAGTGAGCAATCGGCTTGTGTTCATGTCATGGCAAAGAGTGAAAAGCAGAAGAAAGGAGTCCAGCCTAAGCTTCTCATTGGTCTTGCGTCCTTGCCTGTGAAATAGGAGACATAGTTATATAGTTGATAAAGGTCTTTGGCTCTCCGACTCCAGGTTTCTGTGTGTCTGACATGCAGTCTCCTTTTCCATCTGCTTCTGTGGTATACATAACTGACCCAGAGAGTGTCCCTCTCTCACTGTTGCACAGATGTTACCCAATATCTTCTCCCTACTTATGGGACAGGAGCCTCTTCTACTTACTGGGCACAAATCTGAAGAGTATTGAAGAGGAAAGACTAACACTTACTGGGTACCGCCTGTGAATTCTGCATTTGTAAGACTCAAATTTCTTCTGTTATTATGTGATGTGGATATTATGATCTTAGGATTTAAAGAGTAGGAGATAATACTCAGTGATTAAAAACTTTACCCCCATAGGGCACACAGCTATTGAGCTATGGGGGGTGGGTTTCAAAGTCAAGTGTCCATACTTGTGGGATGGGCTCTTAATGGTCTTACTTGGAGAAGCAGGGAGAAAAAAAAATACAGAGTTGAAGGAGCATGGGAAGTTTGGGAATTAAAAGACCGTTTGGGCAAAGGCTAAAAAGTGGAGCGTGATGATGGGGAAAGGAGAATGACCGGGCTGGTGTGCAGGCGGCCTGAGCATCAGTCGGTGCTACTAGACTTGTTAGAACTGTATGCACTGGGGGAGCCTTGGGCAGTTTTGAGAACAGCTAAGGTTCTTAACTACATTGTGAAGGCCAACCTGGCTTTGGAGCAAAGGATGCCTGAATGAGGTCACTGGCTGGCTTCCTGGAAAGCTGAGTGGAAATTGCCTTCCTTTTCAGTGAGTCCTCTGAGGGTGCCTCTGCGTGCCAATCGCTTGGGCCACAGTGGGAAGGATACATGAGAGAACAGGCCTGGGTCCTCAAGGTAGTTATGACAAGGGAGAAGCTACTGCAAAGAATAGCCTGGCATGTAGTCTTGGGGAGGTAATGAAAACAGCTAAATGCATGTTACCTTTTGGATAAAATCCATTTATTTAAGTCAGAAGTGAGGCTGGGGGGGGTGTCTCATGTAGCCCAGGCTGGCTCTAAACCCAATAAGCAGCTCTCATTCTTCTCTTTGTCACTGAGGCCAGCAGTTCCGAAGTCCCCAAGTACAGTCAGCTGACCTGTAGATCTTACCTCTCTTTATCCTGGGAGGTGTAGAGGCCTTGAATGTCTAACTTGCCTTTGGCTTACCCTGCTTTTTGCTTTCCATACTAATTCATAGGTGTGATGAATATTGCAGATTAAACCCACCTCAGTAAGCCACTGTTCAAGTACCAGTTCTCCAATGTTGAAACAGCAGTTTCCAAAAAAGGTATACCCATAGTGTTTAAATAGGGTTCCTTTAATTGGGCATATGGGCAATAGAGTAATTGACACGTTCTCTTTTCTATATTTTTCCCTTTTCCTCCGTCTCCTTTTGCATGTTTAAACCTCTCCTCTGTAGCTAGAAATAGAGAGGGATAGAGAGATGATGCTGATGCTGATGATAATGATGATGATGGGGGTACTCACCAACGTTTAAAAAACTCCTATGACAGACGTTTTGCAGACTTTTCCCCTTTTGGATTCTTCCAGGAAGTCCTATAAAGGCTCTTTTTACTTCATCACTCCTTCCTGCTCTGTCTCCTTCCTCCAGCTCCTCAGCTAGCTGCCATTAGTTAGATTAGTACCCATGCCATTAGCCCTGAGAGCCTGTACCCCATTCTTCTGTTTGTTTTTAGAAGTCTCCCTCTCCTCCCACAGCCACCTACATCCCACACAACAGCTGTTAGGGAGAAAATCCCACAGAGAAAGAACTCTGGAGCCAAGAGGAGTTCCACACTGAAAATAAGAGCCGATCTTGGCCAGGCTCCAGACCAGGGCTGCTGCCCTTGTCCTTGACTTTGGCTGCTTGAGATCTACACAGGGATCTGAAAGAACCTTTGTGCTAACTCTGTGCCCAGTGCTGTGGTCCCCACGGCCAGGGTGAGTGCCAGGGAGCATGCCCAACCCACACGGTGTGAAGTGCTGCGGTGTGAGACTTGGTTACACGTGGAGTCAGGGTTCTCAGGCCAGAATCGCCACGTTACAAGGCAAAGGTGGAGAAAGATCCTGGGAATCAGAAAAGACAGCTTCAGGTCCCACCTTTTCCGCTTCGCCCAATGTCTCTTAATGTTTTAAGAGGAACTCTGTGTTCACACTTGCAGTTTGGGACCCTGAGTCCGACAGCATCTCATTTTTAACATCTCTGACGACTGCTGGTTTTTTTTTTTCCTTTGCCTCTCTCCTCCCTCTTTCTTTCATCTTCCTCATTCTTTTCCAGTTTTCTTTTCTCCCTCCCTGTCCTCATCTATCAGCCCAGGAGCCACCAACCTGATTCCCTTGTGCACAAGTAACAGCTTCCTCAGTATGCAGTGTGAAAGCATGGCTGCTACTCTAAGCTCCCTGGAGCCAGAGGAAGGGAAGCCATTCTTGGACCCGGGAAGATTGAGCTCCTTTTCTCTCACAGGAAGGGTGGGGCTTGGGGCTGAGGCTCCAAGCTCTTCTCTTAGCTGCAGCCTCTCTGCAGAACTTCTGAGACAGAAACAAGCTATGTTTCCTGGCCCTTCTGCTCTTTTGGCCTCTTTCCTCTTGTCATACAGTTTACCCAAGCTATTTGCATTTAATGAGAAAATGCCATTTATTATTTTCTTAATCAATTAGGGCAAATTGTGTTTGATTATGATTTAAATTATTATTATTATTGTCATTATTATTTTTTGAGACAGGGTTATGCTACATAGCCTTAGCTAGCCTGGAGCTTACTTTATAGACCAGGTTGGCCTTGAACTCACAGAAATTCATCAGCTCTGCCTCCCCAGCATTGAGATTAAAGGCGTGCACCACCAAATTATAAACTTTTGAGGGTACCTGGGATCAGTGTAGCCCGTAGTGGCTATTAGGTCTGTGTTCTATTTTGAAAGTGTTAGGACCATACAAAGTTACTCTTATTGGACCCAGGGACAGAGATCATGATTGCATTTTGGGTAAAAATGTTGGGGATAGGTGTGTCAAGTAGTTTTTTTGCCTCCTGCTTTAGAAATTTACCTGAAACTAGAAAGGGATGGAAACAAATCTGTTACACACCCATTGTTGGATAAAGAAATGTAAATCAGAAACTTGCATGTGTTTGTGGTTTGCTGAGCCAGAGGTCAAGCTCACGAGAGGTTTCCCAGAGTCATGTCAGGAGGACAAACTAAGTCCCAGCTCCCAAGTACCTGTGGGATTGGGGTGGGTACAGCTAAGGTGTCATGGAGTTCGAGGGAAGGGAAGGAGTCATATAGCGGTCTCTCCCTGTTTCATCGCAGAAGGCTGGCAGGTGACCTTGCTGCAATACTTGAAGAATGGACAATGATGGTGATGATGACGATATGTGTGTGTGTGTGTGTGTGTGTGTATGTGTGTGTGCATGCGCACACACATATGTGTTGCTGGGGATCAAACTCAGACTCTTGTGCATATTAGGCGAGTGGCTCTACCACTGAGCCACACCACAGTCTGTCACCTGCTATTAATCAGCTGGTGCCACAGAGCATCACCTTGGGGCAGGCTGTCACTTTCCTCTACCCAGAGGAGTGTTCATGTTTGTTAAGTGACTGCCCTGCTCTTCCTCTCCTCTCCCTTGGGTCTGCCTTTCACACAGGTAGCCTTCTTGCATAAATGAAAATTAAGTCATGTCTTAAGCTGTCTGGTGCTTTCCCACCAGTTAGGATGTAACGCCATCTTCTTTCTATGGCCCCAAGAATCCCCTGAAGATCCCTAGCCAACTCTAGCTTCACTCTGCTATCTTCTTGTGGAATAAGTGCCAAGCACAGTGGCTTTACTTCTGTCCCCTGAGTGGATAGAACATTTGTCTGTCTCAGGGTCTTTGTACTATCATCCTCTTAGGGACTCTGACCTCAGTTTTTGAACAACTGCCTGCTTTTTCTACTATTCTAGCTCAATCACACTTCCTCCACGAGGCCATCTAGTTGAAATGAGAAAGCCACTCACAATCACATTACCCTATTTTCCTTTCTTAAGAGCCTTTGTCACTTTAACAAGGTATTGTATCCTTTTCCCAGAGTTTACAAATTGAAAGTCTTTAATATAGAAGCTGTCAAGAGGCCGTCTCTTGTGACTATACGATACATTGCTATCAACGCAGTGTGAAATAGTTCCAAACAGGAGTTAGGTATTAATAGCTTTGACTGGCACTGATGAATGATCGGGCCTAACCCACCTCGCTAGACCCTGCACTGACATTCTTCATGGAGAGGAGTAGATTGGAGGGTGTATTGGAGTACCCTCACCCATTGCAGGAAAGAGACAGCCCAGTATATGTGAGACTAGCTTTCAAGTTGTCAGAGTTTAGGGAACTCATGTGTTTTACCTACTATCACCCAAGAAGAATGTGCTAGATAGCGTCCAAAGATGTCTGTCACCAGCTCCCCTCACACTCACCCACATTTCTGTATTCATCAAGAGATGGGCCAACACCATCCTTGAATATAGTTGGCTTTATGGACTGTTTTGACTGATGCATAGAACTAGCCAAAAGAAATGTTTTGGGTCTTCCAAGGCCAGGCACTAACAGAATAGGCAGCCATTGTTTCTACCATGGAAGAGTCGAATCCTCTGAGAATGCTGTGTAGAGAAACCCAAACTATCTGTAGAGAGAAGTCACATGGAGCTCCAAGGCCCCAGACGGATGACTAAAATATTACCAGTCTGTCTCCTGAATGCATCCTAGTGACTGTTTCCAGTCTCTGTCACTTGAAGCAGAAGACATTCCCAGCCAAGCAAACGAAACCAGCAAACTCCGAGAGCAGCAAAACATCCATGTTTCAAGATACAGCAAGCTCGAGGTGGTTTGTTGGGTAGCAGATAGCTAAGGTGAGGCCCGTGGTTGTTCTGTTGAATTCTCGGTAATTGAATCCTAACGTCTGAAGGACAACTGAGTTTGCGAAGAAATTCCCAGGGTCTGTTGAGTGGAAGGTGGGTTCTTAACTTAAAGGTGGGGCCAAGCTGAGATTCTGAATTTTCTGCTGCTCGTGAGTGGCATGCATGTGGATGACAAGGGCATGGTTTGAGTTTTGAGTAAGAAGACCAACCTCAGACTCCTTCAGTCATCTCAGGAAAACACCAGTTTCCCCTCAGGTTTAGTTGAGGAAATAGGGTCAAATACAATTGGGAAATACCACCTACTGTGGCCAGAGAATCATGGTGCATGCATGTTAGTTATATAACAGTTCTTTAAGGGTCTATAAATACAGCTGTTGGGTGGACTCCTTGCTTAGAAAGCACGATGGCCCCAGGTTTGAGCTTCAGTCCTGAAAATAATAAGTGTTCTTAGAGCTTGTCAAGCCAAGAACTCTAACTCTATTAAGCACACAACTTTCTCCCCACCAGTCATGTTCAATTACTTCTATTAATACCTTTAAGAACTGGTGTTTTGAAAGCAGCCCCCACCCCCGCTTGGAGCTAACAGGTTCTCATTGTTTCTTAATAACGAGAACTCATGTTACACCATTTTTGTTTTTGTTTTCAACCCAGACGTTTTCCCTCTTTGCTGATGTCTACTCTAATTCCTTCCTCCTCACTGCAAGACAAGAATTCCCTATTCGTTTGTATCAGAGAGAGCTAGCAGCCGTCTGCCACCAAATTCTCAGCTCCTGTGTTTGAAGGTCTTCTCTGTACTAAAGTCTTCCACCCAGCTGCTTAGCTTTTGTTTCTGTTTCTTGGCACACTGTTGCTCTTTTCCAAGGCCTATTGTGTGATCACAGGGTTGACCTTGAATTAGTTTCTTGCTATTTCTAAGTTATGTATCCCTATTTGTAATGTGGAGGTATTCCAAGCACAGGGTGAGCATTGAGTCAGGTGAAGTGGTTAGCATCAGGCCTGGGAGTCTCAACAGCTCTCCTTATCCTTGCTCTTGATCCGAACCCCAAGTCTTTCAGCCTTGAATCTCTTGCCCTACAGCTGCTTGCGACCCAGCGAGGCCGGGGGGCGGGAACGGGCGGCTGACTGAAACTCCTCTGACTCCACAGTCTCATTCCACGTGCTATTTTTAGCCTCCTTCACACCAAATGTTTTTCCTGGTACCGCTGAGAGGCACCAGAAAGTTCAGGCTAAAGTTAGAAAGCCGAATCTGTGCCTCTGGAAGGCCACCCACTCGCCATCTCGGGAAGCCGTTCTTCGGGGCTGACACTGGGATTTCAAGGGTTATCGGCATTGTAACATTTTTATCAGCTTTTGTCAGAGATGTTGTCCCAGCGGCCAGACTCTTCAGGGGTATGTTCTACACTGAAGCACGGTTCAGAACTAGCTCACCTCCCCCGCTGTCCCTCTTAGCTCAGGGACTACCTGCACATTAGGCTTGAATGCCTCGCTTTTCACACTGTAGATGAAGCAAGCAGCTTGTCATCCATATTAAAACCTGTGGAACACTTCCCTTCTCTGGCTTTTGTTGCCTGCCAACTGTAGACTCCCTCTGGGTTCCTCCAGAGGGTTCACAGGGAACTGTACTTGTCCTTAGTTCTTACTTCCTGGACCTTAAAGGAAGTAATTCTGGGTACAGGGTGGGAGAGAACCTGCTGTGGTTTGTTGGACTTCAGGATTCATCTCTTTCCTTCTCATGTGTACACCAGGAGGGGTCATTATTGAATCCCTCGATGAGCCCCAATGGCTCATAGTCTTCTCATAGACTAGACTCAAAAGGCAGCTGGAGAAAACAAGGATTTTGATCCCCTTGCTGTAATTCAGGTTCTTTTGGTAAGTGACACGGCAAGGGTTGTCATTTCCCCCAGGGATGTAGGAGGAGCAATCAAATACCGCGGCCAAGACTCAGTGTTCCGAAGGCACCAGGCACTGTGTTAAAGCCACTTCTGGGCTTCTGTTCTCACAACTTGCAGACGATATCCGAGAGGTGGAAAGGGGTAAGGGAAGCAAAATAACGTTTTCTAGGTCCCAAAGCTGCTGTCCAGGAGGAGAAGAGAGATTCAAACCAGCGCTGGGGAGCTCCTGCCCATGGCATATGGAAGTGTTGCTTGGAAAGTCAGCCCACGCTGTTCTGGGGATCAGATCTGAGTCACACGGATGCACAGTCCTGCAAGGCTCCCCTGGAAGCCCTTTCTGCAGCCCCCCCCCCCGCCAGTGAAAACGCCTTGGTTTTCATAAGCAAATAATTGTAAGGTACTTACTCCACAGCCAACCCTAGTTTACCTGCAGGGTTCTATGAACTTTAGTCAGGAAACATCAGCCTAGAGGGCTTTCCCTTTTTTCTTTTCTTTCTTTCTTTTATATGACTATTCCCGCTGGAAAAAGTCGGTCTGCTGAAATGCAAACCGATGTTATTTTCTGTTTTGCTTCCCACGGGTAGGAAATGAGTCCAGAGAAGCTGCCGCTCGCAACTAGAGTGTGCATATGGTACTAGTCCTGGGAGTACTGTGGATGGAAGGAAAGCTCTGTTTCCCGTTCCTGCTCAGACACTTAGTTTTCCCATTGTATGAATTAGAACATTGGAAAAGGGGCAATGATTTTAGTTTCCAATGGTGTAGTACCTGCTACTCATGTGTTCAAATATGAATTCTCATGTGTACTGATAGCTGATTCAGCCAGGGATTTTTCTTTTCTTTCCTTTTTCCCTTTTCCTTCTTTTCCTTTCCAATTCTTTCACCCTTCCTCTTTCCCACCTTCCCTCCCTTTCTCCCTCCATCTCCCCAACCTCTTTTTCTCTCTCTCTCTTTTGAGATAGGGTATCACTATGCATCCCTGACTGGCCTAGAAATTCTGGGTAAAGCAGCCTAGCTTGAACACACGGATGTCTTCCTGTGTGCCTCCTTTGAGCTGGAGTGAAAGGTGCACACCACCATGCCCAGCCAAAGATCTTGTTTTAATGCAGAACCGAAGGCCCAGTCACCTAAAGAAGTCAAGTCACCAGCTCCCTGTGGGTGTGCAAAGGCTAGGAAGCAGTGTTTTGCAGGACGTGAATCCCGAGAGCAACATGTAGATCGTGTGGGTGTCAGAGTGGTTGTGTAATGCTAGCTGCGTGGCAGGATCACCTGGGGACATTAGAACACAGAGAAGCATGGGGCCCATTGCTGCAGGTCCTGCATATTTGTTCTGGGTGGGCCTATGTGTGGGATGGTTCTTGGTGATTCTGTTGATTCTGTTGAGTGTGAATGATCAGCACTGCTGCCCAAGGAATAAGCCAGGGGTTGGAGAGGATGGCTCAGCAGTTAAGAACACTGGCTGTTCTTCCGGAGGACCTGGGTTTGATTCACAGGACCCACAGAGTGGCTCACAAGGGTATGGAACTAAAGTTCCACAGCTCTCTTCTGAGTTCCTTAGACACTGCACACGTGATACACATAAATGCAGACCAAACATTAAATAATTATAATTAAAATAATAAATAAGTAAATAAAATGATCAGGCTCCAATGTTCTCTAGGCCTTGAGCTACATGTGATCCACCGCCTATTTTGTATTCGAAATAATATTTTATTTGGAAATGTCGACACCTATTTTTTGTTGTTGTTGTTAAGCAATGAACATATCCTAATGTTTTAATAAACATTCTATCCTAAAGAGTCTAAATCTTGTATTGGATTTTGTTAATTTGGACATACTTTCTCTGCCTTTTGGTTAGTTTGGATAAAGGTTTGTCACATCTGTTCTTTTATATATTTTCTACAGCTGTTGTAGGGCCATACCGGCCGCAGAGTTCAATGGTTCTAGCAGAGATCATGTGGCCCTCAAAGTATGAAATATTTACTTCCTGGATCTTAAAAAGGAATAGGTTTTCTAGTCCCTGACTAAAATGAACAACATGTGTCTTATTTATAAGCCTTTTCTGCTCAGGTCATTGGCGTCTCCAAAGAGAGCAAGGCTTCACCACGAAGGCGGAGAACTAGCCCCACCGCTTGTTCCTTTCCTTAAGCCTTGTTACCAATACCAAGGGAATCAGGACAACATGACGCTGGCTCTCAGCAACAATCAGAGGTGCCCCAGAATGCTTACCAAAGAAAGGTGTCTGACCCTAGCCTACACAGCTCAGCTTCTTCAAGAGTGTGCTTGGGCATGGCCTTCTTGCTGTCACAGCTGCTTACAGCCCTGTCATCGGTCCTGGTGACCCTCCTCTAAGGACAGTTTAAGCCCTTCTGATTTCCTTAGCAAAAATTCAACAGTTGTGATATTATGACCCCTTTCAGCACACCAAGAAGGCCTTGACACACACACACACACACACACACACACACACACACACACACACACACACACACACACTCGGAGACCTGTCTCAGTCTCCAGAGGCAAACTTCACATTCTCAGTACGTGGCCTTTACCAACATCTCTGTTGCTAGGTTACTTGTCATCTGATTGGAATTTTAAAGATCCTGGTTGAAATCTCCGCTTCTCTAATCTTAAGGCTGCTTCTTCAGGTTTTATGTTTTAAATTGAGTCCGTGTTTGCGTCATATAAAGACGGGTTGGCATTTTCAACGGGCTAAAAATTCATCAAAACCCCATCCCTCAGTTACTAACAGTGACACAGACTTTCCATTTTGGCAAGTGGCCCATCTTCAAGGTACTGGGTCAAATGGGAGTTTCCCTTGCTGACGTTTAAAAGCAGAATGTTTTCCCCTTGACCAACCTACTTGAAAAATCATTGCTTACCTATAGATAGCTCCTGTTTGTTTCTAAAATGAGGTGTTTCTTTGTCGGTTGCTTGATGTGATGTCATCAGGCAAACTACAGTGTTTGGCTGCCCAGGGGAAAACTAATTTCCTCTTGAAGACGGCAGTTCTGAAAGCTGCACACATTTTGTCCTGGCCATCAGGAGGAACCAGAGCACTTGTCACTCTGTGATAAACTAAATAAAAACGATCCCACTCTTAACAGTTAAAAATAGGTAACATTGGTGTAGAACATTAGTGTGAACTGGCAATGAGGTGTCACACACAAAATTAACCTTCAGGATCTCTGAGCCATCATCCTTCAGCAGAAGACATGGGTGACCGTCGATAAGTAAGAGCAAGCCATATGTGTTAAGGTATCTGAACACAGGAAAGAAACAGTAATTTCAAGAAGTTTCCAAATTGAAAGCGACAGGGCAGACACTGTGGCATGAGGCAGTGATTTTCAAATGTATTGTTTGACACACAGGCAATTCCAGATGTGCTTCAGGGAATGGTCCAGGGTGGTGGTCTTCTGTAGTGACCATTCTGTCCTTCTATTCTCCCACAAAACTGGGGGATACTTAGCAAGTTCGTAGAGATGCTTGATTGTTACAAGTAAGAAGGAAGATGCTGCTGACACCCAAAGGGTAGAAACCAAGGATGCTCCTGGATATCTGACAATGAATAGGGCACCTTTCTACAGTGAAGAATGATCCAGCCCCAAGCCACAGCAGGGCCAAAGTTGAATGTTGTATCTAAACAATGCAATTCTGAAATGAAGGATAGAATGGTTAGTGTAACTTTTAACTTACAAAATCCAAAATTACCTAGGAGTCCAATTTCTGGGCCTATCTGTGAAAGATCATCTAGATTCGGTTGGCCTCTGAGCGTGCCTGTGTTGGATAATGTTGAGTAGGTTGACTTGTGTGGAAAGAGCCGCCCACGGTGGGTGGTACCATTTCCTGTGCTGGGATCCTGGACTGCACAAAAAGAAGAAGGTGAGAAGGGCACTGGCATCCATCGATCCCCTCTTTCTGGTTGTGGACATGGTGTGACTAGACTCTTCCATTTCCTGCTGCCTTCACTTCCTTGTCATGTCTGACCCTGACCTGTGAGCCGAAGCAAACCTGTCCCTTCCTCAAGCTGCGTGTGTCAGCCTATGTGACCTCAGCAACAGGCAAAGAAGCTAAGACCAAGGCTAATGATCTCATGGAGCTGTGTCTAAGTGGCAAGATATTATTGTACAAGCATTAGTAGCAACATGTCCGCTGCCGCAGGAACTCGCCAACACACGCGGAGGTGGTTTTCATTAGGGAGAGAGGTGAGACTTCAAGATCCCTCAGGGTGATAGAAAAGGAAAGTATTTTGTGTTCAGTATCGAGGGCTGAGAAGCTGAGTTCATGACGAAGTGAAGAGGACAACAAGAGATAAACAGTCCTATAAAGAATAGAGGTAGGAGGCAGATGAGGACTCTGCTATGGCCCAGGTGCCTCCAGGTACCATCCTATACCCTTGCCCGGGCTCTGACTGTCACTCACAGCCAGGTCCTGCTGCGACTACTCGCCCAACTCTGGGAGAGAAGCATTCCCATCACTTCTGCCGCTGCCTCTCATCTGCCTCATCACCCTCCCCTGAGACCTGTAGGAAAGTGAGAAATTCCCAGGGAAGCTCTTCACATGTGAAGAATGTATGGGAATGAGATGCTAGACAGAGGCAGAATCTTTTCCCAAATGATGCATTCTGGCTGAAGCCACGCCCATTGAAATCTTGTTAGGATTGCCTGTCATCACCATGCCCACAGAATATTTGCATTGAGATTCCAGTGAGTGTTAATGACAACTTAAAAGTAAGACAAAAGCTAATTGGTATGAATTTGAGAAAAATAATTTCTTCTTCTGAATCTGCAGTTATACGTGGAGCAAAGCAATGTGTAGTCAGAATGGCTGTGCACACATGCTATTTCAGCTCTTGGGAGGTAGAGGATGATAACCAAGAGTTCAAGACCAGTGAGGCTACATAGTGAGTTCAAGATCAACCTGGATGGCATAGCAAGGCCCTTTCTAAAAACTAAAGGCTGTGGACGTAGCTCAGTAGAAGAGTGCAGGGCCTGCAATTCAATCACCAGCAATGAAAAAGAAGCAATGTCTAAATAAAAGTACTAGCATTGATAAAATGTTACATGCATCTAAAGATATAGCTGGGTGGTGGTGGTGGTACATGCCTTTAATCCCAGCAATCGGGAGGCAGAGGCAGGTGGATCTCTTTGAGTCTGAGGTCAGCCTGATCTATAAGAGCAAGTTCCAGGACAGGCACCAAAGCTACACAGAGAAACCCTGTCTTGAAAACAATAACAACAACAACAACAATACCCCCCAAACAAAAATTAAAGATAAATATATGCTAATTTTTCTTCTTGTTACCAAAACACCTACAATGAGCATAGAGAAGGTATTATATTCTTATTATGAATCGCAATTATAAAATATTTATAAAGGTACACTTTATTCTTGTAATAAAGGCTTAAAATTCTAAGTGAAACTTTCTAAAACATAATGTTAAAGACTTAAACTTTAAAGAGAATAGCCGAAGCTTGTTTTTCATCCTTGAGAATTGTATAAAATGATCTTCAATCATATAGAATGACAGATGTCCAAGAACAGCTAGAAAATCATATTTAAAAATGAAAGAAATGTCTAGGCGTGATGGTGCACTCATGTGTCCCCAGCACCAGAGAAGTGAGACGAGAAGACAGGCAGTTTACAGTCACTCTCCGCTGCCTAGTCATTTGAGGCCAGCTTGGGCTACATGAGAGAAGCCTTATCTCAAGAATAAGAAGGAGGAGGAGAAGTAGACAATTAAAAAGGACAAGTTATCTTTTATTAGAACTCTCACTGCATATTAATTATGTAAGGTAACAAGCTTCACTATTCCATTTCACACATGCATATACCACGCTTTGATCAGATCTGCCTTCCTTACTATGGAAAGGTTTGTTTTGAATTGGATTTGGTTTACTGGATATCAAAACAATCTTTAACCAGGTACTTATAACACTTTCCAAAGAATATAGACAGGGCAGAACAATGGGATAAAAGAAACCTCAGCAAGTGTGTGGATTTTACACCCATAAGGGTGATTCAAGGGGAAGATGAGGGACTTTCAAACAAATGGTGTTAGTACCACTGTCTCCGTCTGGATAAAGATAAAATTAGACTATATCTACAGCATATTAAAAATAAATTTCAGATGGATTAAAAATGTGTTAAGTGCTAGAAACAATACAACGGAATACAACAAAAACCCAAGACTAATCCAGGAGCAGAGGACACTTTCTAGCTGAGACAGGAAAACCTGAGGTTAGAAACGAATGTATAAACGCATACAAAAATAGCAGTAGAATAAAGGAGACTATAAAAACACACGAAGAAACAAGCAATAAATATGGAAACACCCTTTCAGTGTAGAAGGCAGACTAAGATCATTTATTTGCAACATTTGAAGAACATCTATAAACAAGTAGACAGACTAACGATCCACCCAAAAAAGGGCAAGGGATATGGATAAATTTTCATTGGGGAAAAAGTAAAAACAGCTAACTGATGCCTGAATCCTCATTGATAGTCAGGGAAATGCACATTTTAAAAAGTACCAGTGATTTCACTGACATTGTTGTAACCAAACAATAAAAGCTCGGGATTATTGTATTTTTTTGACTTGTGGAATTCTTGTGAAAACAAAGACCACATAGTAATGAAAGCTTTTGGAGACTTTTTATTATTGTTAAGTATGAGACGATCCACCCGTAAGATAAGTGTCAGTGACGTGGTGCCAAAGGCTGCCTGCTGTGTTTAGCACTTTAGGAATAGGAGATGGGGAGGCTGCCCGGAAATATAACAGAAGGAGAAGACGGTAGTGCCCACCTCCTGAGTCTGCAACATGATTCAATGTTAATTTAAAATTAATTATTGCAATTTTAATATTTTAAATATGTATATAAAATAAATCAGCATACATAACGTCTTTCAAAAATATGCTAATGCTGTCTTGAATTTGTAAGGCTTCTTCTGTCAAAGAAGCCGTAACACTTTGATGCATCCCACTCATTTCATCCTCTTGACTTTCCTGGGAGTTGTGACCTTTAAATGTCAAGCCCTGCAGGGCTTTCTGCCTGGCCCCAGGGTCGGACATCTGGAGAGGTAGCCTGGACAGTCCTTGCTTCTTTTCTGTGTGTGAGCTGTTGGGAAGCAGCTTTGTTGCTGGGCTCTGTGTGCCTGCAGGGCTACGGGTTTCTCCACGCATGTGATTTGTTCATTCCTCCAGACACGATGTTCTGTGTTGAGTGAAAGGAGGGCTTCAATCGTTCCCTTAGATGCTGCCTGCAGGACCCTGAGTGTCCTGCACAAGGGAAAAGAACAGTCGAGGAATACATGAGGGGCAGCGTTCATGACTGACAGCAAGATCCTCTGTGCAAGAACAAGTTCTAATGGGCAGTGGACCCCTCAGTTCAGTAACAATGGGGGCTGGTGAGGCGATGTAAAAATCACAGCTTTGGGGGGGGGGGCTGAGAGATGGCCCAGAGGACCTGAACTCAGACTCCAGAACCAATGCCAGGCAGCACACGGCCGCCTGTAACTCCAACTCCAGGTGGTCCAACACCCTCTCCTGACCTCCTCAGGCATCACCCCAAACACTCTCACCCACCCACCCACTTACTCCTCCATGCATGCATGCACACACGGAAAAAAAAATATGGAGTTGTCACATATGAGCAAGGGTGAAATTCTGGCTTCACTATGTGGAAGGAAGATTACTTAATGTATCTGAGCTCGAAAATCAAACCCTCTCCAAATAATGTTTATTTATTAGATTGTCATGAGAATCGACATCCCACCTGGAACACAAGAGGACCTTAGTCAGCAACTGGGAAGGAAGCAACACACTGAAACCCTGTTCATATCTGTCCTGTGGTCTCTCCACTTCTGTGCACTCTCACCTTTCCCGCCAATAGTTTGTGAGTTACTGTTGTGCCGAAACTTGGGTCCTGGAAACCTTGGGGTCCAATGAAAGAGATGGAGACTAAGTACATGTTTGGCTGCGGGAAGGCTTTTTAACTGAGAAGTATATGAAGTTCTCTGAGAATGAATGGGAGATCGTCATGTGGGTCTCAGACAGGAAAGTCCTAACAGAAAGCCTAGTATTTGGGAATTCACCTGGTTGACCAGGAATTGGAGAATAAACAGCAAGGGAATTTGCTACCATGAAGAAGAATTATGCATAGAAAGGAAGGTAGGCAAAATGTCAACAGATGAAAAAAAGAAATCTTTGTTTATGGTTGCTGTCTTTGGTATAAAAATTAACGTTATTTGACAGATGATTGTGCAACTGGTGTTGCCCTGTTAGTTGGTACTGAAGGCGGTGGGGTTAATCTGTCAAGTGATCTGGATTTGGAATCACCTACTAGATACACTGCTAGCCACACATGTGAAGGCATTTCTGGGGAGGCTGGGCTGAGGAGGGAAGAGCTACCCTAAATGTGGGCTATAATATTCCTGGGGCTGAATGAGATCTTGAACTGAATAACAAAAGGAAAAGAATAAAATGAACTGAGCAGCAGCCTTCCCCACTCTCTGCCTGTCTGTCTCTCTCCCCTGATGATGGATACAATGTAACAATTTGCCTCAGACTCCTGCCTTCCCCACCAGGATGGAGAACTTCCAGAACAGGAGCCCAGTTAGACCCTCTTTCCTTAAGTTGCGCTTGCCAATGAAAGGTGAAAAGTACCCAGTACAGAAGAATAAATGGATAAGCTATTTTCTAATCAAAGCTGTGATAGTCATCCTTCAAAATAGCTCTCAGGGATCCCTGCCTCTGTTGTCGGGGTTTCTGTCCTGCCTGGTTTCTGTCCTCCCACCAGGTCCCACAGCTGTTTAGCCCCCAAGAAATCACACAGAGGTCTACATTAGTTATAAACTGATTGGCCCATTAGATCAGGCTTCTTATTAACTCTTATAACTTATATAGCCCATTATTAGCCAATTATTTTTATCTGTGTTAGCCATGTGGCTCAGTACCTTATTCAGTGGGGCAGTCACATCTTGCTTCTTCTGTGGTCAGGTCACAACTGCACACCAAGATTTCCTCTTCCCAGAATTCTCCTGTTCTCATTGACCCACCTCTACTTCCTGTCTGGTTGTCCTGTCTATACTTCCTGCCTGGCTACTGGCCAATCAGAGTTTATTTAAAATATAATTGACAGAATACAGACCATTCTCCCGCACCATGCATCCTGGGTTTTGAGCCTGGCCTGGTGTAGTCCTCTTCTACAGTGGACCAGGATTGATCTGCATGATCGTTGGAATGGTGATGATGCAATGGTTTGTCACTTGAGATCATGTCTAAGACTCTGTGGCTTCTCTCTTGACCTCCCTCTCTCTCTCTCTGATCACTCACTCTGGGGGAAGCCAGTTACCGAGTTGTAACGGCACTCAGGAAGGCTTTGGAGAAGCTCATGTGGAGAAGGTAAGAGTCTGCCAACAACTGTGGGAGTGTGCTCGAAACACACCCTCTGGCCATGGAACCTCAGATGGTTGCCGCTCTGACTGACAGCCAGACTGGACACTCATAAGAAATCCTGAGCCAGAATAATAGCATGGAATAACAGCTGGGGTGCCAGTGGATCTCAGACCTGAAGAAGATGTTCAGTAATCAACAATTGGTGCTTCAACACTCACTGAAAATTCATGAACAGATCGCTGTTTCCAATTCTTCATCCTTCTCTGCACCAGCATTCCTCATGGGTTTCTCTGGAAGGTGATGTCTCCAGAGGAGTAAGTTCATTATTGGATATCCGAGTTTCTCACGAAAGAGACACGGAATATTGATATGTGCCAAGAGGATAGCATGTCTTTTTACTAGCAACCTAGACTTCAAGGTGCACAACACACTTCTACTGATTCAGGAAGTTTCCTTCCTCCATGATGAAGAGCTTGTAGTTGCTGTCCTGGCAGCTGGTGCTTCTGCAGCTGGCTTCCTGAGAGTCGTCCTATCCTCCCGACACACAGAGAGCCTGAGAATGAACTGCTGAGCTCACCGCACTGGTAGTGAGGAGGAGAGAGGAAGGTATAACTTTGAGATTATCTTCTGAAAGGACTTGTTCTGGGTGAGAAGAGGAAGCCGCTCCTTATATATTCAGGAACAGAAGCTGGCAGAGCTGGGGTGACTTGATTGAATTCCCAGGCCAATCTCATCATTCATTTTCCCTAGATTCGTGGAAGAAGTGTAAGCTACTCCACAGGACGTTGGATGACTCTAGTGCCCACACACCTAACAGGGGACCTGTACGTTCAGAGTGGATGTCCACGATCCATCCTGCTTCCCCCTTCATCACAGAGCCCTTCTTGTCTTCTGAAGAACTCTGATCCAGACATCTCTTCCAAAGGTGGGAGACTCAGGCTTAGCTGTGGGTTTCTGTGCAGGTGAAGGTCACTGGTTACTATTGGAAATGTGGTCAGAGCAGGTCCAAAGCATCCTGAGACACCCTCGTGTTCTTACTGCTGTACTCGATTTAAGATGCGTAGTCCCAGAAGGATGGGCTTGGAAGATGCTCATTTCTATTCCAAAGTCACAAATTTCGCTAGCATAGTTTGGATCCATCTGGCACCTTCGACACATTAGCATATTAGCTAGGAGTCTTCTTGTGTCCTTCCGTAGGCGTGATGGTGCCATCGGCTAGTGTGATTCATATTGTTGCATGTTGGTCAAAGATGCCTATGGTTTCTGGTAAGTAGTGGATGCTAATTAAAGCCTAGTGAACACTTTTGATATGTGATACTCTCAGAATGACATTGGTTGGTCCATGTTTGTCAACTGAGGCCTAGTAAATGCCTTTTGATATGTGATACTCTCAGGATGACGCCGCTCTCAGCAAGTCCATGTTTGTCTGACAGAATTACAGGGACACATTTTTTGGCTAGGATAATGGAGTCATTAGGAACGATATGTTTGGAATTTGTAAGTTAGATCAAGGACTTCCAAATGTGAGGGACTTTGAGATCGCCATGTCCACCTTGGGGTCTTGAGATCTAGGCTCAGGCCAGCCTGTGATACAGTAAAAGCCAATTCATAGATCTTAGGATTGCCACATAGAAAAAAACAGTTTTCTGTAGAAATCTCCCTGATAGTTGCCTGAAAAAAAATTAATCAGCATTTGGAAGGAGTTTATAGAAACCTTTGACTACACAGAGAGTAGAAAAAAGGGGATATTTTCTAACAGACGTTTCTTCCACTTTTGGGGGAGGGGTACAGTTGCGCCTCTTTGCTGTATAGACTTTGAAGCCTGAGACCAGAAAGATTAGAGATGAAAGTTTTTGTATGGTATCGGGGCAGAGCTTAGCACTAGTGCTAAGATTCAGGATTTTTATCATCTGAGAGACTGATATGACTTCAGCAGAAGCTCATGTAAGGAAGAGGCTGAAGATGAAGGCCTTTTCTGAAACCACAGCCACCTGCTACCCTGAGCCCCACAGCTAAGATGGCTTTTCCGTCATATTCTTTGGAAACAGGGCCGTTTAATCAACAAGGGCTGTCGGGCCTGTGGTGGCTGAGACCACAGTAACCCTAGCGATAAGGATTCAGGGTTTGTCAGTGCTGGATGTGGCGACTCCAAGAACTAACCCAGCGTCTCCCATAAAATGTAGGCAAACATTGAGATATAGAATTTTTTTCCTATATCCGGTGATACTGCTGGGGGACGTGTGATATCACATGTGAAAGCAGAGAACGTCTTCTGGAAGCTTCTTACAGGAAAAGGGGGCAAGTAGAGCTGGGAAGGCAGAGTGGCTGCCCAAAGCCAGCAGGCATCTTGTAACCAAGCTGGAGCCTAGCACCTGGCTCTGTAGCTGTCACGATGTGCATCATTTCCACTGGTCCACCCTTTCCATCCTTGGTGGCGAGCATCTTCTACTCCGACTCTCAAGGCAGCCATTTGCCTATTTCCGTGAAGAAACAAGAAAAGCTAGTCCCCACTTCCTTTCTTGCCCTCTAACTCTAGGGGAAGGGTTGCCCATGGGCTTAGGTTTCCCTTGCTTTGGCTCAACTGGGTCTGATCTTTCTCCCCAATACTCCTTTCTTGTCCCCTCCCCCCACATCTCCAGCCTTCTGCTGCCAGCAGAAAATCTCTCCCACCTGTATTTTCTGCCACTCTTCTCCAGGAGCCTTTGGATTTTGTCATCTCTTGAGTATAAATGCCCAAGGGGTGATCATGGTAGAAACCGGAGCTTAAGGCAAGGTGTGCTGGCACAGGATGGTAATCCCAAGCATTCCAGAAGCTGAGGGAAGAGACCAAGTGTTAGACATCAATCTGGGTGCCATAGTGAGATCCTGTCACAAAAAAAAAAAAAACAAAACAAACAAAGACTGGCAGGTAGCTCGCTGCTAAAGCATTTTCATATGTCCATTCTTAGCATGATGATAGGAATCAAAATGAAACAGATACATGGGTTGTTCAGTTGGAGCAAGCTGGTTTTTCTGTGCTCCTTAAAAGCACACCTTGCAACGGACTGTCTTGTCATCCTGTGATATAAAATCAATTAATATTTCTAACTCTGTGAGACACTAGATAGAGAACTATAGATTGTAGAAGCAGGCAGCCACAGACATTATGGCTCAAAGAGTGTTGAGCCTACAGCAAAATGCCAAGAAAGTTAGAATATCATGTTAATATCTGATCACCTACTTTGCAACCACCCACTAAAGGACCATAATGGCCTTTGCACAGTGCAATTAAACTTTACTTCATAGGTAATCAAAATAGAAAATAACTGGATATTTTCTACTATCTACTTTTGTGACCTTAGACAAGTCAATCATTTTCCCTTTTAGCCTCATTATCCCATTGTTTAAATGGGGCAAAACCCACAGACTACACCTCAAAATCAGACCCTGCAGTTTAATCTCTCCTAAATAGTCTTTAAAATATTTTAAACGTGACAAAATTGTAGGCATTTACCATGTTCAAGTTGTTTTTGATATATATATATATCCTCATATTTTCTAGAACAACTTTAATTATTCCCTGAGCATTTTCAAGTCTATAATACCGAGTTAATTATTGTCACTGTATTGCACAATAGATTTCTTACACTCAAGGGAGCTCTTAGAATAGCTAGTTTGCTCTTGACTGGTGTGAGTTAATCTTTTCAGCATTTATATCTGAATGAGCTCTTGTGAGTCATTGTATACCTAGATCCCTGTACTTCACCTTAATTCCAGGCTCATCCATGCTGCAAAAGGTAAGATTTAATTCTTTCATGTCCAGAGCCACCCACTGCGTAAACACGCTGCCTTTTCTTTATCCATCCATCATGGATGGTGTCTTAGTTACTTTTTAAATTTGTTATAATAATAAAACACCATTGCCAAGGCAGCTTATAGAAAAAAGAAGTTGCTGAGTGCTTACAGTTTCAGAGGGTGGGTTCATAACCATTATGGCAGGGAGCATGGCAGCAGGCAGGCAGGCAGGCATGGCATTGGAGCAGTAGCTAAGCCCTTTGATCTTTATCCACATGTAGGAGGCCGAGAAAACTAACTGGGAATGGCATGGACTTTTGGAACCTCAAATCCCACGTCCAGTGATACACCTCCTCTTACAAGGCCACACCTCCTAATCCTTCCTGAACAGTTCCACCAACTGGGGACCAAAGATCCACATAAATGAGTCTGTGGGGACCATTCTCATTCAGACCACCACAGGCAGGGACTTAGTTTAACTCAGCAGCTTGATTCTTGTGACTAGTGTTACAGTAAATAGGGAAGTTCATGGCTATCTTTGTAAACTGCTTTCATTTCCTTTAGTACTGTAGTAGTACTCCTGGGTCTTAGGTCATTTTTATTCTTAACCTTTTAGAGAACCTCCATACTGTTTTTCTTAATGGCTGGAGTAATTTGCATTTCTACCAACAGTGTTGTGAAGGTTCTTTTTTCTCCATACTTGTCTTTTAATATTTTCTGTAACAGCCTTTATGAGAAGAGCTAACCCCATAAATGATTTTAAAACAATTATCAGTTTCCATAACAATCAACCACAAAACCTCAAAAGCATATGGTTATGATTCTTTTGGGGTTACTCTGTTCCATGCAATCACCGTGAGATTCACTAGAGCCCAAGGTCCCTTCATTCTTGACCTTTATAAAAATTCTTTTGGCTCGTGGATTATAATGCCAGTTTGACTCCCCAGAAACTGGCAAATGTTAGGAAGTTTTGAAGGTCTGATTTTAGTTTTTTCCCCAGTGTATCACCATTCCCTAAGGCATAGGTGACTTAGGGGAAGGCTAGCAGAGAAATCTACAGTGTAATTTTCAAAATCTCTCTTTTATTTTTAGAAGAATTTCATATGTTCATTTCCACCTGACTTTTCTTCCTTCCAACTCTTCCCATGCCCCACTCTTTTTAAAATTCATGACTTCTTCTTTAGTTACTGCTACACACACACACACACACACACACACACACACACACACACACACACACACACACACAGAGAGAGAGAGAGAGAGAGAGAGAGAGAGAGAGAGAGGAGAGAGAGAGAAATGTATAAATACTACCTGTTGAGTCCATTTAGTGTTGCTCCCGTGTGCAGGTATTTAGGGCTGACCACTTTGGACTAGATAACTATCAGAGGAATCATCTCTGGGCTTCTCCCTTTTAGCAGCCATTAGCTGGCTGAAGCTCCTTCCCTTAGGGGTGGTCTTGTGAGATTTCTTCCATCCACGTGACCATGTCAATTTGTGCTGTCATTGGGCAGGTCATGCTTTAGGTGACCGTATTGTTAAGACTTCAGGCGTGCAGGTCATATGTAGAAGGTGACACTATCTCATAGTAGACATCCTGGACCCCTAACTTACAATCTTTCCACACGCTCTTCCACAATGTATTGTAAGGATTGTACTGTAAATGTTAATTATGCTCTACATTTTTGCCAGCTGTGTCTTTCTGTGATGGTCTCCATTTGCTACAAAAGAAGCTTCTTTGATGGGGGCTGGGAGCTACACTTCCCCTGGGTTTAAAAGTAGGTATTTGTCTTTGTTTGTGGAGTAGGATTCTTTCTCAAGGAGATCCAGTCACTTCTTCATTTCAGGGATTTTGAGTTTATGAACTGGCCTAAGTCTGAAAACATTGTTACTTAGAATTAGACTGATGTAAACTGGTGATGTCACTCACTGGCTGCTTATTGTACTTCCTCTTGAGCTATGCTTTGTGTTTTGATCTCTTTAAGGGTCCTGGGACTTCAATCTAGAGGAAGTTCAGATTTCTGGTAAGGCAAAAATCCCTCAGAAGAGACGATCATGGTTCTTCAGACAAGAAATTACCTTCCAAGACAGAAAAGATCTGGTCCTCTTGACAGAGGAGGCTTATATGGTTTAAGGACTTCGGTTGCCCACTTTCACGGGGTTTGTCTCCATCTGCATGCTCAGAGTTTCAACTCCTTGCCAATTAACATCCTAACTCTAACATGGGAAATCTAATGAGCCCTGTCTCATTGACAGGACATTGGCTTGCATTGCGCTTTCGCCATATGTGGAACAGATTTTAGATGTGACCTTTGAAAATGACCCTCTGGTTACAAGAGATTGTTCTGTGATGGCCACTATGTATTTTAAGTCCATAATGAAGATCTGGAACTTGAAAGCTTTGAGCTCACCATTTTCATTTTATAACTCCCCAAGCATACATGGAGCCAAGAAAACAAAACAAATATTGACTTTGTATTGGTCAGAATTGAGTAAGAGATGCAAACCCCTCTGAATGATACTGAATCATTGAATCATCAGTGACACATTTTAGGAATTTGATCTTATACAGTTGTGGGAGCTCTTTAATAGTTTATGTGCAGTTGTTGCAGTCATGCACCTATGTATTTAAACACACAGATGCATATATGCAAATATGCTGTACATGTATGTTATTTTTTTAAAGATTTATTTATTTATTACATATACAGCATTCTGCCTGCATGTATGCTTGCACACCAGAAGAGGGTACCAGATCTCACTATAGATAGTTGTATGTCACCATGTGGTTGCTGGGCATTGAACTCAGGACCTCTGGAAGAGCAGCCAGTGCTCTTAACCTCTGAGCCATCTCTCCAGTCCTGTACATGTATGTTTGGCATGTATGTATGATATGCTGTTGTGAACACACACACACACACAGTTTAGATGTGTGGAAAATCCATAGTTCCTGGCAAAAGAGGGCCCTAGGATAACTTGCAACTCTCTGAGTACAAATTCTGAGAAAAGCCAAACAAAATACTCAGATTTCTTTGAACTAGAGAGCTGAGCTTGCAAGAAAAAAAGGGAAATACTTCAATCCCAGAAATGAGAAGGGAAGTGAAAGGCAGCCGGGTAGGCCTGTGTAGCAGCAGGGGCCTCACAGGGATCATCTGTAACTGCGGTGAGGATGTGGGCTCTGAGGACCATAGGGTATGAAATAGGGATCTACAGCTTTCACGGTGTGGGGAGCGAGTCTGAGGTGTATGAAGAAGCCAAATCATTATGAGGCTGGGGCTCGACTCCAGTCACAGACAAGAGAAAGAAGAAAGAAAAGGCGTGTGGAGGACAGAAAGGAGTTGGGGCATCTAAGCACTGGCAAGAGCTACGAGGACATTTCTTTCTTCTTTGTGAATTTAAGAAAAAAAGGAAGGAAAAGAAGCCTAGCAGAAGATGGCAGCCCAGTCCCAGAACTTGTATAGTCATGATATCCAAATCTTACTGTCCGTAAGGACAGAATGATAGGGAAGCAAGAAGGGCTACTTGAATAAATTTTTGTTGATTAATTATATATGTAGAACTGTAGGGGTTATTTCAATGTAAACATAGAAATAACTCTGAAACCAGAAGAAGGCAGAGGAGAAAGTAGAGTGTGGGATAAATACAATATATATTATGCAGAAAAGAAAATGGGAATAAATATTAGGGCAGGGCTGGTGAGAAGTCTCAGTTAATAAATGCTTGCAATCAAGGCAACCAGAGTTCAGTCCCTTAAACCCACATGGTAGAAAAAAAGAATTGATTCTTGGAAGTGGTCCTCCAAGATCCACATTGCCTTCCTACTCTAAAGGACAGTAAATACAATTCAAAAATTAGGGAAAACAGGAAGCACAAAAATGAAGTTCTAGAAACAGACCCAAACAAATGTAGCAACAATCACGATCAATATAAACTGTGTAAATTCAGCACTCCACACACAGAGACTGGGATTGCATGAAGAAAAACCAGCTTCATAGTATAGTTAATGTGATGATTTCAAGATACAAATAATAACATCACATCAGCTGCACTCCAGGACAGGCTCCTCACCAAGGAAAAGTTGACCATCACAAACTAAAGTAGATATTCTGAAGAAAGAGAGAACACGAAGTTGGGTCAGTAGTAAGGTCAGGAAGATACTCTGGGAGGAGATGGGAGAGGGGATAAACGTAATCAAAACTCATTGTGTGAGGTTTTCAAAGAATTAATTAAAAATTATATAAGCAAAAGAACAGCATCACAAATTTGAAAATGAAATGATGGTACTGATTAGCACGAAAAAGGTTGGGCGTCCGCAAATATATAGGATAAAGACAGATTTTTAACTGAAAAACCATTGCTGTGGGCGAAGATGATTATTACATAAACATTTGAAGAACAAATTATAATCCTGAGCCAGTAAATTCTTAGAGCATAACCTCACATGGCAGAACTCCAAGGAAAACAAACCATCAGCAATGGCGGAAATTACATCGCATCCACTGCTCAAGGGCTGGGAGGTGAAGAGCCCAGAAGTCAACAATGGCTTGGATATTTTGACTGATACAGCCAGTAGGGTGGATACAAAAGATAGTTGTAAAAAATGCACTCTGTACCTCAAGGAATATATAGTTGTCCCACTGGTGACAATTTAAGCATAGAGTCCATCTGTATTTTTGAGAAGCCCCGCAGATTCCCATGGAGTGAGACTGAATTGCATCCTGTCAGCAGTATTGCCACTCCCCCTTCTCCCTGCACCATTTCCAGGGCTTGTTGTTGTTCTTTTCTCTGAGAGACATCCACTAGGGATGAGAAGTGGGATGTCCTTCTGTCTGTGTGTTGCTTTTATTAGTTGACGAGTAAAGCTGCTCCAGCCAATGGCTTAGCAGAGTAAAGCTAGGTGGAAAGTCCAAACAAAGCTACTGAGAGAGAGAGTAGGCGGAGTTGGGGAGATGCCCTGTAGCCGCCCGAGAAACAAGATGTGAGGTAACAAGCCATGAGCCTCATGGTAAATTATAAGATGATAAGAATGGATTAATTGAAAGAGAGAGCTAGCTAGTAACAGCTCTAGCCATTGGCCAGACAATTGTAACTGATATTAAGTCTCTGAGAGGTTATTCGGGAACAGGTGGGCAGAGAAAAACCAGTCCAGGGAGACCAGCAAGGCAGAAAATACTTCTAGCTACAGAGACGTCTTTATGCTGGGGTGTCTGTAGGGCTATTCATCATTGCCATGTTTGGAATCAGCTCATTTGCTCAGAGGGGAATGACTGGCTAAGGACCACGTGATTGTGGCACATGTGTGCACGGAATATTACTCTCTTTAGGAGAATGAGTGGAACCAGAGGTGATCACACTGAATGGAATAAATCAGACTTGGGAAAGCAGAAGAAAGATGACTTGGGAGTAGAAAAGGGACTAGGGAGAGTGGGGAGGCTGATGAGAGAAGAGAAGGAGGTGTGAATATAACCAAAGTACCTCACGCACATAGCTGAAAATGTCACAAAGAAAATCCATTGTTTATTCCAATTGATATACACCAATAAAACTTACAAAACTTAAAAAAAAAGACTGAATTCATTATCTTTTCCAGTGGTGGATCTTAAAGGGTCAACGTTCTGAAAGTTTCCTCGGCATATCCCATGTGCAGCCAGGATTGAGAGCCGGTAATAGAGCAAGTAACATGGATGGGTACATGTGTAGAAGAGGAACACTAGACCCATCTCTAATCCTATGTGAAACATCAACTCAAAATGGACTATAGAAGCAAACGTAAGACCTAACCTCATGAGAGCGCTGGAGGAATAGAGAGGGAAACACACTAGGGCAATGATGTTTTAGAGAAGATCCCCCCTCCCAAAAAAACAGGCTGCAAATTAGACATATGAGATTATATCAAATAAGAAACTTCTATTCCACCAAAGGGACTATTAAGAGTCAGAAGAGGCAACATCCGAGATAGGAGAGAGCATTGCCAGCATTTATCTGGCAAGTGATTAATATTTGGAACATATGAAGGACTTAGAAAGTTCAACAACAAACACACAAGTCAAAAGCGAGCTGGGTAGGCATTCATCGGATGAAAATATAGAGGAAGCTAACAGATAGGAAGTTGGAGCACTAGCATTCTAAACCACAGCAGATAACTACAGTGCATAAAAACTGCCCAACACACAGGAGTGGTGATATGGAGAGACACACTAACTGCTCTGACCTCATCATTATATGTTCTATGCACGTATGAAGCCATCACGCTGTATCTCACAAATATGAGATTCCTATATGTCAACCTATAAATGAAAAAGAATAGAACGGAGCTTGATTTTCATGTGGCAGTGTGAATATGTCTCACCCAGAGACACAAAAGCCAGTTACAGAAAGAGCACAACCTATATGCCAAATTTGAAAACATAGGCCAACAGCATTTGTGATCAAGGTATAAGATGTGTGTGTCAGAAGACCACAAACAGAAAGAAGCAAGAGGTGACAGAGGCCTCTGAAGAAGAAGGGGAGGGGACAAGTCAGCGGAGGACACTAGATCGTAATTGAATTACTGCATTTCTAAAACAGCAATCACACAGCATGGCGTTTTGGTAAAAATCTATCATGGCTTCATGAGCAGGTATCTGAGACCTTGGTACTTTTGCATATCTGACTTATTTCCCACATTATAAAGGAGTAAAATGATTGCTGGGTAAATCTGGCCTTGTGTCTCGTGGATAACTAAAGAATTCATCTACGGGTCAGAGAAGGCGACCGTAACCAGTATTTTCTTCCTCGGTTTCACAGAATGACATTATTTTGGTGATTCTACTGTGCATCAGGATCTTTCGGGTGTCTGCGTCTCTGTGTCTATGGTCACGTGTATGGCACAGTGCATGAGGAAATAAGAGAAAACTTGTAGGAGTTGCTTTTCTCCTTTACCTTTGTGTGTCCTGGGAATTGAACTAATGTCAGGCTTGCCAACAAGTTCTTTTGCCTGCTGAATCACCTCTTAGGCCCACAAAACAGGTTTCAAACAAGTACTTCAACTGTGTGTGTGTGCGCACACGTGTGCGTGCCAGTATCTGTGGTAATAAAAAATCACATTGCTAAGTTAGAAATAATCACTAATAAGAAGAAACACCTTTTAAAGCCCAAAATAAAAATTGACCAGGAAACATACATCTCAAAGGGAATACTTAGCATCTTAACTAAAATCTCCACATCCTGTTAAAAAAGAGGCAGCTTGTGAAATCCTGTCTGGGTTTCCTGTTCAGGCAGAAGACTTCAGTCCCTCTTTTAGCTCTTCACTGCCCTCTCCAGGTCCCATGATTCCTCCTGAGGTAGAGAAGTCTCCACCATTGACAGCAGGATGGGGAGGGAGGTGTTGAGTGCAGAAGCACAGGAAACAATGACTTACAATGGTTTTCCTAATTGTTGTTATCTCCTGCAATAGCATGATGGTTGAAGTGGGACTTCACAGCAACTGATCTCCAAGCAAAGCTAGTGAATAAGTTAGTAGTCACTAAGTCATATCAGGCATATGACAGTAGCAAGCTTTGATGAGAGGCAGCATTCAGGGGGCCATGGTGGCACAAATCTGTGATTCCAGCTAAATCAGAAGCTGAGACAGGAAGATGGCTTTGACTCTAGTAGTTCGAGACAAGCCTGGACGACATAATGAGGCCCTGTTGAAAACAAACTAAAGAAACAAAACAAAGCACCAATAAAGACACACCTGGCAGATACAAGCTGGTATTTGTGGGCAAAGCCTGTGTGTTGCAGCGTGTCTGGATAGAAATGAGTTGCATGTTGCACAGATCTGAATGAAGTCCTTGTGTTTGTCAACAGTGGAAACAACCACATTGTTTTTCTCTGACAGATAGAAGGGCTGCCAGGTCTCAGGAGAACAAGAGCAGTGCCTGAAACTCAGGGGGAGAGAGAACCATAAATGGGGGAACCCTGGGTCATGTTGTCGAAGCTATGAAGTGCAGAAGAAACAAGTGAGCAAAACCAGATTTAACTCAGACAGAGGAAAGAGCAGAATTAATTAGAACCCAATCCTTAACCTCCTGGGAGAGCCTTTTCCCACCTGTCTGCTGGAGCCAACCTTGCCAGCTACCATCTGCCCCTGGATTCACAGTGCTCACCTGGGTGCATGTGACTGCAGTCCCAGAACATTCTTGGCATTTGGTTCATAAAACAGTGGTTCTCAACCTTCCTAACCCTGAGATTCTTTAATACAGTTCCTCATGTTGTGGTAGCCCCCAACCATAAACTTATTTTCCCCACTACTTCATAGCTATAATTTTGCCATGGTTATGAATCATAATGTAAATATTTTTGGAGACAGGTTTACCAAAAGGGTTGCAAAAACCACTACTCTAGAGGGTTAGCACTCAGGGCTGCCTTTGTCCAGAAATCCCCTCCCTCAGTCTTTACACTAGTGGTTTACTCCTTTCCAGAGGTCTCAGTGTCACTGTCACCTCCTCAGGGAACTTCTAGATGGAACGCAACAGGAGCTATTTGCAGAACAAATGACTTTGTCTGAAACGGAAGCAAGGTGTCCTGCTAGGGACTTTACAGATGTGGAAACTGAAGACATTAGACACCTGCTTGAGATGACATCTCTGAGTGCAGACGCCCCGCTCTTCAATGTGTGGCACAGAGAAGGAGGCTCTGGGGGTACACTTGTGATAAGGGGCCACACTGGGCTCTGGGGGCCCAGCTCTGCTGATGGGCCTTCCCCGACAGCGGGTCACAGCCAGACTCTGGATGTCTACCCTGATGAAGAGCCATAGCTGGGTTCTGGGAGCACACATGTGCCGAGGGACCTCATCACATCTGTGCTTTGGTGATCCATGAAACGTGTGCAGCCCTTTCCCCAGCTCTGGGGAACGTTCTTAAACCTGTTCGGTGTTAATACTTTTTTTCTTGTGAGGATATAAAAATATCCTAGAAAGGCTTAAGGATATTTATAACTTATATCACAGAGTTAGTTGCAATAATATATAAAGAGCCTCTAGAATATGGGGGAAATGCCTGCAGCAGACTGGAAATGGGATCTAGACACAGTGCAGAAAATAAACAAAAGCATCTCATGAATACCTGAGATGTTCAGCTTCGTTTACAATGCCAACACTTTGTGCTAAAAGTTCACCGAGATATATAACTTCCTCAACTATGAGACTGAGGGCATGTTTTATTGTATAGACTATGGAGAAACAGTTGCTCTACTCTATGTTCTTAACGGGGCTGGGAATTGTAAATACCTCATGGGTGGGGATTTGACGTCATTAATAAAATTAAATATGCACTTAGCTTTCAGCTGAGCATTTCAAATTTTAGGAATATTCCTAGAATACATAGTAATAGCATAAAAGACTGTCATGCATAGCTACATTGCAACAATGTTTGTAATAGCAAAGGATTAGAGACATGCTCAATAGGCTATGGAAGAGCCACTTAGTGGAATATCATGTAGCTTTAGATAAAATGGACATTACTATATACTATCATCACAAGAAGTTATGTGTAAAAAGGAGTAAGATGAGAAAGTATAGTGTGTTAACATTTACCCAAGTAGGAGTATCAAACACATATTTGTGAACTATCAAGTAAATAAAAGAATTACCTGAAGGAGTAAGAGGGAGGAGGTGTGAGGAAGACAGACATAAAACAAAGATTTTTTTTTAAAGTTTCAACTTTGTAGATTTAACATTGGTACAATATAAACATCCTTATAATTACAAAAGTTAAATAAAAACCAAAGAAGCAATTCTAAACATTTTAAAAGTGATTTGAAAAGGATCATGGGTACACATCCCTAGTGTGGTAAACCACTTGCAGCAATCCAGGGGGACAGAAGCAAAAACAAATCAACAATCGGTGGCTCACACCTAGCCTTGCCCTTTGAACTGGCTCCAGATATCTCTGTGTGAATCAAAGAAAATGATCGTGTCATTACATCAGGAACTGAGGTTTTCCACAGCAATGTCAGTACATCAGGAACTGAGGTTTTCCTGCTCTGCTAAAGTCAGACTAAAAGCATTAGTGAGAACCTGGGTCTGTCCATTCCACTATCTTGCAAATGTGATAAAAGAAGAGAGACAACAGTATACCAGGAGCCTCCTGATGGACAATGCCACCTATGGGATATTCATGTATAGAAAAAGTAAGGCTGAATTAAACCCAGCTCCCAGGTCTACCGCTGACAGTGGAAATTGAGCAAATAGAAATATACTAGATTAAGTGGTAGGGATGCAGTCAGTCGAATCCAGAAGATGAGAAACTGTACTACTGCACACAACAAACCGCTCAATTTATTCATCACAAATTCAGAGAAAAAAAATGGAGATGAAAAGGAGATTTAAGACATCATCCCAGTGAAATGTTCCAGTCCTGATTTGAATAGATCAAGTCTATAAAAATTATGTGCACACCCAGCTTACTGCAAACTCCTGGTTATCTTGTGTGCATGAACATGGTCTGATGATCTTAAAGCACGATTGTGGATTCTTTGAGATGTAAAACTGATATTGTGGTTAGGCTGAAAGGGGACTCATCACCTTGTCTTAATGGTGAGCCTCTGGGCTTTTGGTTAGTTTTCCTTCCACCGGAGTCTTGCTTGCCGTGTGCTGGCCGTAGACCAAATCATCCTTTAACATCTCACATGGAATGACAGGCGCACCTTTGCACAGTGAATGAACACACTGAAATAAGGCCCTGGCCTCTTTGGGTAATGTGACTCTTGTTCTTTGTATGTATGTGTTTCTTTTTAAAATTTAAAGTGACCTACATTGAATGAGCTTTGGATATTCTATTTTCTTTTCAGTTTCCCCAGGAGCCAAAGAGACTGCCAGTTTACTTAAAGTATTAGCTTCTTTATCAACATCCCTGTCCAGAAAGTTTCTCATTAGAGAGCTATTAAATTTAACTCATTATATGCAAGAGTTGTGCTACGGAATGCTGGCCACAGAGTGGGAATCCCCTAGCCTGATCTGTGCTTGCCTGTGTAGGGAAGGCATAGGTATGGAGGGGAGAACCCTGTAGGGCCACCGCAGCCCTTACAGGTAGATGTCTTTGGCTTGGACTCACTGTGTCAGGTTATTGGGCTGTCTGTGGATGGCTTCTAGCCGATTGGAATGCCAATAGATGTGGGCTTGCTATTCCCATTATGGTGTTGGTCTTCCTTGCTTTAAAATTTGAAACTCCGTTACTGTTACTTTCCCAATAGATATTTCAAAAATGCAAAGAGCACAAAGGAGAGACAGCGAAACTCCTCTTTCCCACCTCTGCTTCCCAGGTATCCAGTATTTCTTCCTAGGCAACTAATCTGATAGGAGAACAAGGAGACACAGAGGAAAGGAAAGGAAAGGAAAGGAAAGGAAAGAAAGGAAAGGAAAGGAAAGAAAGGAAAGGAAAGGAAAGGAAAGGAAAGGAAAGGGAAGGGAAGGGAAGGGAAGGAAAGGAAAGGAAAGGAAAGGAAAGGAAAGGAAAGGAAAGGAAAGGAAAGGAAAGGAAAGGAAAGGGCCCAGGGAGAACAAGGAGACACAGAGGGAAGAAAAGGAAAGGGCCTCGGTTAGCAAAGATACCTGGGATGAGGCCCAGGGCAACCTGGAAATGGTATAGAAAACACAGGTCCTGGAGAGCTTGGATGTCTATGTGTATCAGTGTGTGTAAACCAAGGGAGACAATTTAATTAAGAGATGCAGCCTATCTCCATTGTTCTAAGTCTGCTTCTTGTTACTTTGTGTCTCTTGGTAATTCACTAGGGAGGTGGCCCAGTTGGTAGAGTGCCTGCCAGTATCTCTTGGTAATGGTTCTATACCAATGCCCAGAATGCTTCCTCTTTCTTCTTGTAACCACTCAGTTTTCATGTACAGCTTTACTGTGTTGTGTTTAACTCTCTCTTTGCCAGTGTGCATCCATCCAGTGGTTTGTGCCTCCATTTTGAACACGGCATTTAACAACTTCTTCATACAGAGCACGGAAAGGATTTTGTTTACTACAAAAAGCTCTGTGTCTCCATGGCTCACTCAACTGTTTAAACCCCTGCTCCCCCCTCACACTCCACATCAGAAAGACACATCCCACAGCCTTCACACAATAACAACTAAGTCAACTTATCTTTGAATAGACAGCTCAGGCCAGACACACCTGTGGGGTGCGGGTTCAGGTTGGTTTGACTGGGGTGTGTGTGTCGGGTGGGTGGGGTAGGACTGGGGCAGCCTTGTTTGTCATGCTTGAGGTCTCTAGCTGGGGCCAGCGTCTTTGAGCTTCTCTCATGGGACTCTAAAGCCTCTGAATTGCCCAGAAATTGCTGAAAAAGCTCTCAGCATTTGGTGAGAGCAGTCCAAAGCATTGCCTTCACCAGGAACGGCTGGAAACGGGGGCAAAGCTGCTCAACACAAAAAGTGCCGAAGCAGAAACGGGCCCAGGGTATTTTTAAATCTCTTACGGATAGGAGCAAGCCCAAATTTATCACCAGCAGTCTTTTTAATGTGGTTTTCTTTTTCACCCACCTCTCTCTCAAAGAGACACTTTTATTTTTTTTTCTCTCTCTCTCTGGTGTGTTCAGATAGCAACAGCTCTCAGCTCTGACAAACAGGACAAGTTAACACTTGCCAGAGCTATAGGCTGTAAGCAGCAAAGGAAGCAGTTCACATAAACCACACCTCTCTCCCCTCTAGGCGACAACGGCAACCATATCTATTGGCCATCTTCGTTCCAGCAGCAGGCAGACTACAGCGAAGGGCAGCTGGGTAGGAAAGAGAAAACGCACTTGAACATGCTCACTTCTGTCCAATTCCCTTCTGCTTCACTCCCATCATCCCCCGCCCTCAGAGCTGGGTACACAATGTGTTAATTCCCAAATTTGAGGGGTGTCCTTTTCTTTATTCTCACAAAAATAGCTATCAGAAATGTCCTGAAGAAATGCATTCATGCATGGTGCAGAAGACATGCTAGAGTTATAATACTATACAGAATGAATGGGCTTTAACTTAATTTCTCTTGCAGGGACATTCTTATTATCCAACCAGTAAATGTGAGGGCAAGGACCACTTCAGGCTTTAGTAAGGCAGGGAAACCTATGAGTGGCTACCTTCCACACACTCAAAAATTTAACACTCCACACCCCAGCACACACTGAAAATACAAATGAAGTGCTCTCACTGTTAAACAAGATGGATTACACAACCATCTGCAGAAAGGTAAGGGAATCTGGCCTGAGTGACACTTGCAGCAACATGCCATGATGAACGCTCAGGACAGTTAGCCATCATCCAGAAGCCCAGTAGGCTAGCTCTAGCCTGCAAGTCTACAGGTCTCAGGAAGTATGAGGCTACATCACTGAGCTGAGGTTTAGAGTCCAGTGCTTTCCACTTGGATCTGATGCTGTATCCAGTCCTATTCTGGACCTCCCCAGTTTGGGTCAGAGACCACACAAGCTCTTTCCCTGCTGATCCATCTACGAAACACACCACTGTCCACCTGTAATACCCAGGACACACAGACTTCAGTACTTTGTCTGGGAAGGTACAGAAACGATAGATGGGTGCAAAGAAGCATTGAGCGGATTGGAAGCCAGCAAGTAAACCCGTTCAGCTTCTTGTATATTCTCTCACTTTTGTGTGGAGCAATCTTTTTGTGTGCCTGCGTTTCTGCAGCTGTCAAAACCCCAAGCTTCGCATAGCTGTCTCAGTGATTAGACTCTGGGTTTTGGGGTCAGGAAGTTAGCTTGGGGAGGGGGGGGGATGGGGTTTTCTGTGGCTGTCTGAGCAACTGTAGAATTGTTTGATCTTTTCAGGCTTTAGAAATGATATCTTGCTACACCGTCGGCGGCTTTTGGTAGGCTACAGGCCACAGGTGGGGAGGATATTTTATTTGTCTTTTGTGAATAGGAGACTAGATCAGCTATTTGACATTCAACGGGACATCACCGAAGGGCAGGCACATACATGATGGCATGAAGTATGATGAAAAGAGTCTCAGCCTTCCTCATGCCAGGTTCTTCCCTGGCCCTGGAAAACCATACATGCTTTTTCTGGTAGCTAGGCTTTCAACCATCCAAGACTCTCCATGGCAAAGAGGAGGACAGTGCAAAAGCTTCAGGGAAAAAATGTGGACAAACCTCGATGAATGCCACACTGTTTAACTAAAGTTTTATTCTCTAGACAGAAGTTTTAACAGGAAGCCATGTTAGGAGTTACCATGCATTCCTAGTCTCCTCCCAAGAACTGTGAGCTCTTGAGTAGTTGTTTATTTCCCAGGGAAGGAGAACTGGAGGGGGCCTGTTGGCAGGACTGAGCATGCTGGCTGCAGAGATGGACAAAGCAGGCTGCCCAGGGGAGACTTCTCAGCACACAGTGAAGAAAACCCCTTTCAACCCTGAGCTAATTAGGGACTTCTGGGGCCAGCGAGGGCAACTTAATCCTCTAGCAGCTAAAGAGAGTTGGCAGCTCGGTTCCATGTGACAATGGAAGCTGGGAGCAGGTGTCTAGTGAAGAATCTCGGAGGATTAAGGATGGAACCAGCACCATTAAAGTAGAAACGGAATGGGTGCCACACATTTAAATGAGTTCCTAGTAGCCACATGGAGAAATGGATGCAGTTGCCTTTAGATGTAGTCTATGTCACCCAATGTATTGAAAATATTACTGTTTAAGCTGTATAATCAGTATTGTTCATGAAATCTATAACATTAACTGCAAATCTGAATTAGTCAAAATTAGATAAAATTCAGGATTGGAGAGATGGCTCAGAGGTTAAGAGCACTTGCTGTCCTTGCAAAGGAGCTGGACCCAGTTCCCAGTACACCCGGAGGCTCATAATTCCAATTCCAGGGACCTGATGCTTATAATTCCAATTCCAGGGACCTCCACTGGCACCAGGAAAGCACGTGGTGCATGTGCATACACATACATGTAGGCAAAACACCTGTATACATCAAACAAAATAAGTAAATCTTTTAAAAAAATAATGAAATTCAACAAAAGTTAAACAACGACAACAACAACGACCAGTTTCTCACTGATCTAGCTGCCTTTCAGATGCTTACCCGTGCATATGGTTAGTGGCTACCGTGATGAAGAGGAGAGTAGGGGTCCAGAATAAGGGATATATAGTGAGATATTCAGATATTCATCCTCTCTCTCTCTCTCTCTCTCTCTCTCTCTCTCTCTCTCGGCGAAAAATCTTACCTAATTTTAGAGAGTAGAAGATAAAGACAAGTCAGACACATTGTTGATGACAAGTATGTTGCAAGTCAGTAGTCTGCTTGGCACTGAGCTCTGGAATAATCCAAACTCTAGTTAGGGTCGGTCCAACCCTAGCAAACATTTTCCCTATCAGTTGAGGCAGAGGGCTTCTCATTATCTCCATTTTGATTTCAAGTAATAGCAGTTGCAGAGAGATGTGGTCTGGTCTCTGTCTCCTGTCTCTCAAGTTAGTGACTGTCTCTTTAAAGTTGGCAGCTCTCTTTGGAGGTGAAAGTACAGCTAGGGCCCGATCAGGACAGAATTACGTTCCTTCTGTATCCTCATGGCAAAACTCAGTGTAGACAAATTTGACAACAGGGCCTTTGGGGAGGTAACTGAAGTACAATGAAATCTCTGGTGGAAATAGTGTTCTCGTAAGAAGAGAAAAAGATGCCTGAGAACCTTTCTGGACTCTATATACATACAGGGAAGGCTTCCATGAGAATCCAGACTTGCAGGGTCTGCTTCTGCCACCAATGTGAATAGTACTTTGATCTTGGATTTCCAGCCTCCAAAATGGAGGAAAAAAATTTTTTTTTTTTTGTGGTTTAAACCACCCAATCTGTGGCATTCTATTATAGCAGTCCGGAAGGATGCATCAAGGACCTGTCCCACAGTCTATCCTCTAGCCACACAAAATGTTGTCCTAGGACTTGGTGAGACTGCTGAGCTGTTTTGAAGTGGAATCAAAAAGAAATAAGAAGATATCCAGCAGGTACCTAGAAAACTCAGCCTTCCTCTAAAGACATGTCTGCGTGACTCAACTCAGAGGAGATAGCTGATGTGATCAACAGAATAGAGGGTGATCTCAGAGGAGACACAAGGCTTCCTGTTTTCAGGAGCCACATATGTCCCCAACTGAGCTGCCTTGCCTTTGTTTCTGACCAGTCCCAGATAGTCAGTTCTGCCACTGTTTACTTTTTGTTTCGTTTGTGTGTGTGTGTGTGTGTGTGTGTGTGTGTGAGAGAGAGAGAGAGAGAGAGAGAGAGAGAGAGAGAGAGAGAGAGAGAGAGAGAGGAGAGAGAAAGAGACAGACTGCTGTGGGACAATGGTCTTGTACCCTGTAAAGGTTTGTCAGTTGTACTGGTTTAATAAAATGCTGGTTGACCAGTAGCCAGGCAGGAAGTATAGGCAGGGCAACCAAGCAGGAAGTATAGGTGGGACAACCAGAACAAGAGAACTCTGGGAAGAAGAAAAAATCAGTCTGCAGTTGTCACCCAGACACAGAGGAAGCAAGATGTGACTGCCTCGCTGATAAAAAGATACCAAGCCACATGGCTAACACAGACAAGAATTATGGGCTAATTTAAGATGTAAGAATTAGTTAATAAGAAAGCCTGAGCTATTAGGCCAACCAGTTTATAATTAATGTAGACCTCTGTGTGTTTCTTTGGGACTAAACAGCTGTGGGACTGGCAGAACAGAAACCTCTGTCAACAAATGGTGCCAACATGGACAGCTAAATCCACTTAAAACTTGAGAGAGTTTGGGAAGTAATTCTAGGCACAAAGAACAGAGTTAAACATGGCTTCTTGGTAGCAGCATTTTCTCAGGTGGACTCTTTTTGCTAGAGGCAAGTGTGTCTCATTTAAGAGAAATTTTCTGACTCAGCATTAGCTGAAAAACCTTGCATTTTTTTTAAGAGAACCCACCACAAAACACTTAAATGGTGTTGATGAATAGCCAACAGCATGCTTTTTGGTGGTGGCAGGGACCTTGAAACTCCATAGAGTTGTGGCAGTAAACATGGCTCCCGCCAGTACCTCCACCAGAGGCTTGACTTTCAGAAAGCTAAGGAATGGGGTGGATCCAGGCATCAAAGTCACAGCTTTAATCCTAGCCATATTGCTTAGCAAATTAAAGACTTATATGGTCAGAAAAAGAGAGATATACAGTAAAGCTAGATTTAGATGAAAAAACCTCTAAATGGTTTAGAGTGTGTTTAAAATATATGTAAAAGAGAAAAGGTAAGGATAAAATCCTAAAGAGAGAGAGAGAGAGAGAGAGAGAGAGAGAGAGAGAGAGAGAGAGAAAGAGAGAGAGAGAAAGATTGGGTGTGGTGGCACACACCTTTAATACCAGCACCTGGAAGGAAGAAGCAGGCAGATCTCTGTGAGTTCAAGGACAGCCTGGTCTACAGAGTGGCAAAGATATACAGAGAAACAAAATTAAAAATAAAAAAATAAATTTAAAATAAAGCCATGTAATGATGGAAAATACACAGAGAATCTGGATACTGTATGTTATTATGTTGTCTTTAAATTGTTTGCAGGCTGAGGAAGGAGCAAAAGCTGCTAAAAGACATTTGATTATAAATGCTGCTTAGTTAATCCAACATATATATTTTGAAAATGCCTTGATTTTAAAATATAAGTCCAAAGATATGTTTCTTTGGAGAAGAGGTTTTGCTTTTGTTTCCACATGAATGAGAAGCTGTGGATTCATTCTGGGTTGAGAAAAAATAGCTTTGCTTAAGGAAGACCCCCCTGAGAAATCTCCAACAGCAGCGTATGGCCCAGATGATCCAACACTTCAGAGGACCTCTGTTGGAGTTTCCTCTAAGTTCTACATCAAGAGAAGCCTCAAGACTGCTGGCTGAGATGATCAAGCCTCACAGAATATTCCAGTCAGGACTTGGCCATAATCCTGAATTTTCTTTAGGTCCCCATAAGATTTTCAGCACCATCAATCAGCAGGAAGTAACCTAGAAAACTATGTCCACATTCCCAAAAATGGATTATGGATATTTGCCTTTGTTTAGAATGTTGGTTACAAGTTGTTATGGATAATGTTCAGGAAAAAAGCTACACAAAGGAAATTCGATTCAGAGTTTTTGTTTTTAAAAAAAAAAGAGCAGGGGGAGTGCTGTAGGACAATGGTCTTGTACCCTGTAAAGGTTTGTCAGTTGTAATGGTTTAATAAAATGCTGACTGGCCAGTAGACAGGCAGGAAGTAAAGGTGGGACAACCAGAACAGGAGAATTCTGGGAAGAAAAAAAAACTCAGTCTGCAGTTGTAACCCAGACACAGAGGAAGCAAGATGATAATGCCTTGCTGATAAAAGGTGCCAAGCCATGTGGCTGACATAGATAAGAATTATGGGCAAATATAAGTTATAAGAGTTAATAAGAAGCCTGAACTAATAGGTCAACCAGTTTATAATTAATGTAGACATCTGTGTGTTTCCCTGGGACTGAATGGCTGTGGAACTGGGCAGGACAGAAACCTCTGTCAACAACAGACAGACACATAGACACACAGAGGAGAGTAGTGTATACGTGTGTGTGTGTGTGTGTG